>CM031863.1:7268534-7591228 GCA_018697195.1 Certhia americana
CCATCCCATCCCATCCCATCCCATCCCATCCCATCCCATCCCATCCCCATCCCCATCCCCATCCCCATCCCCATCCCCATCCCCTCCCCTGTCATGCTCAAATTCCAGAGCTATGGGGGGACTTTCTGAATGATGGAGTTTTTCTTCCCCAGTAACCAATAACAGGTAATAATCCCCAGATTTCCTGGGTATGGCTATACCTGACTGCCCGTGGGAAGTGATCCTTATCTCACCTCACAAGTTTCCTCACTTTTGACTTTCTAATTCTCTTTCCCACCCCACTGTGAGGAATTGAGCAAGCGGCTGCATGGGGCAGAGTAGCAGGCTGAGGTTAGCCAAGACAAACTGTTAATTAACTACGAATTAACTGAGGAGAGGTCATAATACTGAAAATGTTTTCAAGTAGAAAAATACCTTTCTGAGAGCACAATTAAAGCCTAGCCCTGAAGGTTTAACAATTACTTCAATTTATGAATATCCTGATTTTATGGGTATTTGCCCTTTCTGTGAAAGGCACTTTTTACAGAAGAGCTTTGTTCATATAAAGGTTGTTCTGGCAGAACTATTCAGAGAGATTGAATCCCTTTGAAGCATCCAGAGTAAAACAGGTTCATTTCAGCAAGGTCAATATGCTTTTCTGGCTTCAGAGTGTGTGGGACCCAACCAGCACAGAATGTGCTGCCTCTGTCACTGCAATCCTCTTCCAAACCAGCTCATAATGCACAATTAAAGCAACCCTTAAACTGAACAAATATAGTGCTGGTGCTCATCAGAGAGAGCACTATATAGAGATAGACAAGAGATAGATTTTTTTTTTCAAACTGAAGGAATTTACCCTATGTGGGAAACTTCTAATTAAATACCTGCTGCATGTCTTCCTTTGTTGACAGGGATATGCAAACTCTGCTCAAGTACCCATTCAGCCAATGAATTTTTACTTTTTAGTGTGTGCTTAGCAAAAACCCAGAGCCTGAATATTTGACAAAAGCCAATGCTGTTATGCAATTTGGTATTTGTGTGTATGTTTTCAGAGCTAAAGATGTTAATGTGTGGCCTGTCGTAAACATTATTCTAGTTTTATGATTATGTTTAAAAAAAAAAAGAAATTGTTACAATTGCAATCCAAAAGACCATTACACCTTAAGAGCCTCCTGTCAACGAATTTAAGAACATTCAACCTCCACAGTTCCCCTATTATCCATACAGGCTAAGGTAAAAATTTTTAGGCTGTCCTTGCATTAGCTGGAGACTGGAGAAAGCCCTTCAGAAAAATCAGATTGCAAATTCCACATGGCTTGACCTCAACCCTCAGCCCTGCAGCAACATACAGCACAGTGCCAACTTGTACACAACTAATCTGTGCTGCATGTTCATCTGAGAGACTTCAACAGAAAGGTAAGGAAACACTAAGAAAGAAATTATTCATGAATTAATTAGCTGCATATTGAAACTGTCTGGTGATGCCTTCATAAACTCTCTGTGAGTAGAGTGTAACTGGGAGCCTGAGAGTCTGGGGACCTAAAGGATCTTGAGTAGGCAGAAGTCAAACACTGCCTGCACAGGCTGTTCCTCATGGAAGTTTTAACAATACAGGTATTATTAAACAATACCTTCTATAAGAAAAATTTTAGATAGAAAAAATACAGTAAGAAATAATCCAAGGAGAGTCAGGTTTGTTGTGGGTTTTTTTTTAATTTTATAGAACGCTGAGGTAGTTTGGGGCTTTTATGTGCCTTTTAATTATTTTAAAAAAGACTAAATGTAGCAGAGTAAAAACTTCAATAATGCATTGTTCAAATGCAATGGGCGAAAACATTGTCAGAGTGGGCAGCTAATAACAGAGAATCGCTGGAAACAATTATTCCCCAGTGCACACCTGTTGCATAATTGAAAGTACAGTCAGTAGTGATATCCACAGGAATGGGTATGATTCTGCTATTTAACGTGTTTTCTATCTTACAGGTTTAAAATATAGACAATCCTGTGCTACATATCTGCACATGAACTACTTACCCACATTCCTTTTAGAGAAAATTGAGGCTAACAGTAACCCTAGTACATAGTTCATAATAAAAGAAAACTAGAGAGGCTTTGCCTCCACCCTCTCTCAAGATTTAGAAGCCTTGCCTGGATTTATGCAACTAAAATGACAACATTCTGTGATTTCTGCTCATATTGCTGACATCACAAGTCAGCGAACAGCTGTCTAGATGTTGCCTCTCTGGCTGAGCTGGTTGCTGCTGAGATGGAGACAAAAAGTCCTGCTGGATGAGCAGGTGAAATTTATTCCTGATGTCTTTATCGAGCCTAACAGCAACCATTACTTTTCCTATTCCCAGTGGATTCAGTTTGTTGGGACATGCACTAAGGACAGTGGATAGTGTTCAAGCTATCAAGTAGCTGCTAATTGCATCTCACCTCACCTGATTTAACATAAATGGATCAGCCCTTCCAAAAGACTTCATCCAGGGCCTCTTTTCAAATTTTGTGCAATGCCTACAAGGCTTGATTTCCTCAGCCATGTCCCTAGATAAGCATTTCAGATGCTGAACTTCTCTCTGAATGGCCATACAACTGCTCTGAGATTTACAGCTGTCATGAGCTTGAACAACAATTTACTGCTGCACTAATTGGTGTAACAGTCTTGTCACCTTCCCCTACACAAAAAAAAGGCTTTTCAGCCTTAGGCCTAGTTCTAAAATAAATAAAATTACAGGTAAGCTGTGTAATTTTTTTTATACAGGCATCACAGAAAATTCTTTAATGCAACAAAGTTCCTTTTCTGTACCGAGCTAGTTTAACCCAGGCTTAATTGTACCTCAATGCTCCATGGATCACAACATGAAGCTAGCAAGCAGGAATTGTTACGTGAAGACAAAGGCTTTTCACCTGGGGTACTCATGAACATCACTGAATATCAACTTAAATTTTTATGTTAGGGTTTTTTGTAGATCCTCTACCTAACAGTATGAATTAGGCAGTGGCAAAAGTGCTCTGAAAATTAAGGCAAGTAGGGGACATAGAGGTAGGACACATCTCCAAAGAGGGAGAAAAAGTCAGTGTTTCCATAGAACTGCATGAAAAAAATGTTCTAGTTAAAATACAGCCAGACAGGCTCTATTCAAAACTTACTGGGTTATTACAAAGCAAAAGTACTAGGCAAGGTACTTTAAATGCATGAAACCTTGATGCAAGCCATAAATCATGGACAAGATGTAGGAGACAAAAATCAACAGTATGCCCATTGGGAGCACCTGAAAAATGTTTGCAGGGTGACACCTGAATGATTCAGGTTTCAGATATTTAACAGTGTCAGTGCAAGCCCGGGTGAGCTGTGTGCTGTGCTCTTTAGCCATCTCTCAGAGCTGAGGATGCTGGCAGGGCTCTGCTCCCTTCCAGCACGGGTTTTAATTGCTCAGCAGTGCTTGACAGCCATGTCCCACGGCACAGAGCTCCTCTCCATCCCCTCCTGGCAAACCTCTTCAGGGCACCATTCCCCATATCTCTCCTTCCCAGAAGCACAGTGGTACAATGCAAAATTTCAGTGCTATGAATCAGCACATCAGCTCAGAGCAGCAGGATGAATTTGTTCATCTCTGTGGTGCCGTATCCTGGTTTGCCACTCTTGCTCCCAAGGGATCCCAAAAGTAGTGCTTGATATTTAGGTTTGAAATTTAAAGACCTCGACTACAGTAATAAAAAGGCAAATACTGAACCTCTGCATTTCCTGATGAGTATAATTCTGACTAGCTGTAAAGAAGTTTGGGGTACACCAGTCAGCTGGGGCCCCTGTGGGAATTAAGCACAGCATCATCTGCTCTGGAAACTACAAAACACATCAAGTCAACAATACAGGCAACCTGTTTCAGGAAAGAGCAAAGAGCTGAAACAGCTATTTTGGCTTACAGTTTTGGAATATAACATCTTAATTCTGCCTAAATCCTGCCTTAGGCATAGAACTGTTTTCCAGATCTAGCCCTTAGGACTTGTAAAGTGTAATGACAAATGCTATATGTTACAATTGTAAGTGACATGCAGTCTCATGTATGCCATACGTACTATTCCCTTATGCTACTCCATTCTCACACCTAACAGAAATATTACAGATTTACAGCTGACTTAGGACAGGAACAGATCACAATCTGATCCAAGCAATACGCAGAACTGTCACTGAGGATCACACAAGCAGAGTTTTTGTAAAAACCTTCACTGTGTGATGTACCTGGTAAATCACTGATGAGAGGAAATATGGAGCCATTCCTTCTAAAATATATATTATCTTCCTATTAGAGATACCTCTAAACCTCACTTTTATTTCTGACAGTCCCTGACCTCTGGCAAGTCTCTGATTCCAAATTTAGAACAGCATCTGAATTTTGCAGCTGGTCTTTCCATTCATAATGAGCCAAGTCAAAACTGAATACATCCAAATTAGAGGGGAGTATCAAACTCTGGACTCACATCTGAGCTGTGCAGCAGAGGCCTCTTTCAAATGCCCATCATGTACATGTAACCATGATGTACAATAATCTATTAAAATCACCCAGACCTTTTCTCACAGTAAACCCAGGTAATCCTGCACCAAACTGTTGTTAGAGATATTAAGCATGAGTTGTCACACATATTAATGTTAATATAAAGTAATCAGCCTAAACACCTGGTGTACCAGGAACTTGTGATTGATAAGAGGGTGGGGATCAGATCTGTAAACAAACAAGATCTACTGGAAGTGAACAGAAGAAAAGCCACCACTCCTCTATGAGTCTGTCATTTGCTTTGCCAATTCTGTTAAAAAAGAACACAACCCAAAAAAATTACATAAAATTCATCTCTAGAGAAGAACCCAAAGTTCAGTTGCTCCTCCCATTTCTATTTGCAGCTTTCTTCTCCTAATGTCAACTCCATCTGTCTTCCACAGGAACTTAATGTCTTTTGAATTGTCTATTTAATCACTTGCAAGTTTGTCCCCTTGTTTGGCTGCACTGTGCCCTTCATCTGTCAGCTTCAGTGCTCAGCACACAGAGCTCCCTCCCTCCCCCACCCACAGATCTTGTCCCTCCTTTTCATATATTGCATTTTGTCAGCTCACTCTTTTGTTGTCCTGAGGTTAATTTTTTTTCCACCCAACATGACCCATTTCTTCTTTGTAAGCATATGAATCCCCCATTGCTCTTTCTCCTTTTGTAGCCCTAGTTTTACAGAGAATGCTCTCTGTCCTCTGCTTTACAGGATGTCTTCAGGCTCTGGCATCTTTGTGCCTATGAGAAGCATGATTTTTCTGCTTGGAGAAGAGAAAAACTTAAAATTACAGGAAGTGCCTCTCCCAGCAGCAACAGTTTGTTTAGTGCAGGGCTGTTGTCACATTGTCATTCACTTTATTTTTTTAAGAATCATTTTGCATTATTCATTTCTGATAAATTATCAAGAAGCACACTCAAACTCCGTTCACTCACTCATATTATAAATGAATGCTAGCATATAGAGCATTCTGCTCCGTTATGGATATATAGGAATTCTAAACAAGTACTATTATTCCTGTTCTAATTATGCATCTATGGTTGCAGGGAAGTACAGAGCTATTCAACCCAAATGTAAATCTTCACGACTGGAACACCCTTGACATTTTTTTCTGGCTGCTACAACACTCTACCCATGGCACTGCATTTTCCGGGTACCATAGAGAAAATCAACCAAACATTATGAGACATAAGCAAGCTTTCTTTGTTTTTCTTACCTCCTTCATTGTCCTCAGGTCTTACACTTGGTTTCAGGGTGGTTCCACTTTAGGAGAAGGCAACATTTCTATCAATTGTTAATTAGAGGTGTCAGTCAAGTTCTGAAACAGATACTACTGAGTTCTGGAGATAAACCCTCCTGAGCCCTGACTAAAGAGATGCCTTTGCAAATGTGGGAATCTGTGCCACTAGAGAATGTAGCCCAGGTTTTGCTGTGTTTTAATCTGAGCCCAGAGTATTCTGGGATATGGTTTCAAGATTTTATTCAGACATATTCAGTAAAGCCCAGGTGTATTTTGCAATGTTCTGCCTCTGTGTGAACAGATATGTGGTGTTGCCTTCCAGTGTCAAACCACAAGGAAGCTGATGGAGCTTATACAAATTATATACAAAAAATATAGATTACAGCTGAAACAACAGTTCTTTACTCCCCAGATGATCAGAATCACTGTCCAGAAATATTAATGAACTGTACGGTTTCTGTGTTGGATGCCTCTTGGACCAAGTTTCACATGAAGCTTTGATTTAATGCATTTCCATTTGCTTATGCTATAATATTTGCCCACTTTATTAGAATAATTGTCCCACTGCTGAATGGAACTAAACTCCTGCATCAGATGCTAAATATGCTAATTTTTTTTTGCTTTGGCTAAAATATGCTTATGTTAGCAAGGTAGCAAGGGGGACACCTCCATTCTTTGCAGCCCACAAGTCTGGATCATAACGCTGTTCCCCAAGGGCATGCAATGGCCATCAGAAGGATAATCCCACTTCATTCCTGAAAAGAGAGTCATGGCTATCTCCAGTTATTAACATTGCTGGAGAGCACAGTCAGAGAAAACACACTGGCCCATCCATTTTTTCATTATTTGCCCATTAGACATTTACTACTGAAGGGAAATATCCTTATTTTATTGGAAAAGTGACAGATTTACAGCTAGAGGAAAGCCCATCTCCTCTCCTGATGGTAAATAACATGAACCTAAAGCATCCCCAGGAACCAATTACAGCTGCATCATGTATTTCCTGGAGAAATGGGTAAAAATGTAGAGATCCAAACTTTCCCTCAGCTGAGAAGGAAAATGCAAAAGTTTCTTAGACTTCCAGGCACTAACCATCTCCAGAGAAGCAAGTTAATATGGTTTCTGAAGTAGTTTTTGCACAAGCATGAAGGACTGACTTTAATGAACTCCATGGCATGAACAGCTGCTCATCACAAAAATAAAAATGCCAAATAAGAAAGCAAAACAAAATCTTACAGACAGACTTAGACAGACTTGTGTGCACATTAGATTCTAAGTAATTCTTCTTTCAGCTAATATCCATTTTTCTCACAATTGCTATTTCCAAAATAAACCTATTCAGATTCAATATTTGCCTTCTCTGTTTCTCCCAACTCTTTCCCCCATACTGCTTCTTCCAGAGAATCCACAATGTTGAATCTGTCATTACATTCATTTCCATGGCAACAAATAGGATGCCATAAAGAGTGCTTTAATCCAAGGACAGAATGGTAGATAAAAGTTAGATTCTGAAACAGAGAATTCTTGCTCAGTATCAAAGGTAATTACAAAAGGACTATGGAATATCACTTGTTCAGCTAATTTTCTTTTATATACACAGAAGTTTGCTTCTCTTCATAAAGAGAAGAAGAAAAATTCTCACCTTTAAGTGCTGAACTCTCAGAATAATTTTTATGGGTAGAGATGATTTAATATGCTAATATTTATCTCATTTTCTTGATTATACCACATGCATCTTTTTTCTTATCAGCTGATAAGCTAGTTCATATTAAAATATGAGTAGAAGATGCTATGCCTGATTATCCTCAATGGCATCTGCTTATTTCAGTAGGCTGTGGGGAAACGCAATTTGTGACAGCAGCAACAGGCATAGTTTTAGTGACTTCCAGCCTGATGGATTCCAAAACCCCTAAAAAATCAGAATGGATCCAAGAGAAATTAAATTCTTGATGATATCTTGATTCCTCCTTCAAGTTTTTCAAGTCCCATGGGGGTGCTCCTAAAAGGATCACGTGGGACACAGTCTAAAGAAATGCAGCCTAACCAGTCTTTACTGCATCTAGACACTCCTGAAGACCTGGAAATAAATAAATTGGAAAATATACAGTTTTCTATCACTATAGGAACCCAGAACTTTTGCAAAAAGGTTGTTAATAGCCAAGAAAAATAAAGTACAGACATATTTCTCCTAACAATTTCAAATGAGCCAGAGATTGCAAACGCAGTTTACTCAGGATACATGCTGCAATCACAGCTTACAGACTTCTGTGAAGCTATGTACCATTAGGAAAAGAAAAGAAATTCTAAATCAAACTCTAAAAAAGCATTAAGAAAACACTAATGTCATGGCACAAACGAATGTAAGTGATAAAAGGAACACATAAAAGCAAATATTATACAATTTTTTTTTTTTCTAGGGTTTAGACACACCAGGATACCTACTTAAATCCGTTTTAATGTGGCCTGCTAGAGAACCAGAGTGCATATGGCAAGGTTCTGTCCCACCAGGTGCCTCCTTTGATGGGGCTTTTTACCTCAGCCCTCATGTCCTTCTAACTACAGGCTTTGTATTTCCAAATTCGCTTTTCTATAAACATCACAGGAAACGCAAAGAAGTATTGAGTGAGTATTCAAGGCAAGATTTGAACCTAACTTTGAAGTTTTGAGGTTATGAAAGAGACTGGTGGAAGTTTTCTAAAAAAACTCTTTGGAAATTTGATTTAACAGGAAAATAACTGACATTTCAGAAAAATGTATAAAACAGCCTTCTTAAGAAATCCTCCAGTAAGATAAAACTTGCCTAGTCACACAATGTCTCACCACTCACTGAGAAATAAAAGCAGAAATGACAACCACATGAAATTATATTACATGGAGTAGCTTGAAGTCTGTTCAGAAATTCAGTTTTATGCTCTCAGCAAAGCATTTCATCTTCCAAATTACATACGCATTTTAAACATTTTCTCTCTGTTCTTGCTTTGGCTATAACAGAATCAGGTTTGGGTCTGGTTTGGGTCTGCGATTTGAATTTTTGCTGGAGACAGTATTGATAATCCAGGGATGTTTTGCTATCCTAGAACAGTATCAGAGATAAATTAACAAATCTTAAATACTATAATTATCAATTGCCAATAAAAGCAGTGCCATTTTTCAGAATCATACATCTCTTTCCTGATTCAAATTACACTTCCAAGGGGCCTTTTACATATCATCAGTTTTTTTCTTTAGTCAAATATTTCCTTATGTGCTTAATACTGAATAGATAAACAATTATCTATAGAACTTGAGCCAGAACCAATATTCATAGGGAAAAAAAATCCATCCAGAGGACTGTATCTTCCTTTTCATATTAATAAAATCACTTCAGTCAAAGAAACTGAAAAGTGAGCAGTGTGATTTTTTGAATGAATTTGTGTGTCCCATTGTAATTATGACTTGGTCGTTTTTTGTCTCACCATAGGGGAAAAAAAATCAGAAAAACCTATTTATTCTGAATAGAAACTCCAAATGGCCTCTTCTGCCTTTTCCTACAATGCCATTTTAATTGTATAAAGTCACAAATCTGAATCTCCAGGGGAATATGCACTGTCCAGCTCCTCTGTGTGACTTGTAATCTGTGATGATATTTTGTTAATCCTTTGAAATGACATAGTAAATATTTTGTCCATCCAGACACACAAAATAATCCTAACATTTTGATAGTTACTCCTAATTGCTTTTTCTAGACTCCAGTGTGTAGCCCAATAAGTGATCCTTAACTTCTCCACACAGGCCTCACAGGGAAGCCTACAGAAGCTCATTTCTGTAGAAATGTTTCCTAAAAATGTTTTTTTATAACTGCTGAAATGCCTAAAGCAAATCACACTGTGTATTGCAGGGAAGCTCATGGGTAGATATTCGAATGCCTTTATTTCAACAAATGGAATACATATATATTCCCCATGTTCTTTCATTTAGATCTCAGTGATACTTTTATATCTTCTTTGCTTGCTTTTTTAATCATTTACAGCCTGTGAGAAAAATAGGAATAGTCCTCTATAAAGTGGTTTGTGTAAAGCCAGCTCTATGGTGCTTCTTCTTGCACCCTGAATGTTACATTTGCACATAGTTAATAGCAAGACATTTAAAGAATGGTGCAATACTAGTTCTCATTCAGATGTCACTGAAGGGAACAAGAAACCCATCTACCAGAACTTAAAGCTTATTTCATGTCTGCCTCATGCCTGAATGTCTCTGATATGACTTGACTAAAATCTGTAGTTTTCTACTGACGTTAACTGTCAGAGCTTTTCCTGGCTAACTAGAAAGACATGAAGAAATATAATACAAGAGCTAAAATACTGGGATTTCTTTTGCAGTCTGAGGGCAAATTCCTGAGTTACTGCCACAAAGCACAAGGAATCTGAGGGTAAGCCTCAGCCTGAAGCACTCAATGAGTGACCACTCCATTCCACAGCACACTGTGGAGTCTCTGACACATCCAGACCTTCATACCTGGACTGGCCACTTCACCTTAGGAAGCTTTTTTTATTTTTTATTAAATAGCTTACTCAGTCACTATCTGTGGTGAGAGAAAACAAAAAAATCTAACAAATCAAAAGCCACTGCCATATGAGTTTTGCTTAATGCTACAAGAGCTCAGGAATTGCTGTATGCATACACAAAATATATGGGGATCATTGCCCCCAGTTTGACCTTAAAAAATGGAAGGACAACGTGACTTTAATGCCTACTAGTCATTTCTCTGTGTTTTTGGAAGCAGGATGTGGCACTTTTGGATGGATAGCACATACTGGAATGATGTCTTTCTCCACCAGAAGCAAGAACTCACAGCACAAATACAAGCACAGGCCTCAAAAGGAACTTGATAACCAGCTGACAGAAAATAGTAATATTTTTACACCCAAACTCCACAGCACATTATGATATAGACTGGGACTCCCAGTTGATCCTCTGACCATCTTTCCCTGTCATTTAGTCTCAAGAAAAGTGGCAGCAGCAACAGGAAAAACACATCTTTAATCTGAAATTTACAGATGGAACTGTTGCTAAAAAAACACCATGAACCTTGGAATCTGTTTCTTCCATGGAATAAAAGGGTTTTTTTGTATCAATATCCACAGTTACAAGCAAGCCATTAAAAATTAACAAACTCATACCCTTAAGTATAATGCATATATATGTTTAATAGCCTATGAATAATAGCTCTGAGACTACACATGGTTGAACATTTAATCTAGAGAGCCTTCATGTCCTCTTGTCAAAATAAGCTCAGGTTTTGTTATTGAAGAGGTAGGAAACAAGATTAATGGTCCCATAGCTGTGAGTTATTTTTAGCTTGTTTCTCTCTCTCTGCATTGTATTGTTTGCTTATGTAGTGTAAAACAAACGAGAATTTATATGAAATACACTTGGTTACCATATTTGCCTGGCCATTAATTTCACTATGAAGGATAATGTACATCAATAATCATTTACCTCTAAAGAGTCTCAAGTTGCAGCTTTTTTTGCTGAGATATTCAAAATGATGTAGAGGAATTGTTGTTATCCTCATTAATTTTAATACAAGGTGTGTGTCTAAATCATGCATCTACATCCCAAGATTGTTTTCTTATCTCAACCCATTTTTCTTAATGACAGGATTTTGCTTAGTTATGTAAAAATGCAGCATGATTTGGCTATTTAACATCATCTTAACTTTACATTACTACAGGAAAAAAAAGAAATTATAACCTCATCTGCATATGACATAGAAAAACAAAGTGTGAGGGCTCTTTTTCTTTTTTTTTGTCAGTGCTTTGTCATGGTGTGGGCAAAAAAACCTTGATGATTTCTATTTAAAGACCATTATTTTTCAGAGACCAGCAGTGTCACTGATCAAAACATCAGAGATGATTTAGTTTCAAAGTTATCACTGAATAATTAATTTACTTAAAACTCAGACAAAATAAATATGAAATAGTGAGATGGTATTTGACAGCTCCTACATTCCTTTTAATATTTAATGTTTATGTGGGTAGATTAGCAAGAAAATGTAATTGAATTAGCAACATCATAATTTGAAACATGAGTATCTAAGTTTCAGTGGATAGTCACTGTAAACGGTGAAGTAATTCAGTGGGTCAGAT
Source organism: Certhia americana (assembly GCA_018697195.1). Taxonomy (NCBI): domain Eukaryota; kingdom Metazoa; phylum Chordata; class Aves; order Passeriformes; family Certhiidae; genus Certhia; species Certhia americana. The sequence continues at coordinate 7,280,421 of CM031863.1, forward strand.
TCAAATATAGTCAATATACCACTCATTCTACACACTAACAAAATAACAAAATGGAATATCAAAGCACAGGAAAATACCTGATAGCCATATAATTTTGAAATACCAGAAGAAATTGTATAATTGATTATCATTTTATGATTCTTTGAGGAAAAAAAAATGGTTATATCTCTTTGCTTTAACTTTAAAAATAATTTGTGGGTAGAATTTGGCAAGCTTTTACACTAAGAGACCACTTCATGCCTATGCAACAGCAGGGAGGAATTAATCCTTGAAGCAGCTCAGCAAACTGGCTCTACAGGCATTATGGGGAGACATTAGGGGTAATCAGGGACTGATCAGGCAGAGAACAAGGGATGCTTTCCATTGAGAGCACCATGAACAAGCCATATCAGAGAGTCAGAGAAAGGCATGGCTTGGAAGGGACCTTACAGACCATTTAGTCTCAACCTCTGTGCCATAAGTAAGGGTGTCACCCACCAGCTCAGACTGTGTCAGGTGTTGCACACAGAAGTTTGAGCACTGATCCGACTTGCTTCTCACTCATCATGTTGCAGAGCTTTTATTAAAAGCTTCAGATTCTTTTATTAAAGACCTTCTCAGCTTAAAGCTCTTAGCTGGTGAAGAAGCTCTCCAGCCATCCTCTATCCTGCTATCACCACCTTTACTCTGAACAGCAGCAAGGACAGCTGTTACATAACACAATGAAGCCTTGTCAAGGATGTCAGGGCATTATCGTGGTGGGTGGGTGATAATATCTGAACTGGAAACACAGCAAAAAATTAAATAAAGTATGTGATTTGACTACCTTTGGAGGAAACAGAGTGGGGGGAAAAGACCATTGTGTATCAAAATACTTTGTTCCTTTTAAAGACAGTCCTGGGTAGATGAAAGCTAAAGGATGTTCCCACACTAAGTCAATCGATAAAATACAGGAGACAAGATAAAGACAAGGAGATGAAAGCAAGTACTTAAAGAGGTTTTCCATCTCTATAATTAACTAGAGAGACAAGTGTCCAGCAGGATAGAGTGCACCTGATTTATGATCACCCCTGTATCTCATAGGGCACAAGTAAAGGAAGCTCTCAGCTTCAGAAGCTGTGATGTGAGGCAACCCCGACATCACACATCACAGATCACATCGGAAAGGGAAGTTGGGTAAGCTCACCCTGCTGCATGTATGTGCTTCAGCTGAGCCATTATCCAAATGTCAGGAGCTGACTGGTATAGTTCTAACAGGTGAAGCCTTGAAAGAGGATCTAGAAGGGAGAAAAAAAAATCAGAAGCACTATTAGAAAAGAATAGGTGACTTCTCTCATTTTTTTGCATGGTGCTTTACAGGACTGGATCTAAAGCCTACTGAAGTCAAAGAAATATACCATCAGCTTCTGAAAAAAAAAAAAAAAAAAAAAAACCTGGGAGGCTGATCAAATTCCTGATGAAGTAATACTTTGATTTGGTAACTCTCCATTTCTGGACAGGCTCACAAACACTGTCATTGGGTGGGTTGTTCTGTATCACTGCTTTTCAAAGAACAGTAATAGATAGGACAGAAAGGCAATATCCCCTCTGGTAAAACCATACAGCAAATTGACTAATATAATTACAGTTATTGACAAATATTATTACAGTTATGATCCAGCAGCTGAATAATCAAACTGGGGTATTTAACCCTAGGCAACTATATATGAAACTAAACTTGTAAACAGCAGATTGATACTGGTCTAAGCTATCACAATTCAGGTAACTGAGACCATTTATCAGGTCCAATGCCTGAGCAGCTGAACAAGTATCTGAAGTTACATGTGACCACTGCAAGTGGGGATCCCAGGCAGCTGAAAACCTTAGCTGACAGCAACTTCTGCACTGGTTTTCAGTGCTAGACTGCAAAAAGCTCAATATTTGCTCTAGTTCTCATTGAGAGAAGAAAAAACAAGGATTTTCTAGGATTTCATAATCTCCAAATGGAGCCCACTATACCTCTGGCTGGGAATACTCCTCCAAAAAGTTGTTTCTCAGACTTCAAGAAGACAGTACAAGATTTGACTGCAACATAAACGCAGTGGACTTCAGCTCCTGAGCATTTTATACTATGACAAAGCATCACCAGGAAGTGAAAATGAAACAAAAATTGCAGCACCTTAATTGTACTTTCCAAAAGTCCAGGTGTGCATTTTCTTCTCTCTTCAAACACTTGTATCTGAAAAGGTTTGAGTGATTCTACCTAGCACATCACAGGTTACAAACTCAAAAAGAGCTGTTAGAGAAGTATGAGGAACTAATATTAGAATCATCCAAGTTTTTAGGGTTAATTTTGTCTAAGATTAAGGGAAGATTTTAGAGTAGTACTTGAAGGATTGCACCCAAAGTACTCCTGAGAAAGAATTATAAGAGAAGATGCAGTCAGAACTCTGACATCCTTCATTTTAATTTTGCTGGGAAGAAATGGAAATATAGAGGATGAGAACTCTGGCACTTTGGGGTATGATTATCAAGCTCACTGGTTTCACTTGGACCTTTTGGATGAGGTCCAGGCAAAACTGTGAGCAATCAAAATTTATCAAGGACATCATGAGACAGTTAAACCCCCCAAGATTCATTGTACTCCCAGTGAGTCACGAGCTGTAACATTTTCACAAATTTCAGATGAAGATGAAAGAGGATGGTAGCTATATTTAAATCAAAGGACCCAGAAACACTTCCAAGATATTAAATACAAGTCTGTGCCCTTGAACACCATGGCTCCATTACTGAGAGAAATTTTTGCATGCAACAGCCGACCTGCTCTGATTTTTACTGAAAAGAAACCAAGGCCCCAGATCAGCATCTTCTGGCCATGTCCTTGGTCTGGAACAACCAAACCAGGAAGGTACATAGTCAAGTCAGCCAGAGACAACATATCTGTCATCCAAATTCCCTTTTCCAATGAGAACCAAGCAGAGTAATTTAAACAGATCAATATTGGATCAATACACAATATTGAACTATTGTGTATGAGTTTCATACACAGCACTTGATTTTGTTTCATTAAAAAGTGACTTCATAAGTAAGCATTTTACAAATTTGAATGGAAAGTTTCACAGGAAAAGAAAAAGCAAAGGCAGTCCATGCACATGGAAGGTAATGTTTTGAAAATTTCATTTTCACAGGAAGCTTTAATTTTTCTAGTGATTTGGGCCCTGAATAAGGTAAATACATTTTTGGAATATGAAGATTACATATACCTATTTTATATTTCTTAAGAAATGGCTATAGGAAACATTTTATCCAAATTAGAGGTGAACTTCTATATTAGAACATGTCTTAATCCCCTTGAAGCTTTTACATCACGCTGCCAATAAGGAAGACTTACAGTGAATTTATGTGTAGTTTAGGTACGTTTTAAGACTCCTCAGATCATTTTTAAGGCATAAACTGTGGTCTGCAAAACCAAAATTGTGCTCCCTCCCTCTCCAGTAGTACACTGCCCCCTAAACATGATCCCTTTCCATAAGGCTCACATTTCTGCCACTGCAGCTGGTTCCTGCCAGGGGCTTTGGTCTTCCAGTTTCTGGGAAAACCCTGTGTGGTCAATAAAGGGACATCTGCCCTTACAGGACCTTGATGTTAGATTGGATATTCCTGTGCAAATAAAGTTATTCCATGGTCAGAATAGTATGACCATCAAGTCCCATGATACATGGGACCAGCTGTAAGTACATTAGATATTTCTTCAACTTCCCATTGGGATGTGTTTGTACAATATGAACATTAAAATAATAATATAAATATTATCTCTTAATAACCTCAGGGTAAGAAAAAGAGCTATTCTCTTGCCTTACTTAGTAAGTGACCTTAACATCTGTACCTACAGGACAGTTTTTCTGTTTTTCTCTGAAGCTGCATGATTACAAAAATTTAAGATTTCTTGCTTTCAGTTATTTTATAAGGTGTTTCTTTCCACAATGTATTGTTTAACCTTAACTGCACCAGTAGAGTACTGTTGAGTAAAAGACAGATGAAGCATTTTCATCAATAGGTAGGAAGGATGAAAGGAAAAATAGATGGATTTTGAATTAACATTAAAACATAACAATTAGTTGAGAGGTTTTATTTTGTTTTTTATGAAAAGATTCTGTAAGTCATACAGCATTCCTCAAAGTGCTCCACAGGTTTGGTATATTTTCTGTGTTTGAAAAAGTAGATACCTCCTCAAAATGGAATTAACAGGCTGTATCTAATCATGGGTGCCACGTCCATCATTTAAGGACAAGTTAGAAGAATACTTAAAAAGAAGAAAAGGATTCATCCCATCCAGAGGGGAATTTAAATGTTTCCAAGCACTGGAGCCAGCAAAGCTGCTGAAATATGAGATAACATTCAACAGAGGATCCCTCTATCAGGATATGACTCTGAATGTGACTTTCATTATTGCTTTTTTTTCCACAAAAGAGCTGGGCACAAGGTCAGGGGCATGACAATCCCACAAAGAGAAAGTAGGTCTTGGCTCAAATGCTAGGCTGGATGTAAAAAGCAGCAGAGAAAAATCTAAAATTATCCAGAGGACTACAGGTGATGGCAGGTACTATGTGATATGGAGAAAAAGGACCATTTTAAAATTCACTTTTGTGCATGAAGAATAAAAATCTAAAAGCCCCAGAGCAGCAGCTTCTGCATTAGATTCTCTGTCAAAAGCAAGCAAAGAGATTTGAAATTCTTGACTATGATAGAAATATTTGCAGGATCTGCACACGCATTGTACCCAAATCACCATCTTGAACAGATTGCTGTAGATGTGGTAAATGACACCACTGATGTATTGGGTCCTGTGCTTTGCCAGCAGGACAGTTTAGGGTAATTTGGGAGAAAAGACATCTAAGAGATTGTCAGCTAGGAGTTCTAATGTATATTTGTCTTCTGCTTCTGCCCTTACCTCCTGACTGAGAATGCTCTGGGCCCTCCTGGAGCACCCAACATCCATGAGATCTCATTAAATCCTTCCATGCTGAAGCAGAGAGTGTTTGACTCATATTTTCCATTGTGTTCAGGGGTGGATGTGGGACTAGCCCACCCTATCTGAATTCCTTTGCAGCTACAGCTGCTGGTGAAACACCAAAAAATTCTGCCCTATCATCACTGGCAATGCAAAAATGAGGTTGTGTTTATATCTATTTTCTTTTAGACTCTAAGCACAAATGTACAGTGTGGCACTGGATAATCTGACATACCCACCATTATGCAAGATTTATTCATATAAGTCCTATGTTTTCCCAGCCTTTCTCTATGCTCCTTTCTTTGTATCCAATAGCATGTTAAGAATAGATACTATTTCTCTTTTATATGATAACAAAGCAGTTTGCACAAGAAAACCTTGTTTATTATCTGGCTCTGCAGTTTTAGGATAATACAAACCAAAAAATAATGAAATCTAATAATAATAGTAATGAAAGTAACAACAGAATATTGCAAAAAGAAAAATAGACATGGAAGAAAAACAAAACATGCGTCCTTGACTACACAAACACAAAATTAATGTGGAAATACATTCAAAAATTAAAGCATTGAATTCTGCTTGCTGTTATTTCTGAAGCTGCATTTTTTTTTTCTGTGTTATACTGAATTATAGCTCAGTCTTATAAGAAATCCATACAAAAAAGTTCATTTAACTTGCAAGTTTCATGAGTTTTAGCAGAAGTAATCACTGGAACTGCTATACTTATTACAAAATACAGGGTTTTCTTCTTCTTTAAAAATATTGATAATCTGAATATAAATAAAGGAAAATACAATACTACATTGTATTTAGCAAATAGTGAAAAAAGAGTAGTGTTTTTATCCATCCTTGGCTGACATAATTTGAAAAATGTTTAGGAATAACTATCAGAATGAAAAAAATCAGAAACTTGGTGTAACTGATTTCCAGAACTTAAAAGGGCTAAATTCACCAAGGTACCTTTTCAAATCCACAGTTTTGTTGAGTCTGCCAGATCTCTGGCAGCTTCACCAGCTGACTCTCTGCTTTGTGAGTGAGATCCAAACCCACCCTTTAAGCTAACCGTCATTTTCACAAACTTAAATTGCAGTCTGTGCCACGTGTGGAAGGCTCCTACTTCACATGGACAGAAGTTGAAATTCTAAAGTCATCAGGCACAGTGCACTTTGCCAATGCAATGCTAGCTCAGAAGCACCTGTGCTAAACACCTGACCCACTGTGAAAATGCGCAGTATTCAGCAGCCTTTAAAATTCTCCATTTGTCACCCACAGAGAAGAAAGGAGGAGGTGAAGTGCTTCATACAGACTGGAGGATGAAAAAAAACCACAGTGAGACAATGTATTTTAACTCCTTTAAAGGCCTTTTGATAATGTTCCAGGAAGGCACCCTGGGGCTTCTTTACCCGTTGATCAATGTACCCCCTTTCCACAGTGATATTTAATCGCTGCCCAATGGGACCAGGAGGAAGTTCTAAATATAACCACCAAGAAGAATGTTCTGAAGAACTAGGACCCACATTTTCCATTACTTTCACACAGAAAACTGTGATGAAGATTGGGCTTTGTTTTTTTAGCAAAATCTGAGCCCATAGAGGGAGAGAGAGTGCAGAAGTGGAAGGCAAAAGATGGGTCACTACCGTGAAGGACACTACAGTGCTATTGAGCATGTGAGCTTAAAGCCATAAACTATGAGCAGTTACTAGCAAAAATGGCTTAAACTACACCAGATTACACCATCAATTTGGAGGAAATAGCTGGTTTAGAAAAAGTGTCCTAAGAATTTCAGTTAACTGCTTGCACAGTGGGCTATAAAGTGACCGGCAGAGTCTCAGCAAGAGGATATTGGAATAAATAAAGAGTGAAACATTTTTGTGAATGAAAAGCTGAAAAAAGCCTCAGTGAAAAGAAAAAAGAAAAATTGGGGGAAAACTAAAGAGGATAATCAGCTAACTCTCTTTTCTGTAATATTTAGGACAGAAAAGGAGACTTGTTGAACAAAAATATGAGCAAACATACATTTCAGATTCTCAAGAAATGCTTGAGTTCTGCATGGACATACTTTTACATAAATATTCCAGTTGTAAACATCTACAGTACTCATGCAAATATGCTTTTTCAGAATCTTCAGGCTAGAAAAAAATTGTACAACTCATGCTCCTGTCCAGGTGTATTTGCAACTCCCTATTCAGAGACCAGGAATGATCCAGTCTAAAAGAATCAGCCCTGAAGTGACCAGGAGTTTACAAGCAGACATGATTCAGGAAAGTCTGTTAGAAAACAAGTCAAGTGCCAAAATCAGAAAGAGCAGTGCAACATAGAAACTTTTGAAAGAAAGAGTACCCACCACAAGCTGTACTACAGAGAACATTTCTGACACTTCCAGCAGGAATACTTCCGCATGTGTATTTATCAACATAAATATTTCCAGCACTTTCCCTTCCTACCAGCTAGCAGGCAAATATGTCTGATCTCTGGCTGCAAGAGAGCTCAGCTGAAGGCTGAACCTTCAGCCCACAGAAGGCACCCAAACTGCTCATCCTCAGCAAAATGCTTCATGGGCATCACTGAAGAGCAAGAAACGAGGCTGAAAGGCAAGGCAAATTAAGAAACACTGTGGCTGATCTAGCAGAGAGTAAGAAAATATTTCCTTTGGGAATGTTTAAGTTAAACAGGATGCAGATAAGGCAGCTAGAAGAAACGGGAGAGCATACTAGGGAGGAACTACATGGAAGGAACATAAATACATATATAGAAGGAACTAGAGAGCATAACCTAAACCTGTCTGATTGCAAAAGTGTTTGTTATACGGGTGGCAAAAAAGGGCAAATTTTACAGGTGGTGGGAAAGATAGGGAAGGAAAGTTTAGTTGGGCTGTTGATGGAAAAATTGGAAAGTGACAGGGGACCAAACTACAATCTGTCATAAACAACTGTTACACTGTATTTTCCCAATTGCCACAGGCAGACATTCTGTCCTCAAGCTGGAGAAAGTGCATTGGATGGAAGAGAGTGGGGTGGCTGACAATAACAGAGGAGAGAGGGATCGTGTGAGAAATGACCACTGAAAAATACTGCCTTACCTAATACTGCAAACTGAGTTTAAGCAGGCAATACAGATCTCCAGGGTGACAAAAGTACACAAAAATGTAATTTAAAAATTGGAACACCAAGAAATGCCTTCATAGTGTGCAGCTTTTTCTCCAGAAGTTTTTAAAGATAATTTGTCACTTTTTATAAATGTCAAGAAAACTTTGTTTTGTCTGCAACATATTTGAGTTTATTGCCAAAACTGTCATAGAAACAGCACCAGCAGTTTGATCCAAAGGTCATGAAAGTCAGTGGGAAGAGCAGCACTTTTTTCATAGGGATTTGTATGGAAAAAAAAATAAACCCTGTACATATTTTAATATAGAATAAATAAAATTCAACAGAGAATTACAAGAACAAAGACAGGGGAAAATTCAATTCACTGGGTTACTTTTTCTCTGTCCTTACAACAGCTGTTTTCAGAAGAAAAAGAAAGGCAAATTCCCTTTCAGTGCAGCCTATTTAAGTACAGCAAAGATTACACTCTCCATAATCCTATGCCTCTCCTTTATTAAATAGTCCTGCTTTGAGCTACTTTCTGTGCTTCTCTTGGGATGGCATGGAGCATATAATTGGATCCACTTCATATGGAGAAAAGAGCCTGTTAACCAGCAGTTGCAACAGCAGATGCTTGTTCACTCGTGAAAATGAAGACAGAAAGTTTCCATCAATCATTTAAAACTCTAAACATACAGGCTGGGTTTGCTCTCAGGAGCTTTGCTGCACATGCAATTTTTCCCTTTCTAAAGCCAGTACCCAAACTTTCAAAAAGTAATTCATTGCCCTTAAATAATGGTGTAACTGTTAATGAGAAACACAAAAGCCCTCCCTGGCAGTTGTCAGTGCTGCCTTTGCAGTCTGTCACTGCAGGAATTGTATCTTGGAACAGGTTGGGACAATGCACCATCCAAATGAAAGCCCTTGGTGATGTATTGATCAAGATGGAACTGTCCAAAAAGAAGAGATGAGTTCAAAATTCAGCCAGTTTTTATTTTACTATGCCAAGGGGAAAAGGACTTCCAAAGAGGGATGATATTAAACACAGTGTATCACATCTTGCTTTTGTCAGTGATGCAGGTGATCTGAGTGATCTGAGGCAAAGTCATGAACCTGATGAAAGATTGCTACCCTCTGCAACAGACAAAAATGTTTCTTTCCTTGAGTCACACATTGTTCTCTGCTGTCACATGGCCAAGATGCACAGGGCTAACAGTGCATTTCAGGTAAAATCACTTGCAAAGACTACTCCTCTGCCTAAGGACTTCCAAATAAGCACCAGAGTTATGCTAATGATCAGCTTTTCTCCTCCTTTTCCTCCAGCTTCTCTGCCTTTATTAACCCACAAGGCTTCTTTACACCCTAGATAAGGGATTAAATTAGAATTAAACACGTTTACATAATAGATAATGCATTGCTTAAAAGAGGCAATCTCCTACCCAAAGCATCTCTTCCATCCAAATTAGGTGCACCACAGCACTGCAGATCAGGACCAACACCCAGGAGCTGGGATGTCCCCTCTGAGTAGCAGGTTCATGACTTTGCTAAGCAGCCAGTTAACACAGGACCACATGCACACCTGTAAATCCTTGCAGCTAGGAAGCTGACATGCTTAAACTAACAGCCAAATTACCCAGATGACGAGAGATTTGGTGTACTGTTTTGGGGTAACAGACATGAAAGCATGCAGACAATCTTAAAACATAACAGTGTGGCTTTATTTTATAAACCACCTTTTTCCTATTTCCATACGTTACATAGCCAGAGCTTTTCCTGTTGCCCACGAGAATGACATTAGCTGCTTTGCCTTTGGGGCTTTAGGCACATGGGGAAAACAAATGAGATTTGGGAAACAGAGTGATATTTTCTTGAAATAGCTTGTTCCTCTGGCATTATGCAAAGCCTGTGCAAGACTGCAGGCAACCAAAGCAGCCACCAAGGGACAGCAGACAATCAAAGCCAAGTGCAGCTTTAGTGTCTAAGATACAAAATTCAGCTAATTCTCAGAAATAGAAAAATGACTACATTAGCTGTACAATTTCATCTAGAATTCAAATGAATTTTAAGTCGTTTGGAAAAGTCAGTGTTTTAACAAGCTAATGCAGAGCAAGAAAGCTTTCTGTTCTTTTTTTTTTTTTTTTCTGGTGCAAACACACACAGATAAACTCCCTCCCAGGCCCGGACTCACAGCTACTTGGAGTTCATATTTATAGTGACTAATATTAAAGTAGGTTTTTTTAAAGCTATTTTTTATCCAAATCAGTAATTTTTTTTGTCTTGATGAAGGGGATTGTTTTAAACTTCAGCACTGGGATGCAAGGGAACTGAAGCTCACCCCAGATGAGCCAGTTGCTAAGGGTAGCATTGGACAAAGCACCAGAAGAGCCTCCACGGAGCTGGGGCTCCTTTGCAGATTGGGATTTATACCAAGTGGGGTGTCCTGGGAGGAGAGGAGCTGGCTCAGTCCTGGCAGGTTTCATAGCATCCTGCTTCCCTACTGCACAGCAGGACTTAAATATGACATGAGTGCATGGATGGTGGGCTTGGCAAACAAATTTAGGAGGTGGCTCAGGACTGCCAGAAAAAGCACTGAGCAGAGCCAAGGGCACCCCACAGCATTCCCTACACAGGTCTGGGATGGTCCAAGCCAGCCACACTCCACAGATTAGGCAATAGAAGCAGTGATACCTCTAACTGGTATTTGCCACTTCCCAGCAACCATTAGGTGAGGGAATGAATTCAACAAATGCAGAAGGCACTTTTGTGCTGAATAATCTACAAGGCATCTTCAGACAGACACTGGGTTACCCAGAGAGTTTTTGGAGTCTCACTTTCTGTAGCTATTCCAAACCCACCTGGATGAAATCCTACACAACCCACATCAGCAGGAGGGTCGATCTCCAGAGGTTCCTTCCAACCCCAACCATTCTGTGATTGAGAATTCTGCTGTGAGGGAGAACCAAGATAACCCCAGCCCTTCCCCACAACAAGCCTATTATTCTCACTGACTGCTACTCAATCCATTTCTGTCCACCTGCCAAAAGAAACAAGAGACGCAAAAGCACAAGATAAATCATAATAAATCGACTATTTCCCCAATACCCTCATTTATGCCTTTATTTTGCTCCAGTAGGGATATAATGAGACAAAGAAACATAACCTCATTTATAAAATTTGTTTGCCAAGAGGAGGGGGTTCTTTTTCTTCCAGCAACCTGGAGTTAGCATAATAACACTAGAGAGATTAAATACAGACAGATTTTTATAATGCATTGCTTCCTATTTATTGCAGAATACATAATTGTGTCCAAAAGAGAAAGAAGAAGGTGACTACATGAAGCCTCACATAATTTTAATAAGTTTTGACTGGCAAAGCACAACAAGCCTGTCAATACAAGTCCAGGTCTGCTTTGTGCCAGCAGTACACGGGTCCCAGAGTGAGATGCCAAACTGAAGAGGTGATGCAAAAAGAAGGAAACATGGGGAGAAGAACTCTCTGGGTTGCTTTGTTTCCTATTATAATATAGGTTTGATGTGTATTTTTATCACTTACAAATCCTGTGGCAAATCAGTTACACTAAACCTCCTCTCTCACATCAAAAATCATAATTTTAAATGAAGAATAACAAAAAACGTTGAGCAATACATGTCAAAAATAGGCAATGATGCTCCCATGTATTCACATCACAAAAATACTAAACTGATTATTAGGCTGTAATTTCTAACAGTAAGAAGAAGAAAAATTAAGGAAAATGCAATATTTTCCACATAGATTTACTTTGATTATGGAGGAATAGAACTGTGATCTTTAAGTTTGACATGAAAACAGTACATATTTTGAAATTAAAAAAGGCATTTTAAAAAGAAAATGCAAACAATAAAATCAGTAATAGTATCAGTGAACTTCCTTACTTAAAAAAAAAAATATTATGTATGGTTGATGTTCATATGCCACTATTTTTTTCTTTCAGCAGTTAGAAGTTTGAAAATTTAAAGTTCACATTGTTCTTTTAGAAGCATCTGCTGAGTTAGGAATAACCTTTCTAGTGACACCAAACAAGTAACCTGGGTATTTCTGAGAACCATAATATGAGAACCACAGTAAGCTGAAATGAGTCTTTCCCTGATTGAGAAGTTTAGATTGGAATCCTGATTCCAGTGCTGTTTCTTGTAACACACAGTCATTTACTTCAGGAAAAATCATATTAAAACCTAAAGCAAGTAAATTCACAGCTAAACAGCATTCTGCTACTGAGTAGTTGTTTTCAAAGCAAAAGGCCTTTTTATTTTTTTGAAGTTTTGAAATAAAAATATTTTGTTTACCTCTCTTCATGTTCATCCTGTTTCAATGAGAAGTATAAATAACACAGCAATAAAGACAGCTCATTTTCCTCCTTCCCCAGTGACCTTTTCCACAGATTGATCTACAAGAGAAAACATCTCTGGCTCCAGCTTTCAGTACATTCACCCTGAGAACCACTGTTAATAAAACAGACTCAGGTGTGTCCAAGTGTGACACATTAAAGCTCTCCACAGAGAAACTGGGACACTGGCCACAAATAAGGGACACTGGAACAGCTGGGGAGTTTTATGAGGATGCAGACACATACCATAGAATCATAAAATGTTTTGGGTTGAAAGTGACTTTTAAAGCTCTACTGGACCCACCCCTGCCCTGGGGAGGGTCATCTTCCACTAGACCAGAGCCCCATCCAACCTGGCCTTGAACATTTCCAGGGATGGAGCAGCCACAACTTCTCTAGGAAAGCTGTTCCAGTGCCTCACCACATTCACAGTAAAGAATTTTTTTCTAAAATGTAATCTAAGTCTACCCACTTTGGAGTTAAAAACCATTGCCCCTTGCCATATCACTACTGAAAAAAAGTATTTTTCAGTCTTTCTTATAAACCCTTAAAAATATATTCAAAGGTCACCATAAAGCTTCCCAGAGACTCCTCATCTCCAGAGATTACACATCTTTCAGAAACTAACATTTTATGACATTCCTTTACAGTGAATGATTATTCCTGAAGCTTTCATCTGGAATGCTTTTGCAGATTTTGGTGATTATACAAGATTTGCAATGAAGCAAGAACTGTAAAGGGATGGCACTGATGTAAAAGGCAACAAACACTAGGGCAGGTGCACATCTTGGTAACAGTGCAGTGATACTCCAGGAAGGGAAGCAGGATCCATTTTCTCACAAATTTTTAGTCTAGTTTCTTCAAAAGAGACATCTTTGTCATAGTAAGAATTACCCTGAAATGTAATTGTGTGGGTTTTTTTGTTTTTTTTTTTTTTTTTTTTTAAATCAAGTTTTCTAATTCTGGAACTCAGCACAAGGGGTTCCTCTTAATTATTTCTCAATAGTCAAAAGACAACTTTTATTCAGAAAGTCAGTGCCCAAAAACATGCAAAAAAAGAATGCAAACATTAAAATATTAACAGTATAAAATATTAATCTGTGAACCATTTCTGGGATCATAAGCATTCTGGAATGCCTCTCCAACATAAGTATTTCTGTAAAATTTGGATGAGGGATTCTACTGATAGACACTACCAGACTAGGAGGAGAAGGTGCAATATCATGACTTAGAATACATGGTTATTCAATTTTACTGGTAAGACACAAGTAATATCTTTTAGGTCACAGGCATGGAAATCTCCCACTATAAGTTGCTTTATAATTGCAGGCTCCAAAGGCAATTAATATGTCTGAAATTGGAGGATGTTCTTTCATCCCAGTGATCAAGCAGGAGAAAACAGCCTACACTACCATCAGGTCTCAGTCTTGTTTTACTGGCTGGTAAAATATTAGTTCTATTAAAGTTGGCAGGTTAAGGCTGGAGGCTTAGACTCTTCAAAGGCACCTGCATGTTTTTCAATTACCTGAGTGTTAACAGGAGCCCACAGAGGACCCAGACAACCCCTGAGGCATCCAAATGTCTTTGGATGTGCAGCTCTGTGCCTAATAGTCCCCAAGTGATTTTGTTAGAAATGCACTTTGTTAGAAATGCACAGAGTGGTTGCCTCCAGCCTTGTGGGTCCAGCTCTGCTGGGCCAGCTGCAAATGCTGGGGTGTTTTAGAGCTGGGTTTAACTGAGTCAAAGTGCCTCCATGGGTGTCAGCCTTTACAGCCTGCAGCAGCAGCTCAGGTTTAACTCCCATTTAAAATAAACAGGAATCTAATCCCTGGTGTCAACTGGCCTTGAATCAAGGCTTTAGAGGGAAGCTTCAGCTTCACTCCCTTGTAACGACCTACATTGAAATGGTTCTCAGAGGAATAATTCAATTAATTCAGACAGTTATCAGCTGGATCCTCCCTCTCACCTCTTTTTAGCACTAGCTGTTTTATTGCCATTTTTTCTTATCTTACTAAACAGAAGCAAAAAATTCCTACAAAATATTTCTTAGATGAGGCTAAGCTACTGAGATTGAATAAATTATTTTGGGTAATGGCTTGAGTTTGAAGAATTTCTGGTTTTAATACTAATTATATTTGTCCTGAAAGAACATGAAACAGAGCACAGGAAAATGTGGAGAGTGTCTTTTTATCTTTTAATAAGCCAAAATTCAGACAAGCCAAAGGAATTTAATTTGTTGGGTAAGGAAGTACAAGAGTAAAGAGGCAAGACCTGTTAATCATTTCAAGAGATATTTTATTTCCTCTAGAAAATGCAATGCAGTAGGCACTGTTTAGAGATTGCTTTTCCATTACATTCCGGTGCTATCATCTAGCATTACACAGAATTGCAGACAACTGAGCAGATTCCAGCTAGGGGATCTCAGGCTGTCCCAGCACTGCACCCAAGACTCAGAGAAGGCAGGAATGCATTAAAAAAAAAAAAAAAAGAATTGACACAGATACATAGCTTCAAATTTAACAAAATATTATCTTAATAAATGATATTGATAGCCCTGGATTTCAGATTCACTCATTCCCAAGGCCAGAATTTTCTGATTTCTGTTAAAACAGTGGAACAGCTAAGAAGGCAAACTTGCATGCAGCCCCAGGCTTATTTCCTTGGATTTCACCATGAGATATGCCTTAAGAACATTTTACAATTCACCTCTAATGGGGACCATGTAACTGCCAGCAACATTTGAATTAAAGACATGTCTGTTGTTTGGAGGAGCTGCAGTCTGCAAGGTTTCTTTTATTGCTATGAACTAGAACACCTGCAGAAAGACAAAGATGGGATTCTTCCCTCTCATCCATTTTGGTGGATCTAGTTTCCTGACAAAGTTAATTTTTAAGAGTGCAGAGACAGGTGCAGACACCTCCTGCAAATGGCCACCAGTCACAGCAGATGGTGACAAGACCCCCAGGAGTTACCATGGGAGTTCTGGCTCCTTTTGAGCTGGGACAACATCCCCACCTTAAGGAGTCAGTCCTTTAATAGCATTCATAACCTGACCTTGCACACTGCTTGTTAATCCAAGCTTTCCAATTGAAGATGAGAGATTTCAACTGATGGCCAAGAAAATTTCAGAGAGAATTATCTTGCTTCCTTTTTCCTTTAACGAAAAATCTAAGAGAGGCTTAACAAAATATTGCCATACCAAGTTAAAATCATTATTTCAGAACTTACAAGAGAGTGGCTCAAGTTCTTAGGCCAGTTCAAGCAGACCATACATTGGTTCAAGCAGATGGGATTACCAATATTGTGAACAAATGCTTCTGCTTTGGACCAAGCCCCAAACATGCCAGAATGGTGCATCCAAAGGCATCTATCAAAGATGCCAGACCTCCATGTGCACTCTGGAAGTGCAATGAGTGCACAAACCTGTGCACAACCTGCAAATGTGATCAGATTGGCTCTGCACAAGGTGCTAAAATGATAGGAAAAATTTTAATACAGTAAACTTGCTAATAATTGTGATAAAAGTTTTAAAGAGTTACTGTCTATTGTCATCATCATGTAGTAAGTGTTGATTTGGAGGTTTTCACTCTATCTGAAGGAAAGCATTAAAAATTGTATCTAAGATGAATTCACTTGCATTCACAAACCACCTACTGAAGACTGAGCAAGTGGCTGGAATTAGTCTCTGGTACAGCTGGAGTGAATCTGAGATAGCAGCAAGATTCCCAGTGCCCTAGATCAGAGTGCTTGTGATCAATGTGCAGAAGTGAAACAAACATCTAAACATTATTATTATTATTGAAAATATATATTCCTAATTTTTACAGCTGCTGGAAAAAAAGACTACTTTGGAGCCCCTTCTCATATTGAGACCCATAATTCCATCTAATGATGACTTTCTGGACATTTCCCTCACCTCCAAATTTGCTAAGCAAGGTTCAACTTTAACTCTTCATTTTCTAGCTTTTGTAAGTGCTGTTCATTTTTTTATTGTTATTTCTGTCACTGCTTTTCTTGTGTAGCAGTTACTTTGTCATTTAATGCAAAGCAAAACTCTTTGAAAATCAGGGAAGATTCATAAATCTTGGAAAGAACTACTGCTGGAATACAAGATATCAACTTCCTTCTAAAGAAAAAAAAACAGTTGACAAATAACTGTGCTCCAGCATTCTGTGCAAATTGTGCCTCCCTAAACTGACATGCAAGAATAAATTCCTGGCTTCAGCCTCTACCACATCCTCTGAATAACCACTGTGAAAGTAAGTATTTTACAGAATAACAAACCAGCTGACTGGTTAGCTGATAGGTTTTATTACTTCTGCAAGAGAAACAATGCACCAGAAAAAAACCCAACCAAACAAACAAACAAAAAGAGGATAAAATGTCATTGAAGAGTTAAGTACATACTGCCATGAAAAAATTCAAATATTAATTTTATGGTAAAGTTGAAATTGTTATACTGGGCTTAAAACTTGTCCTCAGTTTTAACAGTGGGGTTAGAATTGAATACAGAGAGCTTATGGTCCTTAGATATTCCAAAGCATTGGAAGTTAATAATGTGGATGAGCACCACTATGGTTATCCCACCGTATTTTAAGCTAAATTTAAAAGTAGCTATTAAGAGGGTTTTTATTTTCTTTTACGACACTTAATTTGCACAGGACGTTTTATTTATAACAAAAATGAGAGTAAGGAATTGCTCAAAAATTGTCTACACTGTGCTGGGCTTTGAAGCAAAATTCTCAACATGAACTCTAATACTGAGAACGAGTCCAAAGAGCTCTCTTCCCTTTTCTCAGTCTCTCCCACACAATAGTTATAGAAATCAAGCTTCTGATACAGCAGTCTGCATGCTGACAGACTGTCTTTGAAATCTGTGACAGGGAAGAGCTGATGTGTGAGATGAGGAAAACAACAGTGAAGAAAATAAGCCCCTTTAGATCATTTGTGAATGCTGAAAAATATTTCACAGAGGTGATTGAGTCAGTATTAGATCTGAAAATGGTTTCTTAAAAACTAAAAGGGAAATTTCTCCAGTTACTCAAAAAGCATAAATATTGTAGAGATGGTATTTACCTGATCTATTCCCTGCATGAAACAGCTCTTATCTGCCTTCTTTAACCACACAGAGAAGACTCAGCCTATTTCAACTACTTTTTCACCTGATGTTAGTTTTAGCTGTCAACATAGGGTTGGGTTCTCTATTTGCTGGTGATATTCTACCCCAGCAAGAACACAGTCTATTTTCCCATCATGCCTGCTAATAAGTGAGCATTCCATTAAAAGAGATCATTTATTTATCCAGCCTTTTGGAAATATTTTTTTTCTTCAATGATGCACGAGACAAGACATTAATATCCTCTAGTTCCTGCAGTTAATGTCTGGAATTTGCAGGATCGTTGCCTGAATATTGCCTGCAATGCTCAGTGAACGCTTCTGTCATCTGAGAGAAAGGAGTCAATAAGTACTTCACCCACTCCTCTCTCGAATCAGGAATAGAAAGTTTGGAATTTAATAAGTAAAATAAACTCAGAAGCATTTGGAGGGAATGAAAGCCAGGGAATGATCAGATTCCTGGTAAAGCATTGTAGCACAGAGCAGGTTAGGAAATTTGATATGACAGAAAGGATCCAAGAAGAAAAGGTAACTTGGAAGAACTACAAGTTGCTCCCCAAGTATTGGGAGGACGTGCTAATTTAACTAACCACAAATGGATAGAGTCAAAGAATATGGTTAGAAAGAAAAATAAATGGTTCTACATTTCAAAACGTAGATTACAAGAGTAATCCTCGGCTTTGTGCTCATGAGTCCAACATTACCACTGAAAATCCTAAGCATTCTCTTTTAAAGGCTTTTCTTGCTCAATGAGAAATAAGGCCATAGAAACAAGGAACAGTATAGCATTGAACTTCACTAGGCTTTGAACCCTGATCCAAATACAGATATTATATATCTTTTTTGGCCATTTACAAGAGAGGAAATACAGAGAGGCGATTTCTGGTTTTGGGAATAGCATAATACACAACCCTCACACAGCTTCATTTATAATCCCTCACTGCCCCTTAGTAGTAGTTACTACCCCATATTTAATAGAGGTAATTTTACTATTCATGCTCCTAACTGCAGCCACTCTAATTTAGTGCCTACCCTTGTTTAGGAGTCTCACCTTTAGCATAAGCTTCAGATTAAAGTAATTACATTTAATACAAGCTGCCCACTTCCGAGGCAGTCCTTGATTTAGAGCTTCAAGGAGAAGTACTTAAATATAATAGAAGCCATGGCCTGCAAATGAAGTCCAGAACTAAGATTAGTTCATACTAATTCTTTGTTCAGTCTAGCACTATTTATAAGTGTAATGTGTCAGTGAGATAGAATAGTTCTCGGAAAAGACTGTACTTCATGTGGAAAGAAAGCCTCATTCAGAGCTGAACAAAAGGACCACCATTCCAATGTACCACACTGCCTTTTGTTAGACACAGAAACAGTCCTTGTAATCATCTGTCCATAAAACCTTATGTTTGTTTTTAAAATCCGTATCAACTCATTCGCAGGATGTGTCTATCTCTGAAAAAATTTCCTGTATGGCTGGAAGGTGACATTTATTGTCTGTTTTGTCTGTCTGTGAAAGGGAAATTCCTGTTAACACCTCATTCTGCCCATTTTCAGTAAGGCAGGAGCTGTTCCTCCTATGGATTAGCAACGTATCCCCTACATTTAGGTTGCGACAATATCCTAGAAATCCAAATTCCAAACACATGTATCAATAATGGACTCCCAAAACAAGCTATGATGTGCACTCTCATCAACAAACAGGCTCAAGGTCACCAGAGGTGGTCCTTTAGTTTTTCATTAAAATACTTTACTTCACAAAAACATTGATCCCAAGGCCAGACCCAGACAAAGGGGCAGCAACAATTGATGGTCAACCTGAAAGAATCCTACTAACAGGCACAGCTTGTCCATGCAAACCAGCACAGCTCTCCCCCTATCCTCAGGGTGGGTTCTGGAAATGACCACCCACCCAAAGCTGAGGTCCTCAACAAGTTACATTCCAAAAGCAGCCATAGAACTGCCCACCTTTGATTCCAGTGAAGACAGGAGGAGGTTTGCCTGCTATCTCAAAATTCCTTGCAAAGGCTAACAAACTAGATTCCACTTGCCTCTTCTGGTCAGAAACAGAGATTCAGAACTACTCTCATTCTTCTGCTGCTGAGCAGGGCAACAGTTTTCCAGTCTCATTTCAACCTTCTCAGAGCTTCCCCAAGGTATACAGATTAGGACAAAGAATTATAACAAATTTTAACAAACATAATTAAATTACATACAGTAATATGCAATTACAACATAATGGAAGTATATTAAATTATAACGTAAGCATATTATAATGTTACATGCTGTTCTTATTATGATTACATTAAGCCATACGTGCCAGACACAGCAATGAATGTTTACCTCACACATGAATGAAAACTGTGACATATTCAGCTGTTTGATTGATGATGAAATTCTTCCTGTCTTCCTCCTCCTATTAAAAAAAATTAAACCATCCAGACTGAATTGAGCTATGCCTATAAGTAATGCAAGTGCTACATGGAAAGAGTTGCAATAAAATACTTTAAATATTCAGTTCAGCTTTTTAACTGATCTCAGTATTTTTAGTTGTAATTCAGTGTTACCTACTTGGCAGACAACAGACCACACCTCATCTCTGGTATGTTCCCTTCAAAATAAAAGCTGTGCTTGAGACTGCTCAAGGACATCTAAATAGCTAATTTATTGATCTCTACTAGAAAAAAAAAACAAAACACAAAATAATTGTTTTCTACCTAAACCTACAGCTTTCATACTGCGGAATTTTAAAAATATAACAAACAATGCTGGAAATACAGTGGCCGACAGAGATGGGCAACATACAGGAGTGGTGCCCACTCTCAAATCATGTGGCTCTTGCCCTATGATCAGTGAAATTGTGAATATATTTTTCCACAATGAACTAAGTACACATCTTTCAAAACAAATCTTTTAATGCGTTTACATTAGCAGTTTCACAAGTTCATCTCAAGTGAAATTACAGAAATTAAATTATCTTAGACTGAACTCATTGAATTCCAGTTATAAAAAATATTTACATTACCTGACAGAAACTTTGAGTGCAAATGGCTTTCAGCATCAAGCAAGAATCAACTGTCAATGAAGTGACTAAATTTTACAGCCATTCTTACTGATGACTTCTTGAAGTATTAAAAACATTGATTTAGAGGTGGGAGAAGTAGACAGGAATCTATTATAAAGCAGGAAATATGCCTTGACTATGAAAATCAATGCAGCTGGCAAACAGGAAGACAGAAAAATGGGGAAAAAATACAATCATCTTTGAAATGGAAGTGAGGGAATAAGGTTCCCAAACACATGGGCTGAACAAAGAATCTTCACCATAAGAATAAAGCAGCAAATAGGCATTAATTGATTTCTATTGGAACCAGCACAATAAATAAAATCAGCTTATGATGAGCTTTTCTAGCTAGCCCATTTATTTTAAAGCTTACCACAAAATTCTTATATACCTTGCTAGGGCCAGAATTCTACCTGACTATGCAGATGAAATACATTTACCAAACCCCTACAATGTTTACTATATTATAGAGGATTTTTGTCCCATTTTTACCCAAAGAACAGGTGCTCCATAAACATGGATTTGCCTTGTGATAGTGCTGAGAAAAAATGCTGCATCACCAGTACATTAAGCAAAACAAACTATAAAATATGTCCTAACAAGAAATGGCTTGAACTTCCATATAATTAATGTCTTTCAGATAGACACTTGCTTTTTCTTTACAAAACACTAAATGTTTTATGTCATAATTTAAAATGACCATAAAATACCTCATAAAAATAAAGATGTAAGATTCAGAGCTTAATCACAGTCATTAGCATTATATAACAGTATAAGTGTTAGAGAATAAGATCATAGTCTCCTGTAAAAACAGAAGTTATCCACATTTCAAAAATTTGCATATCCTCTTACATTCAAAACATGCCAAAAAAATGGAGCTTATGCTGAGAATTCTATGGCTAGATAATATTTTGAATTGTACATTAAACAAATAAAAAGATGTATTTAATGTATACAAAGTATACTATATTCAATGTCATTTCTGTTTCAGCTGTCTTATTCTCCATCAGATCTCAGACTATGATCACACAATAGTTCCTTCTCATGATGCCTTTCCTCTTCCAAACAACTGAAAATGATAACACATGAGCTTCTGTTGCTCAAAAATAATCTTTTCCTCCATTGTCTTTGTCTCCTGACATGTTCTTTTCTCCGCAGCTTGAGAGGAATCAAATTTTACCATTTGACTTGCACATTGTCCTTGGGGGACATACACACAGCCACAGAAATTCACCCTTAATGGCCAAAAATGTGGCAATAATCATGGTTAAAGTACTGATTGTGCAACCCTTCTACACCATTATTTTGCTGAATTTTGGCTGGTAGGGCTGGGCTTCCATTTCCTTACCCCAAACATAATGTGGGACTGCAAGCGCTATCCTTAGAGTTCAATGCACAGGCAAACAACCCAAGGGCTCTAATATTAAAATTTCTGTGGAATAGATGCAAAACAGCATATTTCACTATTTCCTTTAGGAGATGACAGCCTGTGTCTGTACAGTTGCAGGGAAGGAACATTGAGTGAAAATAAGGTTCAGTGTTTACCTTTTAGTTTCCCCAAAGCTCAACAGGAAGAGAGTTATCTCTAAGTCTACCAAACCTCTTGTGTCTGAAGGTGTCAAATCCAAATATAACCCATCAAACCCATCTTTGATAAATACTGGGCAGGGATTTAGTAGAACATCTGTCATTATGGCAGCCCTGTATTTCAGTGTGTTATATCCCCAGTGACTATATGGCTTTTTTCCCACTCTATCTCCTAATATTTCTTTCACCTAAAACATTTCAAATCATACTAGCTGACTGCTGTGTTTAATAGGCATTCTCAATACATTAAAACATTGTTCCACGTGAAATGTGCTGTTAAGTATTACCTTGGTTAGTAATTTAATTTAATAGGATAGTGACAACACATTGACATTGTGCAGGTTTGTGACCTAATGATTTATGAGACAAGTAACATTTGCAGACACATTGATTTTGGTAACTGTGCAATGAACAGAACTGAAGAAAATTTTCTTTTTTTTCTTTTTTTTTAACATTTTTTTTTCCTCCTCTCCCAATATTACTTTATACGTAGAATGGCCCTTTTTAAAGCTCATTGACAGCTGGAAAAAAAATTGTAGGTCATGGCACTATTTTTTAAACCTTCAACACTTGAGAAGCTTCTTGCATCCCAACAAGTGCCAATTAATATGTTCCATATCACCGGCCCTTACGAGTGAGACAATAAAATGCACTGACTGTAGTAAACCAATTTAAACTATGTGAGATTTCCATGCCTTGACACTCAAAGAAAATAAGGACAATCACATCAATAACAATTAATAACAA
Organism: Certhia americana; assembly: GCA_018697195.1. Lineage (NCBI taxonomy): Eukaryota > Metazoa > Chordata > Aves > Passeriformes > Certhiidae > Certhia > Certhia americana. The sequence continues at coordinate 7,303,343 of CM031863.1, forward strand.
AATAAATAAATAACAAAAAACAATAACAATCCCATCACATGCAGGGTGCTCCCCTGCACCAGCTGGCTGACACAGGTGGACACATGCAGGAAGAGATGGACCAGTTCTCTTAGACTAAATTTACTGGGAGCATCTGGTAGAAATCAGGATCCCTCAATGCTGATAGGAGAAATAGTTTATTGTGCTGCTGCATAACCACACCATCCTCAGTTATCTCATCAGGCAAATCAGACAGTGTGAGTGGAGAGGAGTTAGGACATGCTTTGGGAGATGGCTATCTACAAACAGAACAAATGATAATAGAAATTGTCATATTTTTGGGGTTTTTTTTTCCTAGCAGTTATTGGAACAAAGCGCATCAGTTTTATGGCAAGGGAGGGAGTACACAAACATTTGCCATCAAAAATGCACTGCAATAAAAGGGAAAAATTTGTGTGTCACAGCCAGTAATCAGTGGCAGGGGCTGAGAGCACGGAAGGTGTCTGCAATGGCACTGATGCCTACATTGGGCTCTTTTTGAGGATCAGAAGCTTCTGGAGAGTCACAAGCCCCAGGGGCAGCTCCAGCAGAGAACACCTTACCTGGCTGCTGCTCAGCAATGGCCCTGACACAGGCAGAGAGAGGGGACCCACCCAACTCGGGAGGAGAGGGTTGCTGCAGCAGACACATCAGGGGTTAAACAAGCACTGTCCTCTTTGGGAGTTCATAACTGAATTCATCCACAGCCAGGAACCTGAAAACATCAATTAGCACTGGCATAGCCAAACAGGGAGCATCCTTCTCCACTCATATTCAGCAAGACAAATCACATGCTGGTCAGACAGACTCATAAACTAAAGCTGAAGGCCAGAGTTTACACCATGCTAAGACCACAATACTGCCAAGTCTAGCTAAAATTCAAAAGATCTCTTGTTATTTTAAAATTTACACCAGTATCAATCTTTGCAGCTGATCCACGTTTTTCAAAGGACTAATGGAAGGACCATCCTTCATCTCCCAGCTCCTGTCCTCATTATGACACTCATGTGTAACCCAGCAAATCCTGTTCATCTGCTGTTAGCAACTCAGCTCTGTCACTCAGTTCAACCTCCTTCAATTTATGTCATACCACCTCATGGTTAAATCCACTTCACATTTATTTTAAGCTATGTTCTCTTCCTCATTAAATATCTTTTCTAGCTTCAGTCAGACATGGATATTTTATGGCTATGACAGCATTTTAATATGGTTTTAAATATAGCTTTGACCACTTTGCAAACCTCATCAGGTTACCTGTACCCTTTCTCTTTTTAATTTCTCCTCTAAGTAACATAGTTCTAAAGTGGGAGAAGAAAGTTTGGGGGCGTTTTAGGGATGTGTCTTCCTATATATTTGTACATCCTCAAATTGCTGCATCTTATTTGCACCTGGGAGAATTTCTAGCTAGCTCAGTACTGCCTCGATCAAAAACATCAGGGCTGACTCTGCCCAGAGTCCTGACGAGAAGCAGAACACATCCAGTAAGTGCAGAGCTGTGCCCCGTTATTGGAGTCAGCTCATTCAGAGCTACCAGGAGCATCTTTACTCAGTGGACGTTGCCCTGTGTAGGCACAGCATAAAAGACACTTTAACGTGAATGTGCGAGACAGAGGATTAATGATGGAAGTGATTTAAGAGAGGAAAGAAATCAATGAGCCATAGGAAAAAGGAAAGACAACTTTAGAGAAGGCATTTGAATTTACTGTTCTGTAATGGCAAACTTTCTTGTTAAAAATCACAAGAAATGGAATAATAATAATAGCAGGAAATTACTGAGAATCTCTTGTTGCAAAAGCACAGGACCTGCAGAACCATCAGTTCCTACCATCACCAATGTGAATTTGACACAGGATTTATAAGCTTATTTTCATTTGGCTAAAGAATAAGAGTTTATTAAAATGTACCTATTCATTACCTCAGGCTAATACCCTTATTCCTCTTCTATCATTAAATTAGGTTTTAAAATAAAATAATTTTTAGGCTTTTGTCAAGGTGTTGATGAATTCAAATCTGTGTGACACTGATCCTTCCATGTCTGTGAATGGGAGGATTATCCACATTAGGAGAGATCTGCAGAGGTCACAAGTGTTAAACTGCTATTCAGTTCAGGTTATTTCAGTAAAAACTGAAAGAATTAAAAAACTTTTCAATGATACACGAATTTGAATAAAAGCAGTTGGTAAGGTTTTCTGCTTCCAGCTCTACCAAACATCACAGCCTCGCACTGGTTTGAGTTTTGGAGATCGGGACTCTGCTTCTCTGTCACAGACTCCCTGTGTGATGAGAGCACCTCTCACGTACAGACAGGTCAAATTAGGTACTCACAAGTTAAGTGCTGCAATCTAGAACTTGGACAGAGACACCAAAGTCCTACAGGGAAGGAGACATCTCTAAACAGTGACTGAACCCACAGCAGCCACAAGTAGAAGTGCTGTAGAAAGCTCTACTACATTAACCTGCCTGGAATACTCTCCACATGACAAAGAGACCAGGACTAAAATTCCCTCCTCCACCCTGATCTCTTCCTTAAACTAGCAGGCTCTGTACATTAAGTGGGTTTCACCTCTTTTACACACTCCTCCTCCTTGATTACCAGTTTGTACATGGCACAATTTCTGTAAACAGCATTAAAGAATCATGAAGGAATGAGAATAATGAGAAGAAATTAATATTACAAATTACAAAAAGGAAAGGATATATTTGACTTGCAGCTAATAAAAAGGATTGTACAAACAGTCCTATATTTGCCAGGAGAGAATAAACACGTGGGTTTCATTCCAAGTGCCATAAGTTCCCATTACATTCGTGCAGACAAGATATTAAATGTATTTGCAGAGAAACCACCTGATGCTCCCATCCACCACTGCAGTTAGAGGGGAAAAAAACAGGCAGTGAGAGAACTGTACATCCCTTTCAAACGAGCTTTTCTAAATCACATACAATTCTTAAATGCTTGCTAACTTCCTGGCACTGCAATTATCACAGCAGTGACAGCAATAACCCAGTAAAACATACGGAAACTTAGAAATCTAAGCATTTTCAATTATGGGTTTTTTCACTCTGGAATCCTCTACTCCAGGAAAATCTTTCCAATTTTCAGACTTGTTAGTCCTATTGAAAATCTCCCACTATTCAGGGAAAAATCCTGTATTTACTACTTAGTTGTGAGACACCATAACTGTTGAATATCCCAGGAGGCCTCTCATCTGCCTTCCTTGTTTTTCATATCACTGCATGGACTAAAGATGCCCAGAATAATGGAGAAGGTGAATCCTGAACTCAACATATAGATTCACACAGAACCATCTGCATGGTCAAAATTAGTTCTAATAAGCTGATTTTACTTTACTTAGTAAAGCCCAGCTTGATGAGTACTTTATGATTTTTTAAGTTATCACCACTTCAACTCCTTGTTAGAGATTTCCATTCCAGCAAAAACTCATATTTTTGCCCTTGAGTTTGTGGTTTCCTCAGAGCATGTGGAAGATGATCACCCACAGACACTGCAGGTATCTCCTTACAGAAATAGTACTGGACTTTATGGCACATCTTTTTATTGATTTATGGTTTGCAGTGCTCTAATTAAAATAGTGTTGAGATCACACCAAACTGAAGTATTGCTCAGTACTAAAAATTCATTTGGGGGCGACACAGCAAACATGCCAACTAAAACTACTCTATGTAAATGGTAACACCAATGACTATGTTCTGGGAAAAGAGGCAAAAAATAATTTGGAAACAAAATTCTTTTAGAAGTCTGAGCTAGACTTATAGAAAAGAGCTAAAAAAATAAAAAAGACACAAACCAAATCGATTACAAATCAAATATTCCTAAACAGAAAATATTAATTTCCACAGTCAGTGCTAAGCAATTGAAATGCTTTTTGAACTTGGTTATTTTCAAAATTACATGGAAATCAAGATAAGTGTTCCTTCCTAATTGCAGTTTGTTCTTAAACTACAAGTAAAATTGTACTAATAGATACAGTAACTAACAGGATATCACAACTGGCTGAACTGTGCTCTAGATGTCACAAAAAGCCTCATATTACATCAAACAACTGGAATTAATCAATATACTGAATTTATAGTACAGTGAACATAGCTTAGCAAGAATTGATCCAGCACCAGGTGTGTATGTAAACTCCAAATACAAGTTTAATACATTAGACCACCTTGCTAATTTTCACTTTAGATGCTCATTTATAATCATAATGTCTCAAATGTGCATCATCAAATATCTTGAAAAGCCTATTCTTGGGTTGTCAACTTGTTTTGTTAAAGTGTATCTTCTTGGCATGTACCAGAATGCTTCCATTTTTTATTAGTGAAATAAGAATACCCACACAAAATTAAGACAAATTAACTGTGTCAGTTTTGTAGACCAAAACACAACATTTCACAGAGCAGGGCATGGACTGGGGCTGCTCAGCAAGGGAAGATCCAGGCTGGGGCAGGCAGGAGCTTGGGAGGGAGCCCAGCAGCAGGAACAAAAGCCAACTTCTGCCCCATGAGCTGTGGCACCTTCCTGCTCAGCTGGTGGGGTGAGATGAGCTTGTCCAGAAACAATTCCAATTGGGAGCCAAATGGAGTTGTTTCAGATCACCTGTCCCTCCCCACTGCCCACAGAAAGAGTCTAGCAAGGTTAATTTTGTAGTACAGTTACCTCCAAGAGTGGCTAATGGACTAAGACAGTGGTTGAGACCCATTAAGAGCCTGACTCTCTGTCAGATTCCTGTGATATCAGGAAGCTCCAACAGTCCCAGACAACACAGTGTTCCCACTGAGCACATTTAAATTATTATGCTAATTTAAGACATTCAACACTGTGGGCAAACAGTGGGTTGTGGGAGTACCACACAAATCTGCTCTGCTACTCTTTTCCCATCTGTTGCATTGTCATCATACTTCCAGTGACAGAGGAAGAGCTTAGGGATGAGTTTCCAGAGTAGATGTCCAAGCAGCAAGTTTCTAAGACCTCTGAGATAATTTGCTTCTACAACATGATGCCTTTTGCACTCAAGGGCAAAGAGAGTCTGGCATCCCACACAGAAAACTCATCTGATCCTTTAGGGATTTGCCTGCTGGGAAATGTCAGTAGGCAAAGCAGGCAGCTGGATGTCAAGCCTAAGTTCAGTTCTGTATGCAGACATTAATAGGAGTGTTACAGTTTTCCTGGGTAGAGGTATGAAAATATGATACTCAAAAGTGGATTTGATCAGAAAAGGATATAAACTCTATGTTCCTGTAGAGTTTGAAGTTGAACTCAGGCATTAGCCTCCACAACAGCTGCAGAAAATCTGCCTTGAGGGAAATTGTGAGAAGTTGTTAAATATGACCTGCCTGCCAGTTCTAGCTCTGGGATCACCTCACTTCCCATGATGGCTGGCAAAGGGCAAGGCTGGGAATCTGCAGAGACAGAGGAAATGCTGGTAGAAAAGCTGCTCTCTGGGTCAGACACTAATTTCATGTAAACAAGGAATAACTCCAGAAACCAGCTGAAACGTGAAGGATTTAATCAGCACAGAATCCTTGGCTCAAAAATTATCTTTTTCATAAAGTACTGATTAACAAGGGTCTTCAGGAAGGCTAAGTAGAAAAACTGACAAAAAAACTCAACTATTTATCCCAAGTATAACTTTATCTTCAACTGCAGCAAACCACAGCAACTGAAGAAGCAAGAAATTCCATGTGTCGACAATTTTTTTCCAGATTCTCAGAATTATACATCAAAACTCTGTTATCTGAAAAATCAGAGTACATCATTAACTAGAAACTGATGACACTGAAGAGGTGTGGGAGGGAGTTTATCTAAAAGCCTAGGAACAGAATCTTCCAACACTTTCATTGCAGTAAAGTACTGGGCTTTTATCACAGACTGTCAACAAATAAATGTAATCTCATCTGTTCTATTTGTCTTTCAGTCTCTATCAGCTGTCAGCTTTTTTCTTGGTATTTTGAGGCAAACTATAAAGGGGCTTTTTAAAAAAATATTTTAAAAGAATATGAAATATCCCCCATATTTTTGCTTCCCCATTGCCTCTGCCTCCACCTAAACAAGTAGTCTGAAAACAAATAAACCAACTTCCAAATAGCTGCTAAATTACATTTAACTGTTTGACAATACTTGTTAAATCCCAGCTACTGAGGAATATTTTATGCTGAGAAGTGTTCTGATGTTATGAGAAGATTCCTAATGCAGCTGAGTGGAAGATTGTCCCATTTTATACCACAGCAAGTGCCCAGCATGATTTCCTAGTGTTGGAAGTTGCACTGCAGTTCCTGAATCCTGCAAGGATCTTACAAGTGCTCATTACTGAGAGAAGCATCAGTGACAGGAGCCAAGGAAATGGCCTGAAGTTGAGTCAGGGAGGTTTAAGTTGGATATTAGAAAAGTTCTTTCACCCAGAGGGTGGTTGGGCACTGGGACAGGTCGTCCAGGGCAGTGAGCACAGTCTGACAGAGCTCAAATATTTGGTCAATGCTCTCAGGCACATGGTTTGACTCTTGGGGTGTCCTGGGCAGGGTCAGGAGATGGACTCAGTGATCCTTCTGTGTCCCTTCCAGCTCAGCAAATTCTGTGTTCCCATGATTCTCTAATTACAGAGCACCACAAATGTGCTCCAGCATGTGCAGGGAATGCAGGACTTTCAAACCAGGGCTATTGCTGTGCTACACTGGCTTATTCTGTGTCTTTTGGGCAAGGAATAACCTTGTAGTATTGCTAAGAAACAAAGAGAACTGTATACACTGATGTTCTTTTGTTTCAGCCTTGTTCTTTTACTGTCAAGCCAGAAGGGTACTGGGCTGTGGTGCTGGTTCTTTAGGTGCCAGCAAGGATGGCATTTTGTAAAGGACACAAACAGTCAGTAAGCAACTTCTGCAGAATTTAAATTATTCTTCTTTGTCTTAGTTCATCTGTTGCTTCTTTGGTTCCTTGCTGCCATAGAAGAATGGCCAGATAATGCAGCCATGATTGCAACATAAAAATGTGAATTAAAAATTACAGAAAAAGGTCTACATAAAACAGCAGGCTGGTCTAAAGGCTTTTAATCTTGGATCAAATCCTTAATGCAGAGCAACCACTCAGCAATGTTGTAGGTGTTTCATCCAATTCTGGGCCCAGCATTCCAATAAGGCATTACATGGTTCAGCACACTACTGTTCTTTGAGCTACTGGAGGCTTTGACAGATTTCAAAAGAAAGGTCCAGGGTTTACCACCAGAAAAGCAGTATTTGCTAAAATACTTAGTTAGTCCACTCTGTTCCATTAAACAGGAAATCTTGGTGTTTCATTGAATGCAACAGCAGATAAAAGCTCTGGCATAAGTGAGGCTATTCAAGACCTCATGTAACATGGTTAAGAGTTGTGCTCAATTCATGAATATTTCTTGTGTTTCATTTTAAAAGATTACATTTATCTTCAGTTTTAAACCCAGATCTGTACCTTTGCAGAGCAGATTTTTTTTCTTGATTACATACTGTTCTGACTACTTTAGGTGCTTACAAGCCTCTTTTTATTAGAGAGATTGACAGATTCACAATCTTTTATGAAAGGGTCCTCAAAAGACCTTGAGAGCAGGCTAACATTATTACCTTCATTTCAACATTTATGGACAATACAAGGTATAGTCAGATCAATGTGCTAAGGCTGAACAGAAGAATCCAACACCTTCAGGTAGGACTATTCTGAGACATCAAGCAGAAAAATCAGAAATCCAGGTAGCATGAACCTTTTGAGGAAACATCAATAAAATGAAGGTTTCTTAAGCTTAGAATGAGATTTGGTTACACATATGAACTCAAACTGTAAGAAGAATGAAGTCCTGGAAGAGACTGCCTGAATCCTAAAGGCTTTTAAAAAGAGAACAAGGAGGTCTAGTGAGGCCAGCGAAGTCAAAGATGAATTTGTTTTCACTTTTGTGCAAGGGTGAACGAACTGACCTTGGGGTGGGCTCATTGATGTAAGCTGGAAACCTCCCTGAGTCTTCAGAGTTACCTGAGTCCAGACCTAGGTGATGTAACCCATCAAGGATGATCTCAGAGAGAGCACAACACATCCCAAAGTCATCCTTCTAAACTCAGCACAGCCTGTTACAGTAGTTGCTGGTGTGGGGAAACTGAACAAAGCTCAAAGATGGGGGCCACTGCTGTGGGCAGGCAATTCAAATAGATACTGTGATTGTGCCAGACAGCACATTTTAAAAACAACAGCTAATGCACTAAGCTTGTTTTAAAATTAAGAAATAGTAGTCATTACAGATCTGAGCCCCAACATGCACTGCAGCTGCAGACACCACTGAATTTTTCTGGAGTTATAATAAGCTCACTGCATCTGTACATTAGACATTTACATGTCTGGCCACTGTGGTGATTATTGTTGTTATTAAAAGAGTGCAGAAAATCTAAATAAAACACAGAATGATGCTGTTGATCATTCACTTATTTCTTTCCTGAAGCAGCCTGCTGTACTGCTAAGAAAAAATAAAATACAATTACGCGTTATAGCATAACACTTAATTAGCTTTACAAGAAGACATTAAGCAACACACCAGATGCTAATGAAATCCTGAAAGTCCATTTTGTAATGAAGCACATATGTACTAACATTTTAATTTCAAACTGGTTTAGGGATTACAAGAAGAAATTGGAAGTTACAGCCTCAGGACTGCACCTAAACATGCAAGAAGCATTATTGGGAGAAGGATTTATAGTTTAAACAAAATATCTCTATCAACAATACAAAAAACCCCACACAGTGCATTCATCAGATTAAAACAACTATGACAGCTGGTAGCACAATTGGTAAGTTCCCTGAAGATAAAAAGCAATACCAAGTCAGAAATCATTCATAGTCTGAAGGTAGCCTACAAAAGCCTCAAAATAAAATGTGTAACCCATTTGATGAAAAGTGACTGAAGATCTGCAAAAAGGGAGAGATCATCAAAGGATTATGCCAGGAAAATTATGTCTTTAAAATCCTTTAAAGATACCAGTGTGATGCTCCTAAGACTTCTATTTCTGCCCAAATGTAAAATATCTCTCCAAGGACCCAGTTCAAAGGTAATCAAAGTCACTGAGAACCATAAATTCTGAATAAACCTGAGGATGACTGTAATTACTGTGACTGCACTGTCCTTTTAGAGGGCAAGTGAGAGCAGCAGGTATCCTCCAGCTCCCCAGCAAGCCCAGAACAGGGATTTGAGAGCCAAACCATGCCTTGTCCCAAATTATTCCTGAATGCTGGACTTGCCAGCAGCAAATGGAGTCTCCCTTGCTTCCCCTGCCCTTGCACAGAAAGCTCCAAAGTGGTGCTTCTGGTCATAATAAACAGAGAAATTCAAAGAAAATATTTCAGATGCCCTCACTTCATTTCAAGTAGGGTTATTTTGTTGGAATGACAGGAGGTTTGTGTGTCTTCAAGCTGTTGTGGTACTAGAGAAAAGGGTACTCAGTAGAGTTAGGTACCTACAGGGTTGGGAGCAGCCAGGTGACCATTTCTGGATTGTTGGGGATGGATTTACAAAAGAAGGTGCTTCATGCTTCTGAGGAGTTCTGTTCGAAGTGAATAGAAATGGAGCAATTAAGAATTAATCTGTGCTTGAAATCCTAATCCTTAAACTGTTGGGGCAACATTTTACAACATAGATATCTCTGTTACTGTATCGTGGCACTGTACAGCTGTGTTCATGTTCTGACTGTGATACGGTAAAGAAAAAAAAAATCAAACAAAACCAACTCAGAAATACACTATCAGATTGTATTTTACAGCAACCCTCCAGAACACTCTACCTAATCCCAGAGATATTACAGACACTAACACAGTAAATATTTTTTAAGGACTGAAGCAAAGTAGCAGCTCTAGCACCTGAATTGATGCTTAGCAGCACCATGGTTGTTTCTTTCTACAGTTTCAAAATAATCAGTCTCAAACTCTTCAAGGCAAACAGAGGAAACTGCAATGGAAACTCATTCCATGACCACTGTCCAGGATGCTGCTGCTCACAGATTACTGCAGCAACTGGGACAGCTCCCAGGACTCTTCAGAATGCTGAATAGTTTTTACACCTATTATCTAATAAAACACGCATTTCTTCAAGCATAGGTGGAACATAAAATTGCATCTAATAGCTTTATATGAAGCTGAATGAATGTAAAGAAATCAAGAACAAAATGGACAAGGTATATTTTTCTAAAACATGAGGACAATTAAACCCAGATAATTTTTCCTCATTTTTAAATGAGCACCTGTATCTATGTTATCATTATGCAGTCCTCCTTCTCCCTCTTCTCTTAAGGTATTGATTTTTTTTTCTTGATAATGAACTAGGCACTCTGACAAATGTAAACATCCCAGCATCCAGTAATTTCACTAGGAAACACAGAAATATTCAGCAGTAGTCACAAAATGTTTATTTTACCAGTCACTTGTTAACACTCAGTGTATAAATGTATATAATTGCTCAAGTACTTCATGAACCACCATTACCTGGTTGAAAAACTTGGACAAATTGTTTGACTTATTCTGCACTCTCATTCTCAGCATGAGCTGGAAACATGCCAGAGGAATAAACTACCCAACAGATGTTAATTGTGCACTAGACCACACTGCATGACTCCACATCCTACACAATTTTAAATATTGCAATTACTCAGAGATACAAGGGCAGGCTCTCCAGACAGCCTTTCACATCTTAAAAAATTCTTTCGGGAAATGTGCAAGGAAGCAAGACAAGGTTAAGAGCTTAATGTAAAACACACAAACAATAGTGACGTTTCAAAAGAGCTCTCCCAGATATTCCATGTTTTATACCAGGGAAAGCAGAGGGAAGTTCAGAAAAATGCTAGTAAAGAGGATGATAAGGACTGGCAAACTCAGGAAAATCAAAAGGCAGAGAGAGGTTTGTGCTCCACAGCAGCACTGTTGTGGGAGGGACCCTCTGTGGACCTCTGGCTACATGGGGGTGAAGGGTTGGAAATAAAAGCTATGCATAATAGGACCCTGATCTTAATTTGGGTACCAGTTTGATTTCTCATCTTTATTGTCCTTTAAGAAAGTCCAAATTATAAGAATGGAAAATCTGAAAGAATTTTTTAGACTCAAATTATTTCTTTTCTCAGCCTTGTTTTGGTTGTCAAGTAAACACAAATTTTAATGAGAAAACTTTTTCCAGAGCTGCTCTTTTGATAAGATAAGAAATTAGTGTTCTTTTAGACATTGCTATCCAATGTAATTAGATATATTGACAAAATATATTTCCCCTCAAATAGAAACCATATTTTAAAGGAGATTTGAATGTGTAACTTCTAAGAAGAATCAAAGGCGCTTATCAACATACAAGTCTTTTATTGTCTAACAGGCATGGAAACTTGGTCTGAGTAGAGATTGATTTGATGCCAGCTTGCTGTAATTAGAAAGCAATTAGCATTCTTTCAAACTGAGGACCAGAAGAATGGCCTAAAGATGACATTCAGTTCAGTGAATAAGGAAGAAAATTTGTGTCTCCTGCTTTTGAATAAACAATGATAGAATTTGGAATTCCGTGACTACTCTAAACTCCACCTGCTGCCTCTAATACCAAGCCCAAAACATATAAACAGAGAACCTGTTAATTGGTGAACACAGTATTTTGACTCTGACAAAGAAGTATGCAAGGTTTTCATGAAGTATGTAGGTTTTCATGATTAGCCATTGGTTTTAGTCACTCTTTTAAGATGCTGCCCTACTGGTTTTTTGACTAAGAAATCTCAGTTCACTTATGCATTTAGAATGGCAACACCATGAAAACAAGCAGCCTTCATAACCTGTAAGTTCTAGTTTAATTCTTTGTAGGGAGAGTTTTTTTCTTTTGGTGGGTTTTTTTTTCCCCACTTTAGTCTCTGTGCAAAGATACGAAGCAGCCTTGAACATGTGGCAAAATACTTCAGCACCTTCACAAAATACCATAAATCATTAAATACAGCTCACTAAATTAATTACTTTCACAAAAATACCAAAGTTAAATTTCATCAAGAGCTACTGCAACCAACAGCAGTAGACCAGAATAAATACTCTACTCATCACTTGTTCCTTCCATTTTGCTGACTGTCATGCTGTTAGGAATTTTGCTGGGAGCTATAAAAACCTAGAACACAAAATACTTGAGTTTTTCAAGAAAAGCCATTCCATTCTGGAAAGACACAAAAACGCAAACCAGTGATTTCTCATGTGCCTTTTGGTGCAAGTTTTGTATTTTTATGCCTAAAACAGGAAAGAATGGAGAAATGAAGACAAGGCTTTTCTGATTCTCCATTAGAAGTAGTAACTACTTGGCTACCCTTTCAGCATCATCTTTGAACAATCATTTCCTGGAAGAAGGGGAATAAAGAGAATGAATTATAGAATGCAGTGCAGGAAAAATTGATCTAAAGACAGGCCAGGATACAGGAAAATGATACACATTTTTCTCTTTTGCTCATCCATAATGTCCTAAACATCCATAATGTTTCCTAGTAATGACACCATTTCAATGGAAATACGCATGTGAAGACTTTTGACATCAGTGAGCACAAGACTCACCACTGTCTCACATCCATCATTAACAGTTCTGAATTGCCAGCCAAATAGAAACACAAATACTTAACAGAACCTCTCAAACAACAGAAATAAGGGAGAAGAATAAAGAGCTGAAGGGAGGAGAGAAGGCATTTGTTCCCTGGCTACAAGAACTCAGTTATAGAGAGGATTAAATTTATTGCTCTAATTAGAACCTTGTTAGTTTTGAATTATATGCAGCAGTGTGGAAAGGAAAGCATGGGGGAGATGTTGTATGAGCCAATGTTAATGCTCAGCAACAAACACAATAGACAAGATGTAGCCAAAGGTGAAACTGCACAAGTTCCTATTTCTTCACTTTAAGGACCAAAAGAAGAAAAACTTTAAGCTATAAAGAAAATGTAACATCATCAGAAGTTAAAGGTTTAACAAGCCGTTTCCCAGGGATACACTTGGTCTGATAGACTTCGTAAACAGTAGCTGCTGTCATATACATGAAAAAGAAAACACTAAAAAATTCCAGAAGCCACCACCAAACACCCTCCTCCCCCTCAAAAAAAAAAAAATTTCAACAGCAAATAAAACAGTCTAAAAAACCTCCTGTTATTTCTGAAAACTGATATTCTGGGAAGAACCAAAACCATGATCTTATTCAAGACAAATTTAAAAAAAAAAAAAACAAAAACAAAAAAAAAACCAAACAAACCAAAAAACCACGGAACATAGGAGGCTATTTAGCTTTTAGCTTTTATTTCACCCAAGAGAATGTTTATAATGTCATGTCAAGGTGAGCTCTCTGGATAAAACTTGGTCAGGATTTGTCTCTACACTGAAGTTAATAACATTGCCCTTCAAGGGTGACGAGTTCCTTACTAAACAATAACATGTAACCATAAATCAAATTAACACTGAACCCTCAGTTATAGCTCACTGTTAAGGGGTGTACTGCAACCTCAGCAACCCTCCATGTAAACACCTTCTCAAGAGAGCTCTGATAGAAGATGGATATATCAGAAATCTGTACAACTCCCTCATTAATGAATGAAACTGGGGACTACAGTCTAGAGGTTAGAATAAATAAGATTGAGAAATAACGTTCACATTTATATTTACTTGAAGGCAATTTCTGGAGCATGCTGCCATTAAAAGCTATGACTTAATAGTTTCTAGCTGGCTTCAAATCAAGGCTGAAGACCTCTGCAGAATATACACCATGATGGAGCTGAAGCAAAGAGTTTCAACACAAGATAAAGTTCCATGGCCTCTACCAGGCAGTATCAGGGTAAGCAATAAAATATCCCAATTTCTGCTTAAAGTCTATGCTTCCATACTAAGGATAATTTCTGAAGCAATGGAATGAAAGAAAACCAAATTTTCTATTTTGATGAGAATAAAAGGCTCCTTCTCCACTCTTTATACACACCAAAGCAAGGAGACTTATTGCCTAAACTAACCTTTGAATAAAAACAGGGGCCCTTTTTAATGTCAATACCCATTCCTGATAAAAATTAACCAGTTAAAAAAAATGCCCCCAAACTAATGTTTTAAAGAAAACAAACAAAAATCTCATGTGTTGTCACAATAACTGAGGTAGTTAGTTATTTTCATGTTTCCCACCAAGGAAAATACTTGTAACTTTGAGGCTTTTTTCCCTAAATATTGATACAGCCAGAACCTAGGCTGAGATACTTTTTGGGTGGGAATGAGAATCACTGCAGGAGCAGAGAGAAAGGGAATGAAGATAACAGCTTGGAAGCAGCTTCCACAGCCTTAGAAACACAGCTGGCACGGCAGAAAAAATTTAGTGTTCAATACAATTTGAAAGCAGCCTAGAAATACAAGGGATTCATGTGTTTCATGCTTTACTCTCCTTGTGTTCAGAAAAACAGAAAGTTTTGCATTTTTTTTAATTGAGGTTGCACGTGAGAAACACCCATCTCCCTTACCAACTTAACAGAAACAAACTACAAGGTCCACAGATTTTGACTAATTACCCATATCAAATGGAGAGACCGAGGATAATACAGCTGTAAGTTTAATAATTGGCTATTGCAATAAGACTGACATCACTGAATGTCCTTGGAATCACCATTTCTTTTGGCAATAAAGCATTCAGAATGGTTATGGTGAACATTACGAATGTTTATTAACATAACAGCTCATTCTGGTTTCACAACAGGCAGGATGCTGTATAATGGTGCTACATGCATTATTCATAGTGTGCAAGACCAAAATAATTCCTTGCTTCGGTCTTCTGGATTCATAATTTAAGATGAAGAGACAGCCTCCCTCTTACAGCAGAGGTGTTTACGCTGCTCTTACTTACATTCATTTGAACCTCGCACAGACACAAAGCAGAGGATGTGACTTAACATATCAATCAATGTGAAAAATTGTTAACAGCATTTCCAAGTGCCCTGATAATCTCAGAACTAAAGGCAACACCACAGCCTCTTTCCTTATGCAAAATATCATGTGCTAAATATAGGAGATGGAAAATAACTTCATATAAAATAGCAGATAAAGAAATTGGGTGCAGGAGCACAGAGCAGTGTGTGTAGCAGCCAGAAACCTTTTATTTCCTCCAGTTCCTCTGTTGCTCTGATAGCTCTAAAATTGGAAACAAACTGTCTTAAACTGTTTCTGTGAGCTTAGAGGACTTAAAGAACAAGCACTTGTTGTGAATGAAATTTCAACCTGGTAATGGTGTCTGCCTGAACACCAAAGTTAATAAAGGTAGTGTTGACAGATGCCTACCTGTAGTTTCTCCTGTCCCTTTAACCCCCCCACAAGCTGCCAGCCCAGATTTAGGGGGAGTATTGGAAGAGGGAACTACAGAATAGGGTAGAGAAAGTTACAAAAGAGGCCCTCTTACCCCAGGATGTATTCCAAGGCCTTTATTCCTTGAAGGGGATCCAGAGAGAGAGAGAGTCACATGGGGGAGAGGGGTTTTTATCACCTTTGGGGTCGGGGTCAGGTTACCTGTCCGATCCTATAGGTCAAGAGACCAGGGGGCAGGTAACCCAAGCCGGTTACAGTTTCTGGGGGAGGGGTTTTGGGGGAAAATACATTCCTAAAGGGAATACAACACCTACCTACAAAATGCTACAATACCAATTGAAATGTTATGTGTGGCCAGCCCTACTTCAGCAGATCCCACCACTTGAACAAAGAAGTGACAATTGTCTTTAGTTACTTTTCTGTCTTTTTATACAGGGCACCACAAAATAAATTTCAATACAGAGAGTACTGAAATACTGCTTGTGTACCAGGAATATTTATCAGTTTATTTTATTCTTAAGTATTATAGAAAAACAAATATTATTGTTGTTATATATATATATATAGATTGCATATAAATTCAGTAATAGATCAAGCATACTATTCAGGAATTTCAGAAATTGTCCATAGCATACATCTGAAAAACAGTTCTTCATAAACCAGTTCAGATATGTTGCATTATTTCCCTCTTATATTTTCAGATATAATATTTGAATTTTATCTTAAAAAAACAACAAAAAGAGCATTATTTTGGTTGGGGAAAAAAACACATTGTAAAAGTAAATTTTATCAGCCCAAAATAATTCATGTGGAAAGCGAAAGCATTAGTACGATAAAATAAATGAGAAAGAAAATTGGAAGAAAAGCATGAGAAACAGAACATGAATATAGTGAACATAACCACAGCATTCACATGTAAGGTCAGGTTGTCCAAGATCAAGGTCCTTCCTGATCCAGATGAAATAAAAACAGACCAGGATGTTTCAAAAAAAGTCCAAAACAGAGAAATTGAATAACATGTTCATAAATCTCTTACCACTTTTGGCCTAACAATTTCCATTATGAACATCTTATGAAATCTAATTCCCAGGAATTTTTTAGGATATTTAATTATCCACTAATTTATCTGGGAATATTATGTATACATGATGTGGGAATTGGCAGCCCCCACGCCCTACAAAGTTCTACTTTTAAGCAATCCAAGCAATTCCTGGTGCAGATTTGGCACACAAACTCCCCCACATTTCCCTTGAGCTGGGGAACCTTGGCTGCTGCACCCCATCCCCTGAGGCTGCCCTATGCAATTCCCTGCACAGTTTTTGTTCCCAGGAGGCACAAATCAGGTGCCACTTAGAAGCCTCTGTGAAGCAACACCTCAAGTCCTTAAACCACTTGACAACATGTGCTGTTCACACAGCGCTCTCCACTGAAGAGGTCTGCTCTTCAGGCTTTCACATGGACAGGGGTTTTAATGTATAAAGCAAACCCATAAATTATGTCTGAAACCACTCTGGTGTCTGACAACAAGCAGAGAGGAAGGATGACACTTAGGCAGGAAAGTGATGGAAAATGACACCAATGATGACCTTGTTCTGTCCTTGAAAGTGGCACAGGCATGCTCAGAGATGCTGCCCTGCCTGAGACAGAGGGAATGGATCTGCCATGGCTTGACCAAGGCAGAGTAACCCCATGTGCAGCCAAATCCATCACCAATTCCCACTCTGGCATGGGCTCTCTGTTGACAAGTAGAGACTTCATGTCCCCTTTCTAAAAGCTGCCTTTAAACACTCATATTTCCATCAAGCAGAGTGAGCAGATTTTATCTATCCACAAAACATTGCCATTATGCCCATTAAATATCAAGCCCAAGCCAGAGAAGAAATGGTGAATCACTTGCATTACAATAATCAGAACACATCTGCCCCACACTGTTATTTTATTTCACAGTTTACTCAATGTTTCAATTTTTGGAGCCCAGCAGTGGCATTTTTCCAAGTCCAAATCCAATTAGTCTTTTCATTATATGACTGCAATGCAGAGTATTAAAAAAAATTGATTGTGTTTGGTGTAATTTATTTAATCTGAGTGTAAGTAAAACTGCTTATTTGATCGTTTATCTATGAGAGAATGTCATATCACAGTTTTACTGATCACACAATTTGATTTTATTTTCATTTGTTATTAGAAACTGCAAACAGTAGAACAAAAAAAGTGTATTTACAACTTCCAGTTAAGAACTGAATTCTCCACCTGAGTCAACAAACCACCCTCAGTGATACTGTGTGTATGTGGAGTCAAGGTTATACTGGAATATATAGACATTTGAATAGAAAGATATTAAAACTTTGTCAACAGGAACACAATCAATAACTACTGTGGTGTTTGAAGGGAAAAAAAAGCCAAACTCCAGAATGCCAAAGGGAATTTTAGCAAAGAACGAGGGCAGAGTTGTTCTTCAAGCCCTCAACATAGCACATTTGATCACCATAATAAATATTGAGATGATGCAAGTGGGTTTTAATGAATACAAGATGACAAATATCACCTTAAAAAATTACCTGCATTTGTTTCTTTTCTTTTGGGCTCACAAGCATTTCTAAGTTAAGATATTTCATCTTATTTTCTACTGATAATTCATTTTTCTGCACAGGAGTTCTTTTTTAACTATTAAAACCAACCACTTGCCCAGCTCTTCAAGATAAGAGAAGTTTTGAACAACATAAGTGTAGTATAAATGATTTAGTTCTAGTTCTATGGTAGCTTTACATGTTTCTTGCAGCTTAATGTCTGATAAAGAACACAGACAAATTGCTGTCACTTTTAAGGAACTGAAGGCCCAATTTGGGGAGTTTTCAAATGAGGAGCAAAACACCCTCAGAAAAAATACAGTCGTCTATATTTTTAGTCTAGCAATATTTCACAATTTAAATAAATTTCCTTTAAAAGAAGAAAATATCTTCCTGGGGAGAGTTGCCTCTTGCATGAGTTATTCTCCATAACATAACTACAAAGAAATTGTGACCCACAAATCTGACCCTTCAGCCCTAAAGCAGCAAAATTCTTCTCCCTCCAGCATCATCTGCAGTGTTGGAGAATAGTTTGTTTGGCACATATGCTCTCTGAGTGTGAAGCCATTCCAGTGAAATGAAAGACAGTCTGGTGTAGCTCATTCATTAATTTTCACAGCAGTTGGTGCCCTGTTGGCATTTCAAATTAACGTAAGGAAAAGTTCAAGAGATTTAACTTCATTTCAAATCGTGTCTACTATGATTTTCAAGAAATGTTACAAATAGATTAAATTGCATTAGTAAAAGCTAATTGCAGAGCAAAAGAGAAGAATATTAAATGCTAAGTACCAAACTAATTTCAGGGTAACATAATTTTACCAGCTGAATCATCCCCTGCATGAAAGCTCACACTCAAGTAGCTGCAGCAGTGACTGAGTCACAGTGCAGGACTGAAGTCCCTAAAGAAGCTGGTTTGCAAGTGTTAAATGACACTTGGAATGAAAGGATTTCAGTCCTGCTCATTGCACAGCTCCAAGCCCTTCTCTGCAATTGGATCCAAGGTCTAAAAAAAACAGTTCTTATGTGTATAATAAACCCTTCAGGGCTACTGATAAACTGCAGAGCCTTAAGAACATGCAGAGCTCTAATGATGGGGCTGGGGTTTCCTGGCACTTGCCTTTGGCTATTCATTTCAAAACTCCCAGTAACATTTTCTGTATTAAACTATCCTGATCTGACCATGAAATAGGGAACTTACATTAAGCTCCCCACAATCTCAAGTGCAATTGAAGCTCCTTACTTATTTCTGCTCTGGTTGGTTTTGCTGTTTGTCCTTTAAGGTCACAGACAACTCAGGAAATGCATCAAGAATAAAGGCCATTTGTTGATGGAGAGAATTAAAACACTTTTTCTTTCTGAATAACAGAAATCCAGTGCATTTTATGCTTTGTATACTTCCTGCTGTATGAGAAATTTCTGTGTGAAAACAGTCTACTTCCAATGAAAAACCTGATAACTCAAAAAGAAGAAATAAAGGTGATAACACCGGGGAAAAATGAAAACTCTAGCCTCAAATGACCTGATTACAAATCAGGGAGCCATTAATGAAATTGGATAAAAGCGGACAAAAGGACTGAGGTGCAGTCACCTAATTTAGACATTAGCAGTGCTGATAGTTACATTTAAACACCTCCCTTCTATATAATGGAGAGCAATAGGTCCTCAATGCTATGGGTTCTCCTTCTCTGTGAAGGAATCAAAAGTGCTTATTTTTCTCCTTGCCTATTTATTTTCCCATTGCCCAGAGTCCAGGTTACAACACCAGATGATCTCCAAAGTCAGCTAAGGTTGAACCATACTCCCAGATAAGGTTGATTCCTACTCCATGGCTTCTGGTTGAGAGGCCAAAAATGAGGCACTGACACCTCAAGAGACTGCACCAAAGAGAGATTTGTGATGTTGGGGGAAAGGATGAAATTTATCAAATTTCCAAATTTAATTTATTTAAGGGCAGGACATACACTGCAGTAGCACCACATTCCTCAGGTCCACAAATGTATTGACAAATAGACAAATTTTCACAGGAATAGGGCATTTCATTGAAATTGCTCTGGCCGTATTTTTTTTTCTCTTAAAAACTACATTATTTCATGCTGGAACAGCAGCGGAAGCTTTAGTATGTCTGACATTCAAAGCTGAGTCAGAAGGAGAAACAATACATGTCCAGTGGCACTTCACAAATACTGCTTGCAACAGCAGTGGGTGAAACATCCATAAGGAAGCAATTTTATGCCTGTTACATTCAAAGTGTGGGAGGAACACCGAGTGCATTTCTGAGATCAGTAGACACAGAAGGACTGCTTTGGTTTGTTTTCAAAGTAGAAGCTGAATAAACAGAATCATTATAATAGTTCAGTGTTTGCTAAGGCTGTAGACCCAAGGAATAAAGTCATAAGATAAAAAATAAAAATATGTGCATTGTAGATGACTGAATAAGTGAGCTAAAGAACAAGACTAGGAAACAGAAGGAAAAAATACAAGATTAGTCTTTGGTTATAGTAAAACATTTATGTTCATCCATAATAAAAGCTGGCCATGATGTCACCTTAAATTAGTCAAAACCACTTAAACTGCTCCTCCCTTTCTCTAATATAATATAATGTTATGATATAAAATATAGAGCCTCCACTTCTGCCACATGCATGTTCTCGCTGCCTCAGTGTGAAACAGAGATGGCTCCTGTCACAAGGCACACATTTCTTTGTGCTTTGTGGCACAAAACCCTTGAAGAAATCAGTCTGCAGAGCACTGGCTTTTCCTTCTTACAGGCTGCAGAGTAACAGTAAAGAGCAGAAGGACCAGAAGTCAAGGAGAAGAAAGCAAATCCAGCTGACCCTGGATTCTCAGGTTCAAAGCCAGCAGAGCCAGTGTAAGTCCCTGGAATGGCTCAGAGCAGAGAAGCTGGGGATGCTCAGTTCCAGGGTAAGCCTCAGAGGGCTCAGTAACACAGAGTGCTGTGTCTCACCCAGCCGAGGGCCAGCCTGAACACAGAAAGTGTTTGAACAAAGTTATTTGTTCTTCAGGCCTGGGTGATGAAATTCTTCCCGTCTGGATCACTGGTATCTGAACAATGGAGAAAGCTCTACTGGAGGCTTTCTCTACATGCACAGGAACAGTTTAAAGGCAGTTCCCTTCCCCTTCTTTCCTCTTGGGTCCTTAAAGACACCCTTGGATGAATTCCCTCTGCTTCATGCAGATTTACCTGGGGACACTCATCTGCAGGTTCACCACGGCTCTTCTGACATTCCTAACTGATCAAAGCACCAAAACCCTCCAGCACAGAGACACTGCTAAAAGTTTTTGCAAATTGATAGAGTGTTGCATATGTGGTTGGAAGCTTGCAGCAACTGGCCCCATTTAAGAGATTCCCTCTTTGGCCTTCTCTGGGCTTTTCAACACTGTTTTTTCCAGAGGCCAAGGAGCTCTAAACAAAAGCTTTTGTCTACCAGGAGTTTATTTGTATGTAACTACCCTTGTCCATAGTGACTTTCCAATATATATGTAATTCCTTTGATTTATGCAGTCACTGGCTGCAAGTTCCACCTGAGACACAGAACCCCTGGGATCAGTTGATTTGGGAAGCTGCAGTGGAGTCATACCCACACTGCAAACTCAACAGTCTCAACAGCTGCCACTGAGGAGAATCTTGCAGATTTACAGTCCATGTAATAGGAATGGATGAACTTGAGTAACACTTTATGCCTGAATTCACAGTCCTAAACCTACAGCACAGTATGCAAAATAAAAAAACTACCCAATGGAACGATGGGTAATTCCTTTAAACCCAAATGATTAATTTCTTTAAAGCCAAATTCAAAAATTAATTTCTGCATATATGATACAACGTGCTGTGCAAGGTTTTAAACACCCTTCAGATAAACAGGAGAGACAGAGCAAAACGAACTGTACCAAAACTCTTGTGGTCTCAAGCTGTTATCTCATCTATCTGAACAAGGCAAACAAAGTTGGGCTAAATGAAAGACTGGGACTGCAGATAGCCAGCTGCTGCCTGACATTTCAGCACTGCAGTTAAAGGTCTGCTCCTTTGGAGCAGCCTCTATTTGTCAAATGAAACATCAGGAATGTTTTCAGTTACGTTTTAAAAGATTTCAAAGAAATTAAAAACTGATTATAAATATCAGAATAAAAACTTGAAAATGCACTATGATTCATTATGTGTTTGATGTATTAAATTAATTACATATATAATGCTGAGAGACAACACATTGCTGTCAGTAACAGTCCCAAATCAGGAAAGGGACTTGGGAATTACCACATCCAGAAAGAAAGAGATAGTGAATCACATCTCCCAGGGGCTTTCCAAAAGCAATGGAAAAATCTGACAGGGTGAGAAATAGATTTTTTTAACAGCAATTATCTACAAAAAAAATTGAGTATTTTGCCAAGTACTTTTGTTTCTATCAGCAAATACACACACACACACAAAAAAAAAAAAGCAGTAGCAATAACATAAATCCAGGAAATGCTGTGGCATTTAGAATATTTCACAAGTGTTTAAGTTTAAAGAGATTTTCTTCAGAAGATGGTGAATTTGACAATGACTCAAAATTCCATGGAATTATATTTAGTTTTTTTATTTTATGTCATGGACTGGGACAAACATAGAAATTTTGAGAAAGTCATTCATCGTGAAAAAACAATTACCTTGCTGCCATCCCAACTCTCTGTATATTGACAGAGCTTAGTGGAGCACCACCTTTAAGAACCTGGACCCAGGACTTCCCATCCCATTTACCAGAGGTTTTATAATGCAGACATCCTGCCTAAGAAACACACTGCCACAATTCCACAGCAGAGTCTCTAAGGAAACTGACCCTTATTAATGTTCTGTGCAGGCCTTTTTCTGCTGAGGGGATGCCAATCAGCCAACATTGGAAGAAATATAAATGCACTATGCTTAGTTCTATGAGAGCAAATGGATTTTTTTTTATATCAAGAAGATAAAAATAAGATGAAATGTTTGCAACCTCATACACACACATCTCCCGTTCAGGAACATTTGGCTTAAACTCATTCATTTCCAGAACTCCAGGGGGAAAAAAATAAAAACAAAACCAGAGGATATTGGGGGGTTTTTTTCACTGAAGTTAGGGGTTTTGGCTTCATTTTTGTTTACTCTGAACGTGATGTACCTGGACATACTATTGGAGACTCCATCACACAATCAGTACAGCTGTTGTAAACTCTAAGCATAATTCATAATTATTAATGCTTTTCATTTGGAAAAAGAAAAATCTGGGAAAGCTCTCACAGCCAATCTTCAAAAATAACACTTTTGAATTCATCTTTATTCCTGGCAAGAACATAGAGCAAATTCAGTTACTGCCAGACTTATTAGAAACATCATAATTATCAGGAGAGCCGCTGGTCCCATTTGGGAGTTTCAATAAAACAGTTCAACAGTCTGAAAGATCAAAAACCATAACACATTAGGAAATTAAGTTAAAAAGCCAAATGTAAGTCAGCTTTGAAGGAAATGATTCACCTAAACATACCGAACAAAAAAAAATACAGTTTGAAATGCAATTTCTCAATTAAAATGTTCTCTGAATCCTACTAATTAAATGTAGGCAGAAAACTTGTAACTAGAACTTTTCTAAGACTCACAAAGCTGTTAAAAGGGGCTGCTTTACCCTCACAGTGCAACATGAGTGGGTTTTTTTCTCAGCATTCATCTTCTGAACTTAAGGGCACTTATAGATAGCTACTTGTAGAGTTATATTATTATGCTAGCACAATTATTATTGTTTTTATTATATGAGAAGTTATTGTAGTAACACAAAAAAAGATAAAAACCTAAAAATAAAAGTGTAATTGCAATGCTGTAACATGCATGGTAGCAGAGTTTTTGTATAAATAGTGACGGGGAAATTTGTCACTAATCACACAAAGGATGAGCAGAAATTTGGCACAGAGAACCTGTGAGGGAGGAAGAAGTCCTTTTGCAGGTCTGACAACAATTTACATTTGTAATCATGAACAATGCTGCAGAGAGTGCACAGTTAACGTGATAAATAACTCTGCCACCTCCCTTCTATACATCATTTCCAATGGGTTTTCTTATTACCCTGCCTGACTTACAGATGACAGAGCCCTGCTCACGTGATTTTGTCTGTTCTTGTCATCAAACATCCAGAAACTACACAGAAGGTAAAAGGATATATTATTATATATATATTTCTTCTCTGTTTCTTGAAAAATATCTGTAACTGTGTTGATTAAATGAAGACCAGCTCTTTGTAGGCAACTAATCCAAACATATCACATCTGCTCTTCATTGCAGTGACTCTGAAAAGGTGAGTTGAGGCACTTTTCCCTCAAAAAAACCCAAAAAAACCAAAAAAAAACCCCAAAGAACTGTGTCCACTATAGTTTACCAGAAAAGTTTACAGACATGCAGCTTGGGGACAATCAGTGTGGGGTTTTGTGCCACATGCCCCAAACGCACTCTTGATGTAAAACAACAGCAGGAAACATACTAAAAGATGAATTTTACTTTTTTCCAAGCATAGATAGAATCTTTTTCCACCTTCTCCCTCATTCTCTGCAGTATGCAAGAAAGCTTGCCATAATCATACAGATCAGCACAGCTCATATTTATTGCCTAATTATGAAAAAGTAATAGTAAAAATGAATAATGGCAATATAGATTTTCAGTCATATAATTCCAATGTTCCACTTTGCTAAAATGATGTAAAACACCTACCCTTATTAGCCAGGAATATGCTGAAACAGTGTTAAATAAAGACAAAACCCACAGCCAGAGAGAAAGCAAAAACGCTAGACACATTTTACAGTTTCCAATTAGGCATTTTACTGCAAATAAGACATGAAAAATACAATTTTCTATCTCCATAACGTTATACAATGCATAAGGATCTCAGATTAGCACTCATATCATCAATCTCAGAGTAGTGTTTGGAGACCTCCAAATAAAAGTTCAAGCCATGACTGGACAAAAAGGATATTTTTTTTTTTTGCTGCTAGATTTGCTGTATATCTTCCTTTGTGGTGAAAAGATACAATTCCCTGCCTTCACAGGTTTATGAAATGCTGTTTATATGAATCAAGGACCAAAACATTTCCTGTTGTTATGGGAAATTGTAGCATCTAAGATGCTGCAGTCATTTGGTAATCTAAGCATCAGACAACCACCGTGTTTAAATTACGGCACATTTGGGCACTTTGATGGAGAAAACTACATACATAAAAATCAAATGAAACCAGCAAATATGTAGGTAGCATTAAAGCTGGGGCTTTAATTAACTTTCCTGAAAGTCAGACTACTCAAAACATTGGAGATCCTCATAAAGATGAGCATGGAAGAAGCAGAGAAAATGAGGCAAAGATAAGAGACATTGAAAATTATCTAAATCAAGGTCACAGCAGTGTAGCCACTGCCTTGGGAGAGGGGTTTGCTCAAAGCAGGAAGGGGATGAAAGAGGCTCTCAGACACGCTGGAAATGTAGTTTTTACTGATTTAACACCACACAGCAGATGAACAAGGGATCTACCATATTCTTAATATATCAGGGAGAAGAAGCAGCAGTCTGGGCAGGCACTGGAAGTTTGAGGAGCAGCCTCCAGGGATCTGGAAACCACAGCAAAGGAAGCAAGGCAGCTGACAGTTTTAAAATCAGAGAGCAAAATGGCTTTTACAAATATCTTTATTACTGTGGCTGTGATGATATGTGGTTTCCTCAGCAGTGATCTCTCAAAAAAAATCTCTTCATTTACTTTTAGTACACTTGTGTTCCTTCAGTGCCACTTTCTATAGACAAAGAAAAGACTGTAGAAAACTCCTCTTTTTCTGATGTGGCCTATCACAGACCTCATTCTCTCTAAAAGGTGTTTCTGAAGGCTGCTGAACCTGACAACTTCTGGATTTGAAGGATAAGGTAGAAAAAATTCCCAGATTATTCTGCTGGGTCAGAGAAGTGCTATGGAAAGGAATGTTTATCATACTATATAAGTTTCTAAAAAAAAAACCAATTTGGACATAGAGTCCCATCCTTCTTTTTCCTCTCTCTCTCATTAGAAACTTAAATTAATGTTCTGGCTTTATCCAAATCTTATTTTTCTCATCTCTCACTGCCCTGACTTGTATTTTAAGTTTAGAAACTCTCTGTGGTGTCCCAAGTACGTGAACCCACATGACTGAGCTGTCTGTGGATACAGATGAGTTGTTTGGGAGTCTCTTTCCATCATCTCTACTGCTAGCCTCACTAAAGTTACTTGAAAACAATTATCACACATCAGCCCTTTCATGTTCCTTATCAACATAATTTTAACAGCAGCACATGTAGCAGGACTGTCTGGAGAATTCAAAGATCACATCCCTTCTCCTCTTTACTGTTTCAGTCTTAATTTAGCAGCAGAGATTGTTTATCAATATTTTAGCCTCAGATTTGCTACGCTAAAAAGGAGGGGGGATGTGAGCAGATGGCTGTGGCAAGCTGCATGCCCTGAGTGGGTAAAGCACAAATATGCTTCTTGATCAACCATTGAACAAACTCTCTTACAAATTTATGTGCTGAGGAAGGCCAAGCTCAGCTCTGTGATGGGAACTGGCTCAGGTTCTAGCTTCATTTGTCTTTCTATACTCTCCAGACTATTTAATAAGCAAAACAAAAGCCTGAGTTACACTGCTTCATGTGTAGACACATTTGAATTCAATGCATTAATTTCTTGTGAAGTTAGTTTGACCTTGTGCCTGCATAAGTCAGATCAGAAAAAAACCAACAGCTTAAAATAATAATAAAGAATAACAATAGAATCACCACCACAGTCAGACACACTAGAAATGCTCTCACTGACAAGCAACGCTTTCCAGAAGTCCTTGTAGTTTACAACATCATAAATTCTTATTAACATCTCTAGTGAAAATGACAGCAATGAAAGCAGCCCAGGAACATGAACTCTTCCCTCAGTCTCTTTCAGCCTCAAGGAATTTGGCTTTGATACAGAGGTGTGCCACCCAGGACACGTTTTTCTGGAGCAGTGCAGTTACCATGAGAGCCTACTGTGTTTAATCTGTTCCTTAAATGAGCTCAACCAGCCAGGAAGAGAATAATCGTGTTAAAAATTCCCCAACAAAGGTGAAGAGAGGTGAAGAGAAGTCAGGTTGTTTTGGAGCACTCTTTCACCTTTCTGTCAGTGGAGTAAAAAGGTAAGTGCAGCCAAGGGAAGGGTTTAGCACATCCTGGATTCCCTGGAGTGTCCAGAATTAAAGACACAATTTCACCTCTCTGTAAGTGTTTTTAAGCACATTTTGAGGTAAAACAGCTCTTTGGATGTTCTTTTCCAGGCCAAGGACAAGCTGCTACTGGCCTATCACTTGGGCAGTGGCTGTCCCAAGGGCTCTCCTTGCAGATGATAGACTAGTATTCTGCCTTTGATGCATCTTCAAATCTGATTTTTTTTTTTTATTTGTGGACAAGTATGAAGAATCAAATTGGTTTCCAGTTGTACCATTCAGTCAGAAATCCCACTAAGAGAAGTCCTCCAAGTCAAGAGTATGGCAACTACAAGATTGAACCCTGCCTGAACCATAACTACCTGCCTCATGAATAATTTTATTCTCTGGATCTGTCAATCAGGCACCTTCTGTGAACATTGAATTTATTAAGGTAAGTTAAAGAAAAATGATGTGCTGTCAAAGTTGTCTCTGGGATTAATATTACAAGAAATGGGAAAGGTGAGCATGAGACACCAAGGGCACACATGTGCCACGCTCAGCTTTTATACCTCTGATGCCCTCAGCCCAAGGTCAGGATCCTGCAGAAAAGAATTATGAAAATGAGGGAGAGAGACCAAGGGCAGACACAGTGAACTGGGAAAGCTTTTCCAGGCCCCCCAGATGGGCCATGACCCACCCAGCTTTGGCACACACCTGTCTCACATGCTATCCCTACCTACAGCAGTTGCAGACCTCTGCTCATTTTACCATCCTTACATTCAGGTTGAATTTCCAATGCTACTTGTAAGTATTTTATCCTTTCTTAATATCAACTTTAAAGTATTTTGGTA
This sequence comes from Certhia americana, assembly GCA_018697195.1. Taxonomy (NCBI): domain Eukaryota; kingdom Metazoa; phylum Chordata; class Aves; order Passeriformes; family Certhiidae; genus Certhia; species Certhia americana. The sequence goes on from CM031863.1 coordinate 7,331,294, forward strand.
GCATTATGCCAGGATTTGATTTTTCTTCTGCCTTTGCTAGCATACACTTGAAAAAAGAGAGTCATACGCAAAGATCACGTTCCTTCCATAACATTCAAAATATTTCTAAACTGTTGGGGGAAGTTTAGCATTTCAACCGTGACAAGATGTCATAATAAACTGGTTATTTGTATGTAGCTTAAAAACTCCTGCAAATGCAAAAAGAATTTCATGTTTCTTTAGAACTCCATGGGAAACATGAATTTACTGGAAACTATCCCAGTGTGGTATGAAAGAGCACATTGTTTAAAGAGTAGGTAAATCTTTAGTTCATGCCAAACCACGTTGGCTCCTGCTCATTCATAAAAAATAAGAGTTCTGCATCTCCAGCAAGACATGGACTCCCCACATTCCCATTGCAGCTGAAAATTTTTAATTTTTTTTCATTAAATAGACACCAGGTCTATTTAATCGGATGCTCCAAAGGAATTATACAATCATTATTTCTGGTTTTTCTTGGAACAATATAATGTGAATGTTATACAGTAAACTTGATGCAAATATTTAGACATATAATAATTTTTTTTAAACATAAGTATAGACAAAGCACTTAAATCTTATTTGATTAAAATTTCTGGACCATCAGAGTGAACTGAATCACTTCCCTAAAGCTTAGTCCTTCAGGAGCAGCATCTTCTAAGTAGAAGGTAAAACCTGACAACTCTCAGCAAAAATAAAAAAAAAAAAAATCATAACAGGAAGTAAATAAAAGAAAAATAAAATGGTGGGGGGGTAGAATATCCCTATCCATTTAGCAGTTAGTGGAAATTTTTGCAGCCCACCTCCTGTCTTTGACATAAGGAAACCTCATTTTTTGGGTTTCAACAGCCCAAGAATTTTTTCATCTGTTCATTTTGAACCCGAAATAGCTGAGGCTGATCACAACTCTTCTGTTTCAGTCTCCTGCTGAAGACCAATTTGGTGTAAATGTTCAGATAATAACAGAGTATACCAGTGAAAATTCCCTTCCTGCAGCTTTAGTTCTGCTACTTCTCCAAAATGGGCACTTTTTAGTACATTCTAAGCCATATGTTGGCTACTATTGCTGTTTATTGACAACTTCATCTCAGGCTGAATTCTTGCAGTGATGCGCTGAAAGAAACTTCCCTGTACACAAATACAAATACAGAAATAGGTACAGAATGAACCAGGTAATGCTTTCTTTAAGGACATGAAATGGTCTACATAGAGGAAACCTTCCACTCCTGCTGTATGAGCAGAATGAGATTAATTACATGAGCTCATAAGCTGTAAAAAGCAGAGGACAGTATGAAGTTCTGTTACAATTAAATGCTGCTGCCAGCTCAGATAACAACAGTATGATTTTCACCTCTGGACTCCTCAGAGTGGGTACTTGGGCGCATTTTTCTAATGAACAGGAAACTTTCATGTATGAGCAAGACAAATAAATATTGAATAAATACAGTTTTTAAAATCAATATGCACTGTGGATACAAGGAGTAGTGATTTTATCCTAATTGCTTCACAACACATACCTAAAACTGCCTTAAATATGACTGGTGCCCTCTGCCATCATATTTATCTCAACAGCTGTCTAAGCTCATAAGTCTTGGCTGAAAATCCATTGCTCTTTGGTCCACATAATAAAATATTATATCACCAAGAAATCAACACTATTTACTCTTGTGCATTTCCAAAGCCTGACCTCTTGCAAAATTCCCTGTGCAAACGTGTTACACTACCACATGAAATGAACACATGCACTCACTATGACTCTCTTTGCAAAGAAAGGAGGAAAAGAGAAAGTTTATTGTATGACCTCGATAGATATACCATTCCAAAGGTGACCAGGAACTGGAGGGTGAAGTTTTCACCTCTCCAACCACACTGGTCAAACCAAGAGTCCATCAATTCTTGTTTCCTCTAGAAAGGAATGCAAAACAATCATTGTTTACATGAAAGTGCAAGAACTCCACTGCAAGAATGCAAAACATCAGAAGGCTAAGAAAAACTTTCAAAGATCAGGGCGACAAGTGCTCAAGGCTGCAGTTGTGACAATAGTCCCATATAAAAGATCTGCACAACAGAACATTTGCAAGGAATGGCTTCATCTGAGCACTGAGATCTTTGCAAGCTCAGCTCAGAGTCTGACACTTGTACATAAGTGGCAGAGACTGTAGAACACTGTGGCTAAGGGGAGGAAAGCCACCATCATCACAGAGCTGATGATTTTCCTCAGAGATGCACAAGCAGTACAAGTTTAATGTTTACAATGCCCTTGTTACCCCAAGAACATTCAGCTGCACCCCAGACTGTGCTTTTAACTTACTGAGACAAAATGCTGCTCAGGATTTTGATGGTTTATCATTCTTTCACTTGGTGGCTCTTCACTGACTTCCAACCTGCTGTTTCTCTATCCACAGTGGGAAGTAGATACAGACTCCTGCAAAGGATGGGGATCACAGGAATTCCTATAACCAAGGACATGATGCAGGAATGTGGTCAAACATGACTCCTTGCTGTACTGACACCCTAACTCAAGATCATTTGCAATGAAACATTTCCAAAATCAACAAAAATAAGACTTGTAGAAAATGGAATCCTTCTGAATGCTTATTCCGTTGTGTTTTGTGAGTGCTTGAACAGAGGAAAAATAACACATTTTTAGGTTTTGCAGGAGTTTTAGCATCCACAGAGGAACTCTCACTGAAAATCTGGCCCACAACAGTGTGTTCTCATTTCCTTTATGTGTTTTATAGAATGCTTGTTATGTTTATCTAACACCACAGTGTTAATTGTTTAATGTTATGGTGTTAATTAGAGGTTCTCTGCCAAGAACTACTTCACCCTTCTCATAGGCAAAGCTGATTAATTCCTAGGTAGGCATTATACTACAAGGTATATTAATTATCATTCTAACATTTTATAATTATATTATGCATTAGCAATATTACATTTAATTGCAATAATCACTGTGACATTGCATGTGGGTGGCACTACAACTTAATACATTTCCATTTCTCAGTCATAAGAATTACGATCTAAATTTCAATAACTCCTCTTCAATAAGTGATCTAATTTTTAAGCTTTTTTTAAAGAGCACTGCTAGTTATTCTGCAGAAATCCTTTGATTCACAAATGGAAACTGCAAGTTGAAACTAAATTCCTTTTTCAGATGAGATTCTTACCACACACAGAGATGAGGCAGAAGGTCACCAAGTACAAACTGAGCAAATTAAAGGGAAAAAACACTCCAAAACTGAAAAACATCTTTGGCTTTTATTGCTAGTCTGCTGTATTTCTTTGATAGATCTTTCACGCAGTAAACGCTATTGATGTCTAGACTTCTTATCTTGTTTCTGTTTTACTGTTAAAATGTCTAGTTTTCCTCTAACTTCACAACAACAACATCCTCCTAAAGACACACTTGAATGTGTCTTGACCTAACATCAATACTTCTTGCTTCTGCCCCTCCTCCTTCCTCCACAAGTTCTTCCTCTGATACATGATTTCAAGACTCTAATTTTGTGCCCAATCCTAGTCCACCCTGTTCCACCTCTGAGTGTAAAATACCACAGGTGGTATCTCAGCAGGCACGAGGATGGTGAAGTTTGATCCTTGGGAACACGAAGGATGCCACCAGTACCCAAGCGCAGCACAAAATTTTTCACAGGTAAGAAAAAGGTATTAAATGTTACAGGAATCATCATCTTCCTCTAAGAAGTTAGATTTGCACTAAAATTTCTCCTACATGCAACAGGGAGATGATCTAGTGGTGTCATTTTCCACCAGTCTGGTACACAACTGACCCCTAAAGGAGATGTCCTGAGCACATATTTTACATGTGTGAAGGCAGAACACAAATCCTGCAAAAATTTTCTAATTGAGAAAAGAGACAGCTGGCTGTCTTTTCCAAGGACTTTTTGAGACTCCAAGCTACCACATGCCTAGTCCTGCAGTCCTGTCACTGCTTCATGTCACTTTTTGCTTTTTTTTCCTACTTCTTTTCATAAAATTTATGTGCTTCATCACATACAGATCATTACAAGAATGGAAACAATTATTTCATTATTTTTGTGAGGAGGAAAACCATTTCAGGCTGAGAGAAGCAGCTGACACTATCTAACATGTCTAAAACAGTTTCCTAAGAAAGTTCTTAAAAGAAAAGTTAATCCATTTTCCCTTAGAATAGCTAATAGTGCCTGTGGCTATGTTTGCATGCACAAATGTTTGTTCTTTATTCCACTGTCAGCAGTGTTCTTTGCCTAAAGGTCACATGCCAGCAAAACACCAAGATAATGGTGTGCTATTACTCCTTTCCACTTGCACACTGAAGAAAAGAGAAAGAAATAACTAGAATATTTTTCCAAGGCTATATAAATCCTGACTGCCTTGAGAAATTCTTCTGTGGGGTTATTTCAGGGAATTCTGGAGGCCAACACAGGTCAATGGATGCAGAAATCCACCCATCCTGAAATAGGGAGGATAAAACTTCTCAGTTCTGAGTGACTCAGAGAACTGCTCAGCAGGGGGAGAAACCATCAATGGTGATGATCTACAGGGTCATCCACAGCAGCTTTCCCACATTCAGTTACAGCTAAAAGCACCACAGGTTGGTCCATTGCAGTGCAGATACTCTAATAACAGCCAGACTGAAAATCAGGAGGTCAGGATACAATCCTTACCTGCACACCACAACCTCTGGATCGGAGAAGAGAGAGTCCCCTCTCCCAGGAACCTGAAGGACTTAATAATGTCTGTGGTACCAGGATCTTAGTGGTGCATCCAGCCTTTTCAGATTCATCACATTCTTATTTAAATTAACAATTCAACCTAGCTTTGGAAAAGAGTGGAAGCTATTTTTCTTTATGCTCGTTCTTTAAAAACTTAAATTTTGTAGCTAGCAATAAATATAAGATTAGGTTAAGTATCTGATCTGAGAAAAGAATTTTCCTGATACTTTCCTATTTAATATAAAAATGAATGTGTGGGTGTTCTTTTGAAATGAAAAATTACTCAGGTGCCTTAGAAACCTACTTCTTTGGAAACATGTGAAATGTCTGTGTTAGTTCCAGAAATTCAATTTAGTTTTTCAAGTCACTTGGGCACATTTGAAAATATTACCCTTGCTCTAACTCTCACTAGAAAAAGACCGGTGTCTTCATTAAACAAACCTGCTGAAATCAAACTTCTGTAAAGTTCTCCATTTTGATGAAAATAAGTGTTTTCTCAAAAGAAAAAAAAACAACACCACAAAACCAACAATGTTATCTTTTGTTTGATTAAATACACATTATGGATTATTGTCAAGACAAGGACAGCTTTAGCTAAGCAACAGATCTCGGTTTTCCATTTTAGAGAGTTATTATATATACTCTTTCCTATATATACTACTTTTATTTAGACATAATAATCTCCTTCATTTTCTACGTTGAATTTGAAGACAGAATTTAAGCTGTTTAAACCTGTGAGCACAAGCAGAACCCTAGAAAAAGAACTTTTTTCCGTATGAAGAGGTTATTAAGTAATTGGCCATCTGTGTTCAGGTCATTGAAATGGTTGTTCTTTACAGCTATTACCCTGTGCTTTCAGTTTACATAGTTTTTCCATTTAACACATGTAGAAAATAACTCACCAAGTTGGCAAAGAGTGTTCTGATTAGCCAAAACATTTTGAGCTCAGACAAACTCAATGGAATTATTAGTATATCTTATTACCAAGATAAATCTTTAGTCAAAGTTCAGACAGGAGCCAATAGCTTCTACATATAATACTGAATTTAATTACATCTAGTTAAACCATCAAATGAGAAAGCCCGGGCTAGGCTGGGAGTTTGTGGATGTTTAAGAAATGGCCCAAGAGAGCTGACAGGTATTAAATCCTGCCCTCCTGTTTTTCCTGCATAGGTTTGGTGAGCAATTAAAAGGGGGTTTTGCAGGAGACAGAGAATGAAAGGGATCTGTTCCTGCACTATAATTAAAAACTCCTAGCACATATAATTCCATGTATTTAGTGTGCCTGGGATATGGGACCAAAACCCTTCCCCAGGAAGGTGTCACAGGCTGCTGTGTGTCAGAGACACTGGTATTTGTTCACTCCTAAGTACAGCCCGGTACCCAAAGCTGCCCCTGAGCCAGCTCTGCACTGTGGGACAAGTCACTCAGAACACTGAGCAGAGACTCAAATCAGATTCAAGATCACCCAAAAAAATCAATCTGTAACCTCCTCCACTGAGCAGTTAAAATACTAACAACTGCCAGCTACATGAACGTGTGTTTTACAACTATATTGCTGAAGTTACCAGTGCTGTGAGAACCTCTGGCAGCCCTTCCTTTTGGCATTTTGCACTCCTAGTGATGCAGATCCAGAAGGGCACAGCTCCAAGGTCTGCTCTACTCTGCTGAGGCCAATGCAATGTGATCACACAGCCCCAGGACCTAGGCTACAGATCCTGACACCACTGTCCCCATCTTAGACCTGTTTTCCTCACATATATTGCTGCCTACAAGAGCACCCACCTTCAAAAAAACAAGGAGATCCCCTTAGTCTGTATGTATGATTATTTTAAAAGGCCTTGTTACAAATAGATTTAGTGGTGACCTGCTCTTAGTTTGCAGTCATCTGGAATGGACAGCAATAGCCCTGGCTCACCACAGTGGAGAACTAGACAGGATCTCTTTTTGCTGCTAATTTAAGCCCTGTAGAGGAAAACCAAACCAAATCCTGCCAGGCAGCAAAGCTGACTGGGATTTACCACAATCACAGAGAGCAATCAACAAAAATAATGCAGACAGGATATTGCACAAGGCGCTCGATTCACACCTCGTGTGGTTCTGTAGTACAGCAGATATGGATACTTAGAGCACCCATGTGCTAAATAACTGCTGGAAGCCAAGGGAAATATTTGAAAGAACACCTAAGACTCAAAAAAACCCAAACGCAAATCAAATCAACTTTTGAGTTTGCATCTGTGCAGATTCAAGCCATACCTATGACATGTTCACTATACTGGGAAACTCCAGGATATGCTGCACAGACCAAGAAATTATTTTTGAGTGTCTAAAGAAATCAGTAACATCATTCCTTTTCAGTCTATTGCATTCTTGATAATGTATGAGGGGTTTTTTATTAATACACATTCATGGTTTCAAGATAAATTTTATTCCAAATATTCCAATGTAACATTCTGGATGTGTGCATTGCAGTTGCTTTCCATTAGGGAAAGAGCCATTGGATTCAGGCAGCATTTGCAGAGTTGTTGCCATTCTAACTGCTGCAGAGCACATAAATTGCAATACTATGCTTTGTAGAAAATCAGTCATTACTGTAATTAACCACCTTCCTTATCACCTTGCACTTTTGCCTTATCACATCATTGACTATCTGCTTGCAAATGAGTAACACTCAGGATTATTGTTACATATACAATTTACAGTAATTACTAGGTTACTGACAATGAAATTACTTATAAAACTAATAGTGCATCTTTGTTTCTCCACGTTCAATTTAAGGAACTTTGCCATTCTCACTTCGTTTCAAAACATCAATAAAGCTGTTTCCAAGTTGAAAATTCATTTTCTTTTGTACATAGACTATACATTTCATAGGACAGAAACCCATTTCCATATTAGTCACAGCAGCAAAATGATTTCTTGTTCACCCTCAAGTTTATTAAAAACAAAGTGCTTTTAATATTGGGTGAAGCTGGATTAAAAGCATACATTATCTTCTGACATTAAAATGGAGTAATTTTATTTCTTTGTTCCACCATCTGAGAAACCATTAGAAGTAGACTCTCAACCAATATTTTGGAATTGCAGTTACTGCATTAAGAGGCAAATCTGGACTCCAAGCAATTAATGCATTAAGAGATGTATGCTGACTATAAAAGTGGATACACATAAAGGTTTAATTATAATTTCTTTTTTAAAATATTACTGCAAAATACTCAGTCAGAAGCAGCTTTCCAGACATTATTGATATATTTTTCTTTTTTCCTAGCCTGCAAAAGAACACTAAAATCCCTGAAGTTAATAGGTGACAATAAGAATCAAAGCTTCTCATTTGGAAAACTGCTTAGCAGAGCTGAAAACCAATAAAAGTGTTCTTTCACACTACACACACAACTCTCAAAACTCTCAGCACAAGCACTTCTAGGTCTGGTGCCTTTAGCTGCTAGCACTCCCCTATAAACATTCCTTTGTGGCTTTTCCGACAGCCCCTTCTGCAGGGAGCACCCCTCTCCGTCCTTGTTCCTACCCTGAAGTTAATAGAAGACACTTCAATGCCTCTGTCTCACCCTAAGCCACCAATTCACCTCTGGAGAGTTCAACAAAGTAATCCACCCTTCTTGTGTTCTCTTTTCCCCTTGGTTGTCTTTATCTGTAGCTTCTTGAACTACACAGACACTTTTCCTTGTCCAACTTGCTATGGCCTTCCCACACCAAGCAGGGCACCTTGGGCTGCCCCAGCAGGGAATGAACTCCTGCTGGTTCCAGGACAGTCCATCCCAACACTCATCCTTCACTAGAGCTCTCTCCAGCCCTCAGAGGACAACAGGTAACTGACCCCTGACAACAGTTTCTTTGAGTTCCCTAGAAATCCAAGCCAGTCTGCTTCCCCTGAGAAACCATGCACATCAGCTGTGGTGGTCTTTCCTCCTCCTATCTATTGCCTCCTGATACCAGCTCCTTCCAAGCTGGACTGGCATGTCCCACAGGAGATAGAGATGGTTTTTAAATCAATTATTAATTTGACCCTGATTAACTCTCCTCCCTAAAGATGGTTTTCATGCCTATGTTATTCCTATTTTTGCACACAAAGAAGAATTTGAGATCAGGACCATTATTTCAGGGCTATTAATTGTTTATACACATTAAAACACAAGACAAATCTGCCTTTTAAATTATCATTATTGTTAACCAATTACATGCACAAATTAAAGCAGAAGGAGCACTGTTTGGTTCTAAACATGCCAAACAGCTTGCATGTTTCAACATTGCATTGGAATGAGCCAGGATTTTTTTTCCTTCTACCATGGCCAAATCACTTCTGAAGTGTTGATAAATCAAGTCAGCTGCTTATCTGCAAGATCAGGCTGGGTGGCTTTATTTTTAATGCATCAAGGACTATGGAAAAATGGGGAATGTAATACAACACCCTGAAGTGCAAAGATGAGAACTGGGTTGGAAAAAAATACTAAGATCAGGGTGACCAGGGACACTGGAGCCAGAGTGCCATGGTGGAACAGGGGCACATAAAGAGGGGGTTTGGCAGCTATTTTCTGTGAGCCAAACCAGAATGTAGTGCTTTTGCACAATAGCACAATGTACAGCAGCACAGGCACACATTCTGCAGGTGCTGGACCTCAAGTAGTTAGGCTAAAAAAAGGACAAGCCAGTGAAGGCTGATGCAAGTTCAACTCCCTAATGTGGGGCTGGGCAAACCCAGAAAGGGTTGGTGCTCTTGCCCTGTGGGACATTAAGAACTGCTGACCTGGATACAACCAAAGTGAACAGAACCTAGAATCCTGTTTTTGACAAGGAACAAACGCCAACTGCTTAAGGAAAGAGTCCAAGGCCAGGCTGGATGGGGCCCTGAGAAACCTGCTCTAGTGGAAGATGCCCCCAGCCCATGGCAGGAGGCTTGGAATCAGCTGATCTGTAAGTTCCCTTCTAACCCAAACCATTCCGTGAGTCTATAATAAGCAAGAGAGCACAAATAATACCAGCACCCCCTCATCTCCTCTGCCAAGAACCAGTTAATTGATTTGCTGAATTAGAAATGTAAATAAGACTCATGATTTTAAATAACCATTAATGGACTTATCCCTCATGCATTTATGCAGACCTCTTCTTAAACATAACTAATTTTGACTTTCAGAAGACTTTGTGGCAGTAAGTTAACAATTTAATTATCAGATTTCCTATGGAGAAAAATTACATCCTATTTTTTGTCCTTCATCTGTAACTTAGTCATTTCCTTTTGGGTCCTTCCAATTATAAATCCATGCCTCAAAATTGTTTTCAGATCTGTGTATCTGCCACCTTCAGTTCTCCTGGATCTCTTGTCTGTTAAGGAGTAGAAGCAGACACCCCACAGCAATCTTGCAGGGCCCCAGGACAGTAACACTCCTCCAGTTCCCTGAGATTACATCACTTACATTGGTGTAAAATTTGAATTCCATTTCTTAAGAGTGCAATACGAAAACTACCCTTAGGACTTGATTCGATTTCATTCCTAAGAGCACAAAAATTCAGATGGGTACATTGTCATTGTTAAGGCAGAACTTCTGGGGAGGGAAAATTTGGGGGTTTTTTTGTTATAAAATAACTTATGTCAAAAGAAAGGCTTTGTAAAGCTTCAGCCACAAATGTAGCAGGAGCAAAAAGATCTTTAGCAATGAGCCTCATGCCAGCAAAGTGAGCAAGAAGCATATGAATAGCAGCATAAGGTAAAGCTTACAATTATTATACTCCCACAATGATACCAGGCTGCTCAAAATGCTCACTTCCAGTAGAACAAAAATCAATTCTGCTTTTATGGAGGAATATGTATCCTCATCACTGTTCATTTTCAAGCACTCAGAATGAAAACAAACAAAACCCAATTATTTTTTTCTGTTACAGTATCGCATAAGAACCCCTACCAGGGCTCTAATGAGCAAGGCATCCTTCAAACACAAGATGGGATCTCTTGCTAGAAGTTCTTACAAAATGAGCTGCCAAAAAAGCTGACATGAAGAAAAGAAGCAGCATTTTAGACTGTAGTCATCAATTCTTCAGTTCCTTTCAGTGTTGGAAGTTCTTTAACAACTCATGACCATTTCTATATAGTCAGGAAAGTGACTTCTGCTATCTCAGTAGGTAACCATCAACCCCAAGTAGTTTGGTTTTTTTTAATTTTGCATATATATATACACATATAAGTCAGTTCATGCTTTTTCTCTGCTCTACAAGTAATTTTTGTAGAAGTTCCATGAAAGTTACTTATTGAGTCAACATACAGTGTTTTTTTAACCAAGTGAATAGGAGGACAAAGAGGGACTTTGAATCACACAAGAGTGTAAAAAGGTCATTCCTAGAGCAGTTCCCTGCCCAGGTCACCCGAACATGTGGCTACATCCATCCTTAATTTAAGATTACCATAGGCTTAAAAACCTATTCCTGACATCACAGTGCTTTTTTTAAAAAATAGTATCTTAACTTGTCCAGAGTAAAGTAGAAATCAAACACAAAGGAATGAAAAGTGAAGTATAAAACTCAGCCAAGATACATTACAGTGAATGTATTTGGTCATCATAAAGAAGGGCAAAATCAGTTCCAACAAGGTGCCATACAATTTCTGATTAAACTGTCCTTTATGAAAGACATTACTAATTTTTCTTCTGAGACAGGTCTTGAAAAGCTAAGTAAAATCACTCAACTAAACTGCAAAAGTACTTTAAGGTGTCAGGCTGATTGATAAAATCAAGGGCTGCCAAGTGACCTGAACAGATACAGAAAATACCATTGCAAGATTTTATTCTGAATTTGTCCATGAAGGCATGTTCAAGGTTGTGATTCCCCCATAAACTGACTATGCTATTAATAGTCACAGAGGCATTACTGGCAAAATAGAACAAGAACCACAATTTCAGCAACAACTAAGTCAGCAATACAACATTTGAAGCAAGTAGCTGACAGAAGATGCTTTTCAAACCTCTTTCAGTCTGTTACTGACTTAGTGATACAGGTGATGCCACCTGGTAACTGTGATGTGCTTAGTTTTCACTGTTTAGGCTGATTCCACACCATTTGCCACCTCCCTGGACAGAGGTAACAGAACAAAATGTTTTTATAGAAATAGGAAGTCTCAAGGACAACAAACTCAAGCAGTGTCTCCTGAGCTGTGAAGATTCACTGCACTCAACAGAACTGAGCCAAGCTCATCCCTTATTTTAGGGCTCTTCAGTCAAGAAATTTGCACCAAGAGAAATCTTGTGCCGATACTTCTAGGTATGTGAAACAATTCTGTTGATTTGACAACAAGCACTGAGTCAAATGGGAGCCAACCAACATTTTGAAATAATAATTGCTGTTATTCAAGAGGCTGAGGGAATGAGGAAACAGAACCTGCTTTGTGCAATAGTCTTGCGCTACTTCCAGCAAAAGGGATAGAACTGTGTTTTTTCCCATTTTTCTATAAAAATGAATTGCAGAAAATTTCACCAAAAAAAACCCACAAAAAAAACCCCGCAAAATAAACCCACAGTGCTGCAGCCACTATTGTAATTTCGTTTCTCATATTTTCAACACAATCAATGCAAATCTGACTGTTTTATACTTTCATCAATAATTAAATAAATTGAAAGCTATATTGATTCTTAGCTACATTTGCATTTTACATCTTCCTAACTTACTTTAGGAGTCATAAAATGAGTAATATTTTTTCCAGAATACTTAAGACATGCACACACTATATTGTTTACCTGGTTTTGATGCAATCTGTGCTTTCATTCAAGATCTGGTAAAGTTGAACCACTGTGAGAAAACACAGTGAAGGCTTCTCTAAACAAAGTTATGTGTACTACAAACAAGTGTGCTTGAACAAATTCATGGTCTGTACACTGACCTCAGACTCTCAGGTTAATATCAGCATCTTCTCAATGGACTGCAGTAGAAAGTGAGATTTCATGGACATTACCCCTGAGACACCCAATCTTTACTGGCATCAAACAATTACAGTATTATGGTATCTCAGCTGAGGGTGAGGAGACAGAAAAAACACAATTTACTGTAATTACTATTATGTTAATAGCCTGCATTTCACAAACTCACTGAAGCAGCAACCATTGCTTTACTCCTGGAATCCAATGCACACACTGTGCACTCAGTAACAGTGGGCAGAGAATAAAGGAATAAAACCTGACTTGCATGGTCAGGTGAGCAACTCCTTCCTGCTCCTGTTATAACCATGCCACTACTCTGTCTGGTACCAGTGTAAAGCAAGAATTCTGTTCATGTTTCCATGGACAGATGTTTCCCTCTGTCACTCCCAGACAGCTTCAGCTTTATTGGAGAAAAACAGTTGTGAAGGTTAACACTGAAGTCTGAAATAACAGATTTGGTTGTGAGTAAATCATGTTTTTCTACACATTATCCATGTTTTGGGGAGAAAGTTCTCTAACATGAGGACCTATTTTCTAGTAGGGACTAATACAGATAATTTCTATTTGCTTCATTTACATCCATACCATCCTGTAATTTATTAATCAGTATTGGTAAATTAATTTAAAAGCTTGATAGCTAGTGGAAAAGCTATCACTTTGTATTTAGAATTAATTCCCCTCCTCTGCTGTTTCAGTAATATCTTCCATAATTCCTTTCGCCTCTTCCATCTTTTAGGTGCACTTCTGGGACATTTTAAGTCATGTGTCTTCCTGGCCCATTTCTCCTGAAAACAAGTTGTAATTATTGTGGTTTTTGGTTTATTTTTGCTCAGCATGTTCCAGTTTAAATAATAAACCCAGGTAAAATTACAATTTTTATTTTTTTTTTTTTATCCTTACAGATTGAGAACTATTAATCCAGGTCTTGTAGACAGGAAAGTCTGCACCAAGAACTTTTGCTTGAATGTCTCTTAGGAAAACTAAAATGGAAGATTAATTCATGAGCTAAAAATGTGGGCTAACATTTAGTACAGAATAGGCTTTTTCCTGGGCAGCAGATCAACATCAGCAACAAAAAAAAAGCTACAGCCCCACACCTGAAATTCTTGTGTACAAGAGCTAACCCGACATTCCATGAGATGTGTATACAAGTACACACACATAGGATAATACTATTTATTTTTAAAGACACACTAGAGATGTTCCCTTGTGCTTGATCAACTGCCTATGGACAAGTTCTCTTTAGATAATTAATAAGGCTCACAGCTATAAATTGCCAAAGTTCATTTGCTACTTTGATTCACGGCCAATACTTATCAGACATTTAAATTTCTGAAGTGAATTGAATCATCTGCTAATCTGTTTGCTGATAAGTGGGAACTAGACAAGTTTTGATTTAAATGAGAAGGAGGCTGATCAAAGGTGAAAATTGTATTAAATGTTAATTACTGTAAAAAATTGATGCGACAGTTTAAGTCATGCCTAGGAGTGAATTTTTGATTCCTTTTGTGTTCAGGGCTGGGAGACACCCATTAGGTAGTTTGGGAACACAGACTTCCAAATCATCATTATAACCAGCCAATGTACTGTCTAATGAAAAAACATTATGCCTGATGTAATTCTAATTACAGAATTATTGTATGCTCATACTTATGCATTTTACAGTACACTAACAAAATCCAGTGTGGTACAGATTCAGTTTGCCCTACAAACAATTACACACTCGAGCAGCCTTCCTCTTAGGAGGGGTTCCACTTCAATGGCTTTAATGAGACAGGTCATGTGACCAAAATTCCTGTTACATATATTAGAAATTTCTCTCCTTCATATTTAACCTTTGGGACTTTTTTTACATTAACAGTGTTGATTTAAATTTGGAGTGTCCCCCAGAAATAATTTTTCCCCATTTAGTTATCTTCGCCTGTTTTCAGTTAATTGGCAGAGCAGATCTATTTCAAAAAGACTTAACAAGACAAAAAAAATATTTCACTGCTGATGTGTTTTAAAACAATGTCCTAGTTCATAATAAACAAAAAATCTGAAATATTGCTTTGGGGAGAGGAAAATTAAAAATGGAAATCTGAAATAGGAAAAAACATACTTAATTTTTATAATAATAAAGTTACTGTCATTACTAAAAGACTCTTTACTAAAGTTTGAGTTTCTTGCTGTTGTGTATTAGCATTATGGCATCCACAAATCTGAAAAATGCAGTGTTTTAAATATTCAGGACAAGATGATGTGATTTCTTTGTTGACTTTACATGCAGCAGATCTGGAACATAACAGCTACTTTTCCCTCTTTTTGCCCCCTTCAGCACACCAAGCATCCAGCAAATAATGAAAAATCCAGCTGCTAATCTCAGCATACAGCAGTATAAATCTTTAGGTTGTCCTGGAAGTGAGTAGACCAACCTTGAGAGAGTGAAGATTTATCAGGGCATGGTTGGGTATTTGAGCCCTGCTCTGTCCTCCCAACCTTTGATTTAAGAGATGTGGCACAGACAAGAGGTGACTGTGAACAGTAGCCACAGAGTTCAGCCAGAGGCAAGTCCAGCCTGCCCTGGTATTTGAGCAAGACTCATTCTCTATGAGAACTGCTGACTCAAACCTCTTTAAAAAATAAATAAATTAAATTAAATCTGAGGACATGGCTCATTAAGTGCATTTTCAATTTGCTCTTGAATACACATCTCTTTAATCAAGTCACTCAAAATTTACATGTAGCCACAGCCCATAAATTGTTCACCATAACTTTTCCAAAATCCTTCCAGAAGTTCCACCCCTGGGTCCAAAATATTTCTGTACCACTTCTATTACATTCAGTAGGATTTGACCCTTATGTCTGCAGAGAACATGACATTTATACTCTAATGAAATTCAATATTCATAATGTCAGGCTATTTATTTACTGCCACCCATATGATACTGGTTTTTATCTTGTATTTCTGATACACTCGCCATTATTGCTTATTTATGAAAATAACCTGTGCCATCAAGAGTTCTATTCCTCTTTAATAAAAGGGTCAGCAACTAAAATCACAACTATAGAGAGACCAGACTTTCTGATCTGTGACAGAGTGCAATCATAGGGAAAATAAATACTAGTTTTGAATTATCATGAGTATGTACAATGCAGACTAATTTTTTCTATCATTACTTTTTACACAGTCTTTATATTAACTTGTTTAAATAGATTTGAGTAGCACTTAGGGACAATTCTTTTACATCTCTAAGATAAAACACCTGGGTTATCAATGTCACAGGACCTCAATATTGTACCTAGTGTACAAGTGGGTCCACACTGGATATTGTGAAAAAGCATTATTTTGTTTTTTCTCTGTCTCCACTACATTCACATAAAACTTTGAGATTTCTGAAACTAAAAGCTGGAAGTTTTGACGGTGGAATATTAATCCATTTTTCAGACAAAATTACTGATGAGTCTTTAACAACCAGAAGAGGGGTTAATCTCTGCTGGGGACTAACTAAAGCACCAGGGGAGATTTTAACTAACATTATTAAAGGCAAGCTAATAAGGGAAAAAAGGGAAGAAAAGAGAAGTTCAAGATTTCATTGAGAGTCCAACTGAATTAGGGAAGAAAGACAAGAAATGCATCAATTATCACATATTAATGACAAGTATCTGCAAAACAAAGGAAAAGAAATTGGAAACTCACCAGTGGGAAGAAATTTCATATAAATAGCATTAGTGAAGCCAGATGGGATGGTTTGCAGCATCACTAAAATGCTAAAAAATCCTGCTTTATTATTTGCTTAAGGGCAGAATGGGTGATAGAGATGGGAGTGTATATTAAAGACATCATTAACTGTTTTAGGTTTAGTGATTACTGTGCAGTGCCTGGGTTGAATATGCATCAGTGTTTCCAGCAGCAGCTTCCCAAAAGAGGCATAGATGTAGCAAGTGCAGCTGGGTAACAGGTGGGTCATCTCCTCCAGCACCTGTCTACATTATGGGAGAAAGCTTCTAACACAGGTTAGAACTTTGCTTTGAGAACCATAGAAAAGTTACTCATGCCTTGTAGTATAAAATTTGTGTGACTTACTTCAAGTTACACTTGAGAAAAGACACTGAAATGAATGACACAGAGTATTAGCTGGCCCTATATACAGCCACCTCCTAAGCTAAAGCACAGGTCTAATCTTGGCATCAAAGTCTGAATTCGTTTGGAGACAAGTGACCACAAAATGCAATGCTTGATGTGAGCAAAGGTAGAAGAACACAGCAAAATATTAATTCAGAGGTCTGACACAGTCCAAATGAAACATATGAAAACAAATGGATTTTTTATTTCCTAACATTATCCTCTCAAGATGGGAACATCTTGAGTTTCAGAAAACAAGCCTACTCTACAAGATGTGTCATCTCTAACAGTGAAGTGCTTGAAGCACAAAGGAATCAGTCACAGAATCCTGAACAGAACATCCTGAGTTGGAAGGGAGCCACCAGGATCAAAACTCCAAAGTTCAGAGTTGCATGAAACAGTCATCAGGTCTGAGACCCAGATAACAGATACAGTTGAAAGCGAACACAGCACTTTCCAGGTAACCCCTACAGAAAAAAAGCATGGTCTTCCTAGATGAATACTTTCACCACAGTCACATCACCCAGCAGAGCCCAGAGAACACCCCAGGGACTGGTTGTAAAGGCAGAATCCAGATCCAAGAGCAGAATTTTAAAAAGTACTCCATTCATTACCACAATATTGCATTGTCTAGCCTGATGTGTCCATACCAGAAAGTTTCTATTAACATAAGTCACATCCACATCAATTTGTGATTAGACTGGAAAACTTCATTTACCTAGTAGCTTGTTTTAGTAAAGGTGTCTTCCTATGATTAGTCAGCCTACATGGAATTTATAAGCAGAAAGAGTAGCTGATGAGAAAAGCTATAAGTTCTTACATACTGTCCTGAATTGTAATACACTCCAAGAGAACTCACTGAGGAAAATTACTATGCATTGTGAATAAGCACCCAACACAGCACTTGCTCTTTGCATTTCAGATTTGATAATCATCATTGGAAGTCTCAGCTTCACCAGAAAAATGCATTCACTTCTACAGTTCAAGCATCTGAGACCTGCTTGCTAAAATAAATACATTTTCAGTCTAGTTTTCCAATGTAATCCCCACAGAGAAAACTCAAATGTAGCATTGTATAGAAATTTATTTTGTGCTTATATCACGTAAGTCCTAAAGCATATTATTATTGATTTCTTCTGTTCAATAGAAGGAACTGAGTTACAGACTGAGTCTTAACTGGAAACCCTGATGTTAAGGTCATTACTTTCAAAACACCAGATATTACAGCCAAACCCACACAACTCTTGAGCACACAGCAAAAAAGTCTATCTCCAAGGTTATTTTGGAAGTCATTTAAAAGCAGCTGAAAACATCCTATTTCAATGTCAGAAAACATGATTGGGTACTTTGAAGGAAAAAACTACTCACAGCCATCAAATTCCAGGATTTTTGCTCCTTTCAGTCCATCTGTTTGTTATCTCTGTACTGTTAACAATAAGAATTCTGGGTTTTTCTTTGGGATGTTGACCGACAAGAAATGCAGGAAAGGCTGTTGAATTAATCTCTCTAACTTTTTGTGAGCATGATTTAAGCGAACAGAAAAATTGCAACAAAAAACTGAAAACACCTGAATTAAGAAAATCACTTAATCTGCTTGACAGACTTTTTGTTTTGCTCATATTTTCAAAGCCTTAGAAAATAAAGTCCCTGTCATTGGAACAAATACAAAAGGAGGAACATATGTTCTTTACTCAAATTATAAAGAGAGAATTTAGACAATGAGGAAATTAAATGACACAACATGAGAGAAAATTCAGTGTTTTAGTAAGAAAACTGTCATTTAAGGTTTCCCAGGTCCTGAGCTTGTGCTATAACTATATTTCATCTGTTGGAGCTTCCTGATAAATACAGAGTCTGAGAGTGGATTAAAGCACTGGAGGTTATCCTTAATGAAGCAATCTCCTGAAGCTTTATACTACTACCATCTTAGATAAGGGAAATTAAGTGGAAATATAAGCACATTCAGATTTCCAAAGGGTACTTGATGAGATTCAATGATTTAAGATTGCTTAGCAAATTGGGAACCACCAAGTTAATTAGGACAATTTTCTTGACAGGCAATGTCTCAAGAGCAGGGATTCATGCATTAGCAATTCAAAAGAACAGTAGTAAGCACAGGAATCATTTGAAAAGTCTAGAAAGTAATAATAAAGAAACCCTAACAGACCACATCATCTCAAGTGCCAAAGAATTGGCATGAACTCAGATGCATTGTAAGCATGAAAGGCTGAAGACAAGAAGAACCAGAAAATGGACATATTAGAGAAGTGATCAGAAATAAACTACACAGTTCACCAAAAACTCCAAGACTTCAGAGAAATATGCATCTATAGAAAGTGGATGGGGAAGAGCTACTTGCTCACAGTGTGTTGGAAAAGGACTAATCATGGATGATGAACAGCACACATACCATATCATTGTAAGATAAAGAATCATAGGAGTGTGCTCTGTATCTCCATTACAGATTACATGGAAGCAACAGCTCGAGCCACAGAAGCAAAACATTCAGGCTGGCTATCAGAAAAAAGGACAGTGTAATTGGGACATGAGAATCAATAGTCTGAAATACACCCATCATCAGTACAATAGATGGTTCTTCATCCAAGATTTAAGAAGACAAACTAAATTATAGAAAATATCTTCCCTACAAACCCACTTTCCCTGAGTCTGGCAGATGGCTCACATAACCTGCACAAGAAAGCTGCTTTTTCTATTCCTTACATACATCCAATGGAACAGAACAGGTGTCTACACAGGGGATGGATAAAAACTTTTTTTAAGCTTTTAGTCTGAAATGCATTCTGAGACTTTGTCTGTTTTCTGACTAATGGAACTTGGGAAGACAAACTATCTAATCTAGGAAAACCCTGAATTTAAGCATTGTGAATACTGCATTATGTCTCCACCTGGATCAACAGGATCTTGTGTTGGTTTCAAAGAAGTTAGTGCTAAGACTTTCGCTATTCTATAAACATGAAATTAAGTTTGACTGAAATTAACAAGGAAAAATTAAAGCTGTCACAACAAGTAGAGGTAAGAAGGCATAAACTTCACTGCTGGAGAGCTCATCCCACATCTTCAGGAACTACTGAACACCAGAGACAAAATGATGAGAGCCAAAGAGATTGTAAGTGCCTCAGTAAATGGTTCAACAGAAGAACGCAGTCTAGTGCAAATTAGTTTAGAAGCAAAGCAATCCCCTGCCCAAAAAGGGTTTGAAAGGTTTTGCGAGACCATGTAACAGCTGGCAGAGAAACATCCTGTTGCGGTTTTGTAGAAGTTGCTGTGTTTTTAACAGTGGGACAGTAGCACATCTCTCTGATGCTCGGCATCCTGGACACACATGGCACCGTCTGACACCAAAACCTCACAGCCTCTGAAGAGCATTAATGTGAAAGCTATTTAAAGGGTCTGAGAGACCCTTTAAAAGATGATTTCTTATTGAGGAAAAATGAAAATGCTGAGCTAGCCTAACACATAAGATTTATTTAAACAGTAAAAAGTACCCACAGAGGTTAAAAGAAACAAAGACCATTAGATGGTGTCAGCTGGCAGAACTCCATTGGCATAAAAGTAACTGCACCAATTTCTGCTAAATCAGTATTTTCTTGGCACTTATTGTGCTCCATTAAGAGTAACTACTCTTAAAAAGAAAAGACAACCTGTTCAGACTGGTAACTATACCAAATACAGAGAAAGAATAAAATTTGGAATACAATGAAAGCAAGAAAAACTGAAGCTGTAATTGTCTGACTGTTGACCAATACTGTTAGCTGCATTTTGATAATAAGACAGAGATAGGGAAGAGGAAAAAATGCAGCCAAGAATATTAATAATGATGAGGCAGTAGTGCTACAATTATTTCCAAGCTAGAATTATTTAATATATTTAGTTTCAAGTCAGCATACATAAAACTTCTGCCTGCCTATTTAGTGGTATTTTTGAATATTCTTGGTACCAGGTTTATCTTGGTTTTATTAAATTTTACAGTAAAACTTCTAGAGCTTCTAGTAGGAAGAGCTTACCCCTAAACATATGTGGTAGGTACTTCCCTGGCAGAGAAAACTGCTTCCTATGGATATTTCTCATTTAGTGTTTGTCATCCCCTTCTGGGGGTTCTGATTTCTTGTGGGAATTGGGAACTGCAGGCCATCCATTACAAACACCAACTCCATCACCTCAGCCTGCCTTAGTGGATGGGATGGCCCACTCTGGTAGGCAAAATGATGTCATTTTCTTGATCATGTCTTTTGAAATAGAACAGATTTTTTAAGACTTGAGATACTCCAACCCAGCTACATGCAAGTCGCTTCCCATTTGACCTCTTCAGGGCTTTTTCCCCTTTTTTTAAATGGATCCTGATAAAAAGCTCTCATCTCTAGATCTTTCTTGCATAAAGATGCACTTTGTTCTGCCCACCAACAGAAAAGAAAGGAAAAAAAATACAACTATATTATATTTCAAGCCGCAGCACTTTACAAGCTCTATAAGACATTTGCTATCCTTTTCATCTAAGCTGAAGATGTTATTTGTCTTTTACAGTCAATTCTATTGAGAAACATCTATTTCTACACATAACAGAACTCCTGTGTATCTGGAAGAAATAGGAAAATTATTGTGCTTATGCAACCCCACTGTCAATTCAACATAAGAAAAGCATCTCTCCATGGCAGGAAAGATTCCTATATCTGATTTTGTTCTCTGTGCTCAGGAATATCCAAGACAGTAATCATAACTATCTCCATATGAGCTGACAGACTGCAATATTTGCCCCAGTTGATTACTTTGCTGTGCCACAGAGCCTATTACCAGAGTCCCTGGCTCTGTTTCCCTGCCTCTCTTTTGAGAGTTTGAGACATATTTATTTGACTTCCGCCAATATTCACACTCACCTTTAGGGTTTTGATTCTGATTTTGGGTTATGCTGTTAGTTTGGTTTTTTTAAATAGGTCTGTCAGAGCCCCAGAGCAGACTTGTCCAAAGCAGGCAAAGTAATAATTTATTGTAACACTCTGTTCCACAGACATAAACCACCAAGGTGTGGCTGTGATACAACCACAGCTTAAGATCAAAAGGCGAATGATCTTGATAACAATCAAAAACACGCCTGTCTGACATCAAGACAAACCACAGTTTAGACAAATTAAATTTTCACATGGCCTTGTGCTCTACTTGATGTTCTGCACAGAAGGAGACATAGCCAGAGATGATGTGTTTACTAGCATCTGTTTTATATAGTTCATGGTCTGATCTTCAGAGAGACAGGGAAAGGGTATTCTGAATTGAAAACCCACCTTGTCTGGTTGTATCAATAAAAACTTGCCCCATGTTAGACACTGATGTTGGCTGGAGTTCAGGTGGGGGCTCTGTGTGGCCTCATTTCAACTACTGCTCATCCCCATCCTGAAACCTAGCACCAGTTTCACTCTGCTGAACCTTTGCATTGCTTCTTGCATGAATTCCAAAACACTTTTGCGTATCCTGTGTTATTTGTCTACACCAGGGTTGAAGGAATCGTTTATAATGAAAATTCCACCAATGGGATTTCAGCTCCTTTTTGGTTTACAAATTACCTGTGAACAAATTGCAGAAGCCTCCAATGGATAACTCAAAAATGCTGACAATTTTTCAGAGAGTAATTAATTGGACTTAGAAGCTGCCAGTGAATATTTCACTGAAGTAGTTGCACAGTCTCTGAACTGCTGTTTAGTGTTAAAAGTCACGTTGTACCAACTCTACTCTTTTAGTGGGCCTCTTCAGTGTGGTATTCACCATCATCTAAATCAAACAGTGCATCCAGCTATGGAAATAAACTCCAAATCATGTGCTTGAACATCAAAATTAAAATCCACAGTTCAGAATTCTCTTTCCATTTCAGAATGTATTTCAGTTTTTGAGAATAATAGTGTATTTTTGCTAGCTTCCACACTGTCATAGGAAGTATCTTCCAGGATTACAGGAATGTAACCAAGGCAAGGTCATCTTAAAGTTCAAAAGCATATTTCTATTTCTGTCCTGTGTTACTTCTTCCCTTTGTTTTCAATGAACAAGTATGTGATCAATGTGCAATTCACATCATTAAACTGCTTTTCTTCCTCCTGGATGATTGATGACAGTGTTAAACAGATACTTCATTTCCTTCTCTTAGAATCCTTAAAAAGATTTTTTTAATCCAGATTTCACAATTCCCTCAGCCAAGTTTTTTTTTTTTTTTTTATTTTTTTTTTCAGCTAATGTGGTGCTAGCTATTGCTTGCTAAAATCAGGAAGATTGTTTCTGTCACATACCTTAAAACCAGTTATTTTCATAATTAAGCTATTTGCTCTCCATAAAAGTTAAGCTTTACATAAAACATCTTCATGGGCTCAAGTTATGGTAACAGCTAAAATATCAAGAACTCAAGTAGCGGTTCTAACCAAAAAAGGAAGAAATCTGAAACACACCTGAAAATAAGATACAGCTGCTAGACCTTTGGCAAAAGGTGACTTTTTTCCTCCTCCAACAGAAAACAACTCCACACTGCCAGAAAGAGGCACAGGCTTTGTCCTCTTCCAGTCTGATCTTACCTGTGCTCCTTCACAGATCCAGGGATTCACCACAAAATCCCTGCCATCAAGTTTCAGACAAAGGTAAGGTACCTCAATTATACTCAAATATTGATATTTCAATTAGACCAATAGTTCCTAAAGGTCTATAACATTAAAAAATGCCTAGATTTTTGCAATCTCAAATTTGGGAAAAAGTTTTATCATCTTGGGAAAGTGGCAACAATGCCATATGAACCTAGGCCAGAGGGAAATCTAGTGTTTCACTCACAAGTGGAGTGTCGGAAGAGCTTCCCAAAGAGGGCATGTAAAGAATGAATAAGTTAGAACCCAATCAGCTGAGAAAAAGAAAAATTTATAGCATTTTTCTTGTCTTACAAGAGAGCATAATGAGATGATTAGAAGTTGGAAATCAGACTGGAGATACAGCATGGATTTTAAACCTTTGGAGCAGTTTTAGAAAAACACTTCCAAGAGATATATAGTAGTTCTCCACCTCTTGAAATAAACCACGAGCAGATTGCTTTGGAAGATGCCATGTCCTATCAGGGACAAAGTTGTGAGAGCTGGTACCGTATCAATGCTTGGCATTGTGTGCTGTATGAAGCTGGGCTAATCACAGTCTGGCCTTCAGAATCCAAAATTTTTTACACCTCTAAATCTGTTGATACAGAAACATGAAAAACATTTTTGTTCCTTTCAGAACAAAAGAGCAGTGTCTTCCATGAGACACACTTATTTTGTTTTGAAGAGACAGAAATCCTATGGAAGGCAAAACAAAGTCCATGGTGTGAAAAACTGAACTTGGAGATTCTGTCCAAATAGAAAATTACAGTAACAGAATTTCATAAGGATGCACAACTTGCCTGGAGAACAGCTGAAATTGTTGAAGATGAGCAGAGGCACAACAGAAAACACAAACAAGGAATTCATATTCTGAAGCTTTTAAGTTTTTTCATATACACACCATGAAAGCCAAGCAGAAACGTCAAGGTAGAGTATTTTCAGCTAAAGAATTTTTAAAAATGCTTTTTAACAGAAGCCAAAAGTATTTGACTGAAGTCCAAAAAGAGCCTCTTGTTATCTTTCATTTTGATGTTGTGGTCCACATATTCACCTTTCCTGTTACTTGAAGCTACTCAAAACATAGGACAGAGAAGTGGGAAATTCAGCCTATATAGGTGTTGCTTTTCCAAAAGAAAGCAATTCAAGAAAGTATTAAATGCTGAAGGCACTGCATTCTCTCTGGCAGCAGCAAGAGGGGCAAGGAATTCAGAGGACAGTCAAACCCCTCTGCTCTGTAACCCAATGGCACCAGCTCCCTGCAGAGCCCAAGGTCACCAGGAGGAAAACGCAGGGGACACCCAGGCAGTGTCACAGCCCCACCATTGTGTCTTTAGACATGGACTGCTGTTCCACATCAAAGCACTGTGTGGAAATAAATACACCAAGAATATAGAAGAGCGCTTTGGTCATGTGCAGTTTTAAGGAGGACCTGAGCCCTCCCCTTGCCTTCCCAAGCAAATACACTGGGGCAAGTTAAAGTAGGGATATACGAAAACAGAGGTGTGAATTTGAATTTCCCCTCTGAATTCAGACCAATGTCTGCACTTTCAAGAGGACACACATGGAATTAATCTTTGGCTATTCAGGCTAGAGAATCAAAGCCATCACCACACTGCTCTTCGTTGACTTCTGAGAGTGGAAGTCTTGACATTACCTTCACATAAGCCAGGTTAAATCACTTCCAGGGTAGCTCTTACCTAAGTACATCATGGGTTCCCCTGATTTTATATTAATCAGAATTAAACTCTTGCAAGTAATGATGATCAAAAAGAAAACACACTGTGCAAAAAGTTCAGTATTAGAAGATAACATACAAACATTGGGAGAAAAAAAAAGACATTTCCAATAATTCATATCTCCAGCATTCAGCCAGATATTTTCCTCACATGAAGGAAAATAACATTTGGCCACCTTATTTCTGTGGTAACTATATAACAAAAAATCTTTACTAAATGACATTTTTAAATCACTTAAGCCACCATTTTATTACTACCTGACAATTCAATATTAAGTTGCTTAGGGGATATTATTCCAATGTATTTTCAGTATGCTGAATAGAGCTTTTAGAAATCTTTTATTTCCCTATTGGTATTCATATTCTTTTGTGTTGATTTTCTTATGTGTTGATTTTTCCATAATAGAAAATTAATAAAGGATTATTCCTTTTCAATTACAGACTATACAGTAATGTGAAAATTGTAGACTTGGCACAACTAAAAATCCTTCAGTAAAAGAAGGTTAAGTATTACCCTAGTGAGAGTAGATAATACACAATCTTTAGATGAAAAGGAAGCATCTTCATCAATTTGGACTGGTTAATAATTACATATGTAATGCATTCTCAAGACAAAAGCTACCACTGAAGATCTGCACCAATATTAGGCTAGACAGCAACATAATAAACATTAGGAAAAAATGAGCCTCTTACAAGCCTGGATAACAATTTTGTAGATAATTTTCTGTGGTGCGTATGACTGCATGTTACTCCTGTTTCACCAGAAGGAGGCTACCTTATTAGCTGGAAGTAAAATGAAATGAGCATAGAGTTATATCATTGTAAGGATCAAGATTTTTACACAAAGATTATGTCAAGTAATAATACACCTAAGAACAGCAGTCTGAACAACAAAACTAAGGTTGCTAATGTCAGTTGTAAAAGCATTTTGCATTTCTTTCCATGTGAGATAAAAGCACCCTTTAAAATATCCGTAAAAATACAATTTTTCACAAGGGCAGTGAAGGCACTTCTGAAACTCACGAAACTGCAACAGAGAGGGTGAGTGGGGCTTCAGAGCTCTGCCCTGAAGCTGTTGACAGAATTTGGACATCAGATGAACAGTTTCTCCCCTGCCCACACCAGGAAAGGAGGGTGAATTTCTACAGCACAGAAGACAGAAATGACTGCTTGGACTGGAATTCCACTGAGATGAGAATTCATCCTTGTTCTAGGCAGCACAGAAAAATCAGTAATCGAGCAAAGAACACATTCACATGAGTGCTAAATCAAACTGCTTCAGTGTCATTAGAAGGCATTGACTACTCATTTTTTCAGAAACTGACAATTTAAGATCTCCTGTCTAGACCCAAACAATAACAAACAAACCCGTATTAAAGTTTTATAGTATAGATTTACTTTCTAGTTCTCATTTCCAGTCAGATGCTGTCCTGTGTACACATTATTCCCCTAGACCACAGAAGAAACAGATCTCAATCCTATTGATTTCAAATCTGAGGCAAATCCCACAGAAATAAAGACAGTAGCTAAAATAACAGACTATTTATTTGCATGAACTGAATTAAATTAATAGCCAAATTATATTTTTTTTAAATATTTGATTATTACATCAGAATTTTTTTTAACCTCACTTCATATATATAGGTCAGTATTTTATCTTCAAGATTTCCATCTTAATAACTAGCTATTGCTGCATATTACACAGATTTTTTTTTCTACTACAGCAGAATTACAGTAATTAACTTTGTACCAATTACCAGGGTGCATATTAATATTCATACATTTTTACAGAAAGAATGATCTTGAAATCTCACAGCAGGGATGGTTAAAATGATTCATTAATGTTCTGCACAGGTTCCTTTTCTAATTCATTAAGAAAATATTAGCATAATCATGTGAAATTAATTTCCTTTAAAAGGTTGATATAAGTAAGGGATTAAAGGGACTGGTTCTAATATAAAAAACATGGCTTGCACCATGCTCTTGGTCTCCAGAGGCCAACTATCACATTTGAGGTATTACTTGCCACTGTACTTTGATAATGAAGAAGAAACCAGAGATGGATGTAGTTGAGCTGAGGATTTCATTTTCACATAAACGAAGTCTCATGCACCCTTGTCTTATAGAGGCAGAAAAAACACATTACTCAACATGAACAGGGGACTGAAAGGAAATCAAGTGATAGGCTACAAATAAGACCATTAAGAGAACGCAATGCATGATAACAAAGGGTGACAAGAAAGTTCAGCAAAGACAAGGAAAAGTAATCCAAATAAAAGAGACTTGAGTGAAAATAAACATCCATTAAAAAAAAATAGTTTTTAGGAAAAAGAAAAAGCAAACTCAATAACAACTGTCAGTGAGAACATAAGAGACCTTGTTCATAGACTGGTGTAGGAAGGCATAGGGAAAAAGACATTAAGATCTCTTGTGCTATAACCCAAAGTGACTCTTGATAAATTCAACTCTGGTGTATGCAGTTAAAAAGAAAGTGAGTTGTGGAGGCTACACTGCGTGAGAATAACTTCACTGAAACAAACCCAGGAAAGTGTGTGCTGTGAGCCAAATCCAGGCTTTTTGTCAATACCACATTTTAGCTGGCATTGCTGTTCCATTTTCCTCCTGGTAACTACACTTTCCAGTCAGCTTCTAGCTCTGTAACAAAACCAGGTCAATAACACTTGAATGTCCTCCAGAGACAAAGGAAAATTTGTCTTCCACTAAGAAAATATATGCAAAGGTTTTAATCTTCTTTGTAAGGACTGTATCAGGGGTGGTATTCAAGGAACTCATTATAAAGATATATTTGGGGGCCTATCATTTTTTATATTTATTTGTGTTTTTTTATTTTCTTTATAAGATGCAACAGGCTTTCATGACCCAAAAGCTTGAGCTCCCTGTCCATGAACCTGCTACCCAGCATCCAGCTGTGCCAACCTCCTCACTCCTTTTCACAAAAGCATCTTATTTAACATCCAATTACAGAAGTTGATCAGAAAAATATCTCTTTTTGTCTAAGTCACAAAGCACTTGGATCTCTATACCAAAAAAGTGCACATAGACTTATCTCTTTAGCTTCAACACCCTGAAAATTAGTATTTCCTAGTGTTCTCTGCCAGTGATGTAATAGTTAAGCCTTGGTACAATTTCTCAGTGCACTCCATTATTTATGATCTCTGCAACTATTATTCCTTGGCACATGGAGTCAAACCTTTCATGAGTAAATTAGATGCATGTAAGTCCCACTGATTTATGATGGGCATCCATTAATTCTTATATGTGCTCGTATTATTCCATCTATTGATGGGAATATCTATCTTTAAGCTGCAAATCCATACATATAGACAGGGAATGCAGTAGAGTGGGGACCTCAACGTGGCAAGGGTAAGGGCATCCTTGGATGAATGTGCACTTGAGAGAGAGACAAGGAATGGCCTGTGCCATGTATCTCTGCTCCACATTAATGCAATTTGGAAAATATCTTACAAGGTTCTTCTCTTCCCTTCTAATTGCTTTAATCTACATTCTTTCACTTTCAAAAAAAACCCCAAAAAACTGTACTCTTAAACTTTAAAATGCATTTTTTAATTTCTTGGAATTGCAACAAAATTTCCCCCCTCTCCCCTTTAATTTTCACTTTTAATCATTTTCTGCTTAAAATTCATTAAACCAGTATTTGTACCAATTCAGGTCTTCAGGTACTTCTAAAAATTTTTAGTGTCCTTAGATTTTCTGTTTATTTTTCTCCTCTAGTGTTCTGGTTATATATACTAGTAAGCAAGATCAGTAAAACCAGTTATTTCAGTTTTCTGTTTTTCCTAAGTTTTCTTGTCATTTTAAGTAAAGAAAATGCCCTTTAACATAGAAAAAAATTGATTGCTTTCCACAATTAATTTTCCTCAATTTGTCCTAATTACAAAGGTTTCTTACAATCCTCAAAATATTATTCCTATTCTAAAGATTTTTTCATCCAAATAAAAGCAACAGTTCTGAAGGTTTTAGACCTATGTGGATAATGTTCAGTTCAAACATAACACAAGTCCTCATTCTTCTATTACCATCTCTGTCGTGAATTTTTCCTGAATGTGGAAAGGGAATACACTCAAAATATACTCAAGGGCAAGCTTCCATCTTTTTCCCACATGGTCTTTTCTTTTGTAATTTATTTTCTTGCAATCACTACCTGCTCAGTGGTAGGAAAGTATTTTTACTGACAAAACACTTCTTGGATAAAAGAATGTAAAACCACTTTCTGAAAGCTTTCAAGCTGCTACCGAAAGATCATCAACAGGAAAAGCAAAGCAGATGAATTTTCCTCATTAATACAATTTTAAAAAAATAGTTAGGAAGTCATGGATGTACCTCTCAAAGAGCTCCATGGAAATTTTTTTTTTAAGAACATCAACTTCTCCCCATTTTATTAGCATCCTATCTTTTTTTGTCTCTTTGTTATAAAACTGAAGCTTTTAGCTTCATCTAATAACTCTGTTATCATGATTTACACCCCAGTTTATGATTCATTTACTGTTATTATATAGAGATTTATTTCAAATTGATTTTGGACAACTAGACAGTTTAAAAGCAGGGCAAAAAGCCAAACCCAGTTACATATAACAGAGAGGAGACATTTTCAAGCAGTCTTAGAGAATGAAGTTCAGATTCTATTGCTGTCCTGAGAAATGGGTCAGGCAGCCACATAGTTAATTTATTGTTCAGCCCTAAGCAGATCTAAACTTGTGTTATCTCTTTAAAGCCTTGTGGGCACTTAAATTGTAGCTGTTCTTTGGATAAAACTGAAGCAAGTCACAGGAAGGCTGTAGAGTCAAGGGCAGGTTACACAGAGATAGCACCAGAACAAGTGCTTCAAATGTAAAAAAAAAAAAAAAAAAAAAAAAAAGCCAAGGTTTGCACAAACTAGGCAAACATCTGTGTTCAAGGAACAACCTGAGTGTTACACATTAAGGGCTACATGGTGCTCCTGGGTGCCACAGGTGGTTTATGCTCCACCCAACATCTGAGATTTACTGCATCCTCACCTTAGCTCTTTTGAGAGCTAGGATTTGTTCAGTGATTCTGGGATTTGGTATTTTTGGCTTTATAAAGGCAGAACATGCTGAAGAAGTTTGAATTTCTCTTTAAAAAAAAAGCAAAAGTAACACATTTGTCAATGTTCTCCACCATCTTTGCTGCATATCAGAGTTTTGCACAAGTCCTAGCTGCCTAGGGGTTCACTGTGCTGCTGTTGCCCTGATATTTTTGGTTTATCTCAGATCCAAAGTTTTAAAATGACTGTACTAAAGTGCTAGCATGAAAAAAAGGGTAGTGAAACAATTCAAATAATCCAGTCATAGAGTTTTCTATACCTCTTCTATCTATTCTGCTCATTTTCCTCATTTATCAGCACTTGAAAAATTGGGTGCTCTACCATTCATCAACACTTCTTTGACAACCTTTTAATCAATTCTCAGTTTGATCATCCTATTAAAACTGGCAAACCTAATTTCCATTTCTTATGTCAGCTACATCTATTCTCTTAAGAGCCTGAACCATCTGTCTTTTCTAACTTGCTGTCTAGGGTCAATGCTTCTTGTTCTTTAAGTCTTTTATGAAACTGCAGTGCAGTGTGCCCTCACTCTCTCTGGAGGTTCTCTCTTCTGCTGCACTATTTTCTTCTTCTGTTTTCCATGGTGTTTCTGGTTTTGGCTTTTTTGGCTTTTTTTGGTTTTATTTTAGTAAAACATTTCATCCCACATCTCTTGTCTGAACCAAGCTGCTGTCAGCTGCAGACACAGTCTTCTAGACATAGCTAAAACATACATTACAAAAAAAAGAAAATCATGAAAATTATTCTGGGAAAAGATGCACCTAACCTATATAACATTTAATTAACCAGTCCTTCATGGGCATGCAAAACCCACCCTATTTCAGAACAAATTCAATCATTGCTTCCTAACATCAAATATCACATGCATCAACCACCACACTTCATTTGTGAGATGATCTTCAACCATTACAGAATTAAATAAACAAAAGCATAGATATTTTGAAGTTAACCTCACCAAGACACAGGGCAATAGGGATAGGCTGACAACAATAAATTAAATACAAAACACAAAAAATAAAACTTTATCAGTGAATGAGATCTAGATTGATTCAAGAGAAAACAAAGGTAAATTACTGGCTGACTTAAAATATGTGGGAAAATCTTGCTTTGGTAACTGAAGATGTGAATTAAGCTTGAAGAAATAAAATACAAGTAAATTCAACTTTGTATAATTGAGGATGTGCACAGTAAGTTGGCAAGCTTTCCTAAGAGCAGATCCAGGAGACTGGAGAAGTCTCACAGATATCGTGATGCACATCAAGCAGATTACATCAAACTCATCAAAACCATAAGAATCAAGATCCAGGAAATTACTTTCTTGATTAAGTATTCTTTGAAATTATGCTAATGACAGAGGTTTCTCAACACACAGAAGTGTAGTAAAGGAACAATTTCATCATGTGTCATTGCAGACAAGCCAATTAAAATGTCTAGTTGATGTTCAGTAAAAGGAAAAGTAGAGCTGTGAAGTTCTATTAAAAAATTAATAAAAGTAGCCTAAAAATACAGGACTTTTAGTTAGATTTCAGGTACACAGACACTGAACTAGTCTGACTTTGGCTGTCTTATTGCTAGAAACCTAGGACTGCAGGAGTTTCACAAAGTTAAAAATAAAACTAAAACTTAATGGCATTAGGAAAAAAATAACAAGAACATTATTTGAACCTATTAGTGCAGAAGTTGTAAAGCACAAATCCAGAAGTAGGCAAATCTCATGGGTATAATTGCTGCTTCCTTTAACACACCCACCCCTGTAGACACTGATTTCTGCCCCTCCTTCTGATATTCATTCCCTCCCAGTACAGGGCAACACATCTTGCCATTTCTACTGTACATCACTCCTATTAAAAGTTAACTAAGTTACTATATGTAATATAAATTACATATGTCACTCAGCTTCCAGCCTGGGGACTGTTAGAAATATTCAATATGAGGTTCTGGGAACCCCCACATGCATCCCAAAGCTGCCTGGATGGCACACAGCTGCTGCCTGTTGCAGCACCAATGAGCACCCACTTCACCCCTCAAAAGTGGCCACTTCATGGGCACTCAGAACTTTTTTTTAAATGCAATAAAAATTCCTGCAGCTGAATTCCTTCCCTCTTCAGAATATCTCGATATGTTTTCATCCTAAACCATTTTTGCATCTCAAGAGCAATAAGTACCCAAGCTTCAGAGTGGACTCAGGAAGTCCTGCCTGCAAATTTACCCAATTACAATATTTCTGTTACCTCCTTCTCCCTCAGAATTGTAAATGTTGCTATAACATCAAGTTATGTGTTTGGTTGGGGTTATCTTTTTTATAACTCATTTTTTGGCAACCCAGTCCACTAGAAAAGTAAAGGAGAAGCTAACATGATCTCATACTATAAAAGGGACTGAAACTAACATGAGAAAAAATCTGATTCTAGAAACCTACAGTTCCTCAACAAGGAGCACGTGAGATGTCTATGCCCAAGCTTATAATCCTTTTATTTGCAGACATCACCTTGAACAAATAAATGAAAACATGCAGAGGGGCAGGTGGCAGTGCAGCTGCAGATGTCACTGTGAAATATATTTGATCAGGCTAATCTTAGTGATGACCCAGTAGGAAACAAATTAGAGATTATAAAGGGGACTGTGGGCATTTTAAACAACCTGAATTGCATTTAAAATAGGCAAAACTCTTATGCAAATCTGTGCCACTTTGCAGCTTCAATGGAATAATTCCAAACCTATCTAAAACAATCTGAGAGCATGACATTACCCCACTGTTAGTTCCCTGGAAGTACAGGATGGTTTATAGCAAACCATTACAGATAACAGGACACAATTGTACTGCATGTTGTTATTACTGGAGACTCTGAGTTTCACAGTGCAGTTACTCAGAATAACATCTATCAGCTCACCAGAGACAACAGGACAGCAGCCATTCCTTTTTGCTGTTTTTCCTCCCTGTTTTCTTGCCTCACCATTTGTTATTGAGACACTTTTCAGCTGTTTACTTCTGAGCAGCTCCTTCCTACAATACATGACATGGCAAATAATTCAAGTTCCCATCACATTATTACATCAGTGTGCAATAGGGGAGCACCACATGGCTCACTGTAGGGTTATTAAATCACAGGGCTATCTCCACAGCTGTCAGAGACATGCAAAAGAACCTCACTTATTATTCCCCTCCTGTTTTTTCATTTACCCTCACATCTCCCCTCCTTTTGCTACCTCACTGTACTCCGTGTTGTCTTTCCACCATAAATATACAAATAAATAACTTCAGAAGAAATGTGTTATTCCTTATGAGTTGTATTCATCTGAAAGGCAATTAATGGCAAAACCCTCATTGACTTCAGAGGTGCCACAGCAATTCTGTTTGTCACATTATTATTCTGAGTGAACATATCACTAGAATTTCCAGCCTTCTCCAACCTCTCAAAGTGAGTTTGCATCCTTGCAATTCCATAGCCTAACCATTAGTCCCTCTCCTCAGAGTGGTACTCAGCGTAAATCTGTGCAAATTGTTAAATGCAGTTCCAGGCTGCAGCCCCTGACTGGATAAAAATATGTTTCTCTAGAAAAAAAGGGACAGAGGCTATTAACTCATCTCAAACACCACTATGCATTCTTTCAGGATACATTACAAAAATAGAGATGTCTAAGTTTGCTCCAATTATCAGGTTCTGGAATCAAAAGCAATATAGCAAATATCAGCCCTTCAACTTATTAATTAGCCCCCCTGAAAATGAGGTATATGAATTTGAGCAGAGCACCAGGAACCAGATCAGTTGCAAAATTTCTGTTTGGTTGTTGATAGCTGTTGATGGAAGCACTTTGTTTTCACCTGACATCTACTCCTCTGTGGAAAAATTTCAGTTTTTATTGGGTTCCTATGGACAAGTAGTCCCTGAAGCTCATTTTTACCTTTACCCAATTAAGAAAAAACAGAGAAAAGGGTTGTTAATACCTGCCCAGATATTTACACAGCTCAAATTCAGGCAGACCAATATGGGGACACACTGTGGAGGGAAGTTTCTTGTAGTTTTATGGTTTGGGTTTGTTGGCTTTTTTCTTTGTCTCCAGCCCTTTAAAAGGTTTTGTTTCTTACACAAAACAGTGACCTGCAATTTTCAGATATCAGTCTAAAACATATCACAAAATGAAACCCTCTGAAGAAAAGAGACTGAACAAATGTGCTGCAAGCACTGGGTCACAAAAACTTGACCAATTCTGACACACAGAAATTTTTTTATTCCTCTCTCTTACTAATCCTTTTCACCAGCAGGATCTTTTGGGCTAAAGGGATTAAATTCAGTACTTTTGTAAAGGTCAGAAAGGACCATTTCTAAAATCTGTTCAACTTTCTTCTTTACTTCTTTTTGAACTGTGCACCAGAGAGAGCAACTGTATGGGCTCAAGTTTCCATTTAACATGTTTTTGACATTTTGCTCCTCCGGTGAAGGAACGAAGGGCAGTCAGTTAACTTCACCAGAGCTCACAAAGGAAGAGATGTCAACAGAGCTTATCCCAATTTCTTTAGAGCTGACACAAGTCTTCAGAATGCCTGGGAGCAAGCCACATGAAGTATTTTGTCATAAAAATTCTTATTATTTTATATTTCAAATCCTTCAGTGTTCCCTGGGATGGACCTAGGGTTCATAATGCTGTATTTCAATTTATTTGATAAAGCTAACTCTCACTGCTACTACAGATTATTTTAAAAGCTCCCTTAAAATATTAAGTAGCATCTTGGGTCCGCACAAGGAAAAAAAATTTATCACCTAATCACAGCACTATTGAGTAGCAGAAATTAGGGATGGAAGAGAACATCCACTCTATCCCCATGCCAGTGAAGGATTGCCCTCCAGAGTACTCTTTCTACTGCTTTTTCATGTCTAAATTTAAACTGTCTTAAATGATGGGTCTTTCACCACTTCTTCCTCTCCTGCATTCTCAATTTAGTGTCATGAAGCTTTATCATGGAATTGAGCCCACATTTTATTTTTCTTAATTTCAACCCATTATTCTCTGTTATACCCCTCTGTTCCTCTCCATAGTAATTTTTCGCCATCATTAGTCTTTACTGAGCAAGTATTTCAAGATAGTTATCATGTCCCCTACTCTATTTGCATATCCAGTCTAAATATATTGCACCCTTAATTTTACCTGATAAATCAGATCCCTCTAGTCACTTAATCTTTCTGATGGCTCTTCTATAACTTGCCCTCAAATTTTGCACACTTTCAGGGTGGCAACAGAAAAGGCATCAATTTGTCTTTCAAGACTTCACTCAGGCTAAACCATTGAAGCAAACCCTGGTGTCATTCCACCAGTCTCCAAGAAAAATGCAAGTTTTGGTGGCCTTGCTGCTTTCCAGCTGTGTTTTAGCTGTGAGAGGATAGGATGGATGGACAACCTGCAAAATTCTCACAGGATGAAAAGCAGCTGTGCTTAAGAGAAGGTGTCCAATAGAGAGGAATATCATCCTTTACTACAGCATTTGGATTCTTTTGTTTCATAGGCAAGTTACAGGAGGAGCAACAGGAAGTTAAATTATTGGTTTTAACAGTTATTACCATAACAAGTAGTACCAGATTTTCCAAGGCATAACAGAAAAGCTAAAAAAAAACAGTAATCAAGGGTGGAGGAAGGGCAGGTGAGCCATGGAAGCTCTCTAAAATCCCTTGTAGGCAAGGACACACTGGTGAGAGTGTAGAGACAATCCCCTCTGAATCACCCTTAGGTTCTGATCTAATAAAACAAGCTCTGAAAGACTTTTTTTCACTTCTTGAAATGTGAACTCTAGTACTGCTGTGTCCCACCCAGAAGAGTATACACTTGTTTTGCAGACAAATATGCTGTTGGCTTTGTATGAGCCAAATTAATATGCACTCCATTCCTGAAGGAATGGGGTTTTTTTCAAGCTCAGCTGTCAATCTGGTCATAGGTAATATGCTTTTGAGTGAATTCATTATTAGCATTTTTGTTTAGAAAGAAGTTCACATCTGTTGATAATCTATACACTTACTAAAGTATGGGTTTCCTTATGTCTTTTAAATAATTTTTATTATCATCATCTGGTGTCATTGCTCTCCAGGGTGAAAAATAGTCTGCTTTAATTGTCTTGGTATACATTCATATACATAGATTTTAATCTGGAAAAAAACTTGGATAAAAATGATCACAGGAGCTGCTTTTGGAAAGAAGAGGGTTGTAGAGTCAGCAAGGCTACTAGGGCAAGAAAAAAAAACAAGAAATCAACTCCATGCACTAAAGCAGAAAACTCTAGTCTCAGGAAATGTTTTTTTGTTTAGGCACTACTTTGGATTGGCAAAATACAGCATTTACACATAGCTATGAATCTTGGAATCAGTCCCCATTGAGATTAATAGTATTAAAGGGATTTTGTTTTTAAAAGATTACTAATCCTAAAAGCACTTGCCGGCCAGTTTCACCAGTCAGCTTAGAAATCTCCACTTGTGCCTCATCACCCCTCAGTAATACAGACAGCCCACAGTATTCAATCCTCCCTTTTCAAAATAAAAATTACTACTTTCTTTTTTTCTTTTGGTAGAAACAATCATTGTTCCTAAGGACACACATAAAAAATTCCCAATTTTCCCAACTTCTGCTTCTTCCTCCCAACCTCCCCACAGATGCCATGGTAAATTAGTAAAACTAGTTGATCTCCATTTCAATCCAGCTCCCACTTCATGGAAAGGAAACAGAGTGGGGACTTCTTTTCAACTACATAAACATTTCCACTGAACATTATTCTTATTTCATATATGCAAGTGTGAAGACTTCTTGTCTAGCAAGATTATGTAATAAAATTAGAGTGGATTTCAATATTATCAGGTTTGATTTTTTATTTTTTTAACCACAAACCCAGCACAGATGACTCCCTCTAAAAATATTGTTCAAATTAGCATGTAAATTTGAAAACTAAAAGCAACACCTCAGGGTGTTCAACAGCGTTCTCCCTTATCTGTCCTGATAAAAACATTTTGTAAAAGTCCAGAAACGTTTTTTTCTCAGCTATTTAATGCATCTCATCCCTAAACAATGATTGATTTTGTTTGGCCTGGAAAACACAAATTATCCCATAATCATTTTATCTTGCCAGCCATGCCTCTCCTGACTTGCTTGCATTTTAAGCAGAAAATGCAGTGATTGTAATGAAAAATGGAAAAGGCTGGAGGCACACAAAATTTTCTCTGCTTCTGGAAACACATCTACTATAATTGTCTATACAAACTAGACCTAGTTTTACTGTGAAAACAAAATGAATTTAAAAATAAAAGGTCACATTCCCTTTAAACACACCTTGAAACTATCCAGGGATTCATTTCCACTTTTTTCCTGCTTTATAATAAAATAACATACACACAAAGGTCATGTTTGTTTCATCTTATCTTTTTAAGTGATTTTATACTTTAAAAAGACAAAAACAAAATTCAAAACTTCAGGTGTATTAAAAAAGCTTTAATTGAGACAGCACTGATAGCTGGTACACTGACGGCTAGAGACTGAAAAATAAAAATTCACCAAATTTTTGCTAATATAAATATATAAAATAAGCATGGCAGATAGGAGGCAAGAAAATGCTGAGTTTTACCTGTATGAGTTAATAGGCCTATATGTCAGCATTTAAAACTTAGTTTTCTGTGCAGAAAAAACTGATAAGGGGTTCTGGGATCTCTGCGGAAGGAAGGCAGCCTGTCCTGAAACCATGGATATGGTGTTCTCAAAGTCCTGAGCTGAAAACTTTGGAAGGAAAAAAAAAACGGAGGAATCTACTTTGTTTCCAAGTCAAGGTTATTCTCCAAGTTTCACACAGCCTTGCAGAAACTCTCTCTTGAGAAATATTTATCAGGAAAAACTCCCAGAATATTCCACCTGAGCATGAGGAAGAACTTCTTTGCTGTGCTCTGGAACTGGCTGCCCTGTACTGAAACTCAGAACACCAAAACTCACCAAGTCTGGACAAGACCACCAGCATGCACTTAGATCATAATGTCCAGGACAAAGTGGTGCCTGCTGTGTGCACAAAGTACAAGAATACACTCATGGAGTAAAAGTAAAGGATACTTGAGCAAACAACCAAGGAGCTGCAAGTTCTTGCCACAGCCAGGCTGAACATGAAGATCAAAGTGACATGCAAGGAGCTTTCTGCCTTTAACAACAGCTTTAGTACATTATTAGCAGCCTAATAAAGGTGTTAGAGAAATATTTCTTCTGATCTACATCTTCATTCCCAATAGAATGATGCCCTATTAAAGAAAGGGGAATTTCCAACACTTGAAGTCCAGCTATAGTCTTACTAGATTTTGATACCTTTATGGTTCTCCAATTTCTTGTCAGCAAGATAACCCACATAGCACTTCTCTGAAACAACAGGAGGGATATATCTGCACTTACTGCTAGTAATACATCATATTTAAGAAGTTCAATCAAAAGCTGAGGTAGCCATTTACAAGGAATTATTGGATCTCTGCTATCAAAGACCCCATAAGCTGGAAGAAAGAACAACTTTAAGAGCAATAAATCTATCTTTAATTTCAATACAAAACTCACTGCTGTGGTCAACAGCATTTCAGAGGAGTTTTAGGATGTTCAGAAACAAAACACTCCCTGAAAGTTCCACCGAATGTAGCTTTGAAATGCTTTATTTGGTAAAATAGCAAACAGCTATCTCCTATTAAATTCTTCTATTGATTCAACCCAATAGTGACCCAGCTGTGGCTTCAGCCAGAAGATGTCTGTCCTTGTTGATGACTGTCCTTGTCCCCCACAGCCAAGCACTCAGCTCCAGGATAGTCTCAGTGGAAACACACTGTCCCCACACACCTCCCTTTAGCTGTTAGAAATTTCACCTCCTTAGAACATGCTGTCAGATATTAAGGAAGAACAAATAAGTGTTGAGGAAGGATAATCACAGAGCTGCCACACTCCTCAACGTAACAAAAACATCTGCAAAAAACAATCCAAAATCCCACCAAAACCAAACCAGGAAATAATCATCTTAATCAAGATTGTTTGGCTTTTCACTCCAATTTACTCCACACTTTACATAAACCCATCTTACAATCCAACTTTTCTAACAGCAGAACTAGAGCACAGATGTGATTAAAGATCAAGGAGCAAGTAGTTTCACTTGTAATAAATATTCTTTGGGGATTGGGGATTCTCAGCTACAGATCTCCTTTAGGTATGCACAAAGGCCTTCAAGGCAGCAGGAAGGTTCCAATAAGGAACAGAAATAGCTCCAGAGGTGCTGCTTTAATCAGTCCTCTGTCTCTGGACTCAAGCCACACATCAGAACTTAAACTGGAGTGCATTGGGTGGGAGGAACCTAAGTGCACTCAGACTCTCGACAGGGTGCAGTTAGTTTTCTTTTAAGGCTGGAATAAAAATTTGACAGCACAATTTATCTTTCATTCCAATGGAAGCTCCAGAAGAAATGCACCCAAATAAAAACATTTTGTTTTGTTTTTTACTTGAAGCCAAAGATCTCACTGCTCCTACTGAAATGAAGCCAGCTGACCCAAAACTCATCTCTATTTTCATAATATTTGCTAAGTGGTTTCCCCCAACAGGGTGGGATGATGAAACAAGAATATCTGTTTCATTTCATCCCCAGCCTGTAAGAGGCCCAAATAAAAGAAACAAGAGGGAAGAAAGACTTCTCATAAGCGGTTTTCATTCCTGCCAACAAAAATAACATGTCTTTCCTGGTTTGAAAAGAGTGTCACTTTGACACCCAGCTTACAACGTGCCTTTCAGATGTTCACCTAGAATCAAGATCAAACCCTGCTAGTAGAGCATGAAGCATCTGAGCTGTGTTTCACAAACCCAGTGACCTTCTGCCCTCCAAGCTCTCCTGTAAATCCACAATCACCACTCTGCATTTCACAAGACCAGTCCATGGAAGACACCAAGTCTCTTATCAAGTGCAGTGAAATTCCACCACCTTTGATCCAAAGCAAAATCAGCAAACTGAATTCCAGGACTTGTCATACTCTCTGGAGTATTTTTATTAGCCCAACAGCTCACCACTATTAATTTTAAATCCCTCCCTCTCCTCAGTGATGTCCAGCATAACAGATCACAGATAGCTCTTCCCTCTTACTACCTGGAGGACTGAGGCCAATCTGAAATTAACTTTTTTCTTTAATTTCCTTGGAGGTCACAGCCCTTTCTCACAAAGGAAAGGCTGCAAATTGAAACCATCTTGATTTTGTGTCAGTATAAATTTTGTCTCTGCAGAGGACTTGCCCACAATTTAAACCAATAAATGTCACCTGAGAGCCTGGCTTTAAATTGACAGCCATCAACTAAACTGGCAGGAGCAAACAGACAGCAAGAGCTGCTGCTTAATAAGGAGCTGTTAGCAGCTGGAGAGCACAGAAGTTTTAGATTTTCTGAATGGATGATTATTAGAGCTGCAATTATCCAGAGTTCTTCCCCTTGCCCTGCACTTATGTTGTGGTGTCCCACAAGCTGCTCTGTTGAGGAACACCACAGGCGTTATCTGTGGGTATTGAGCACTTCTTTAAGTTTCTTAGGAGTAAAATAGAAACAGATTGAAGCCCACTGTAATCAAAGAGCACCCAGCTCCACTCCCTGAGCTTCTCAATCTCTCCCAAGAAGCTCACAGTCCAGCAAGGCAGAGCCCACAGGCCCAACTACTGAATTATCCACAATTTGCCCTGGAAGGCTTCAAATACAATCCTTCTCTACAATACCCTTCCTAAAGATGACAAGGGTTATTTACATTTAGTCTTACAAAAGTTATCAGTGCCCAGCAGAGGCATTGATAGGAATCCTGCACTACTGGAATGGGTGGGCACTGTATTTGCACAATGGTATCAAAGTTCAGAAAGATCCTGAGCTGTGACACCACTGTGCAAAGGCACCCACTTATATTTGTCCTTTGATGAAAAAAATCTTGCATCTGTGATGTTTCAAGAATGTTCCTCGGGGCACTCTTATCACAGATACAGAGGAGAATAAAAGTAACCTGTTATTTCATAGCTACACAGCTGTAAAAACCTGCAGGAAAATAAAATAATTTTATTATCAAGGATATCGAGAACAATATTGTACTTCTCAAAAAGACAGGCAGATATATATCTTTAAAATCAAATTATTTGCTAATCTATTGCTGCAGTCTGCTATGTCTGAACTATTGCCTGTCTTGGGATCCAAGCTGAATGAACATTCTCCTCTTTCAAGCCAAAGAGCAGAAAACCAAGGGGAAGGTGCTGACAGAGCCGAGGGCTCTGTCCCCAGGTAGGGGAGCTGCTGCTCTCACCTTTCCACCAGCGAGACATTGTCCTGTCACCTGGTGACAGGTAACCTGCTTTTATGCACAGCAAGACAAAGGAGGGGGGCAAGATAAATCAACTAACCACTGGCCCACAAGTAATAATGGATCTTCAATTCATCAAGCTAAAACACCACATTAAAAGCAGGCAAGAAACTTCCTACTGAGCAGAGTTTATTTATTTTTAATTCTGAAATAATTTAGGGCTTTCATTCTTATTTTCCAGCAAACTACCACATCGTGTTTAGATGTCAACTAAAGGACAGAGAAAACACCCATATTTACCCACACTTATACATCAAATGCAGTCATTGTAGTTCCTTTTGAATTTATCAAAGGGGTCAGGCTTGCAAGAGGAAGAAAATTAACAAATGCAACATTTGAAAAGATAGTC
The DNA here is from genome assembly GCA_018697195.1 of Certhia americana. Taxonomy (NCBI): domain Eukaryota; kingdom Metazoa; phylum Chordata; class Aves; order Passeriformes; family Certhiidae; genus Certhia; species Certhia americana. The sequence continues at coordinate 7,373,200 of CM031863.1, forward strand.
TCAAAACTAAAGAAGACAAAAGGACAGAGAAGGAACCTGCTGCAATTCACAACAGTTTTCACCATTCTCTTCTCTCAAAGGTTTTGCAGAAAAGAAAAAGAACGAGGTAGAAGTAACAAGCAGAAGCCATTTCTGAGTATTGGTGATAATACAGGGGAACACACACTGCTAAATCACACATTTTGCAGTGTTATTCTAACGAACTGACAATAAAATGCAGTGAAATGTAGTGCTGGGATTGAATCCCATCTGCAAATGTAAATGCATGTTAGACACATCAGCTGTTCACAGCATTCACATCACCACTCTGGTTTCCTCCAAAATGGTAGTAGGAAGCCCTACCACGGAAGAAAAGGCCATCAAGGGCTATTAAATGCAAAGACAGAACATAATCTCTAGCTCTAAAGTCCCTAAACTGCAGATTGCCAGGCGCTGGAAGAGCACAGTCAGAGCTGCAGGTTTGATTTATCCCCACACTCTGCCTCTAAAGCATCTGCTGCTGGCAGCTGCTGAGGGTGACTGGGGGGACAAGGCAGGGCTTCCCTGGCTCCCACTCTGACCGGCGTCACTTTCCAGAGTGGTTGAAGGTCCAGATTCTCAGTGGTAACCCCCCAGGCACCCAGAACATAAATAGGTGAGAAAAAGGAGGCTTTTATAAATGAAACAAAGGGGGAGAACTCTTGTGACCATAAAGCATGGCATAGACAAAAAATGCTAGGCAGAAAAATGAGGCACAGGACTTGAAGAATAATCAATGGGAGGAGAGCTCAGCAAATTGTAATTCCTTCAAAGTGAGGGATATTGACATGAAAATACCTGCTGGGAGATACCAGAGGCATCTCTGATACAGTTCATAGCCACATTAATATCACCTTTGACTCCTCATGGGGCCAACAAAAAACAAACCTGTTTGATAGCATCATTAAAGTAGAAAAAAAATCTAATGAAGCTCTTATTGAGAGTGCAAATAGGAACAGTGATTTTGCACAGTTGCTGGGGTCTTGCAGGAGCACACACAGCTTTCAGAAGGATTTATGACATTTCAGCACATCTTTCTTCGCATAAAGAGTAATTTATCCCATACAGAGCAAATAGCTGAGAGAAACAACCTGCACATAAAAGTTTGTCATAGCAAGGGTGACAGATGGGAGTACTCAGCTTTCAGCTTCTACTCTTCCATCAAGCACACTTCTCAGCAGAGCTCAAGAAAAATCCCTCAGTCTCTCACCAGTCATTGGATAAAGTCTTCAGAAGGATAAGGAAAAAGAAAACTCTTCAATTCCCAACCCCAAGCATCTCTTCACAAGCTTGGAGATCACAGTGCTATAAGTGAGCAAGAGCTTCTCCAAACCTGCCATGTCCACAAGGAGGAGAAATCTAAAGACTCCCATTAAATTGTCTCTTATTCCCCACCCAAATGCACATTTTATACTTTAAGCTGCAGGTGCTGCTGGAGACACATATGCACTAGGGATGAAACATGTTATTCCCCTTCCAATGATGTACAAACCTGGATTCAATTATAATGATATTTCCCATGTGTACTAGGAAAAAAAGCTCATGAACAAGGTATTCTGCTTAGTAATACTCCATAAAACTGCTTACACAAGGCAACTGAATTATTAGGCTTTCCATTACTCAGACCAGTAAGTATCCATAATTAACTGCTGCCTTGAGTAATTCCTCACAAGAATCTCTGCTGCTGTGAGCAAAGTAGAATCCACCCTAAAGAAATAATACCACTGTTAACTTTAAGGTAAATACAATTAGACATGTTCAAGAAAATTAAAACAAGCAACAGAACAGGATCAGATATTTAACATCAGTTGTCCTTTCTTTTCCCTCACAATAAAAAAAAAAATACTACTATATCCAATGTGAAAGCACATTATTTCTTTCAGAAAATGCAGTGAATATAGATTATCATTCACAGTAAAGAAAATTTCACTAGGCAAATCCCTAGATATTTCTAGGACAGACCCAGTGTTAATAGACTTGCTCCCTCACAAAATAGCTGGTACTGGAGACTGGGTTTTCTTCAGTCACAGGCTGCAAGTTCAGATCAAACCTGCTGCTTGCAAGGTGTAGGAAACATTATGTGTTTGAAAAAGTCCTTTCTGACTGTGGGATACCAAAGCAGCTCAGCAAGGCTCTGTACTCCTCCAGACTCAGCATGGTTTGAGTTATAGCCCTAGACAACTATCCTAACTCAAGAACTCTTAATTACTGCTTACATTTCATGACTTCATTAATTCCCTGGAGACAATAAGAACAGCAGAAAAAAAAAAAAAAACACTTGAGTCATCCAGCACTGTGAAGGGCTAATGGTGCGACAAATATGGAATGAAAAAAAAGCAACATAAGAAAAATCCTGTCCAATACAACTAAAGTAATATGAATCATAACTACTGAATTGGAGAGGAGGGAGAAACAGTAGAAAGAAAGCAGCTAATAATGGTGCCTATGCCCAGCCTATCCCCAGAAAGTCAGCAGCAGAAGGCAAATACTGTTTCACAAGACAGATAAAAGAACATATCACTAGGTGCTCAGAGGAGGAAAAAAAACCTCTTCTCCAAATCCAGTTCAATTGATGCTGAACCTCCATTGATCGGAGCAGCTGTGAAACCCTTCAAGTGCAGGTGTAACACTGAGACATCCTGGTGACACATTTCCAAAAAAATCCTCCCAAAACTGTAGCAAAATACAGCCTTGTCTTTTAGAGGCACTGCCAGCAGGTTCTGGAGCAGCAGGAAACATAGCAGTGACAACCCAGGGAGCAGAGCACAATCATCTGGGTCTCACTGGGACTGTGGGGACACAGCATCACAGGAACTGGAGAACCAGACTGGCAAAGCTGAACCAAAGGTGACAGCTATAGAGAAGGGACTCCTCCTTATCACAGCTTTCCTCTACACAAATAAAAGCATTTCCAGACGGCCTGTTGGCACAGCTCTGCTCTCCAGGTGAGGCATGGCACAGTCACTTCATGCTGCCAAGGCCACACCTGCTTTCCTCTTATCTACTTGTATTTCCTCCACATGAAAGCAGCAGAACAACCCATACCCCAGGTCTTAACTTAAAGCTGAGACATTTCCAAGGCACAGACTAGGAAACAGGAATTAAGAAGCATTTCTGGGTAACACACACTTCAGCTTATATTTGTTCCTGGTCACCTATTTATGCACATGCAAAAATCCAACCCACTACCATGCAAACTCAAGTCCAGATTCTTGAGCAAGCACAGCTGAAATAGGGCACTCAGGCTCAAAAATGGAAGGCTTCCATCCTAGGAGAGACTCAAGGCTTGTGGAAGCACTAGAGCAAAGCAGACAATGTCACTGAATCAATCCAAGAAATCCCACTGAATATCAACAGGCAGAGTTTTATAGCCAAGTGAAAAATTCTAGGACAGAAACCGATTTGACAAGAGCACCTTATTGATAATTCCTTACATTATTCAGTCAAATTTCTGAATAATGAACACTCTCACATGCTTTCTGAACAAGTCCAAGCACTCCCAAGACAAAATAAACCAAGAGAATAATTGTACAGGTCACCGTCCATGACAAATCTCCATTTCATGCATTCTATGTAAATGTTGCTGTTTACAGCTTGGAGAATTTCATGCATCTTGAAAGCTCAGAGGTTTTTACTGAATAATTATCTCAAAAAGTACAGCTCGATCACTCTAATCAAAACCTGAAAAATTCAATTATTGCTTAGTAAAGGCAATTGGTTCAATATAACAGAAAGAAATTTGTACCTTTGTTGTGTTTTCTTTAAAATCAAAATTTCCTTTGACTTAAATAGAAAAGCTGGAAAAGAGAAACAATTCATGAACTGATTCAGATTCCAGTAGTTCCTCATCTCCAGATGGCTGAATGATCTTCTCTGAAGTTACAGTAACTCAGACTGAGGCACTTAGCTGATTTCCTCTGTTTTCCAATATTTCAAAGTTAACCACAAAAGTTCCTCAAACAGAGGCAGCAGCTAAAGAGAGAGCTACTGTACCTCAGGTAACGGGCCACTGGGGATTCAAACAGGCAACTGGGGAAAAAGAAAGCAGGTGGGAAAAAAAATGCTGGGGTTTTTTTTAAATTGAAAATGGAAGAGAAATACAAATAAATACATGGAGACAGTGCAAGGAAAGCTGTGGAGATTCTTCATAAGAATACTTTGGGCCAAAAAGAGGGTATTGGGTATTAATCAAATTTTAGTTTTTCCCTTATGTGGTTCAATTCCCTGGAAGTTGCTACCTTTTTTTTTTTTTTTTTTTTCTTTTTTGCAAAACGTTACTAAATAATATCCTTTTATCTGCAATGAATTTTGGGGTTTAGCAGCAAGACTCCACTGACATTCGAATCTTATTGCTCATTCACAAGAACTACCAATAATGACCCAAACTCAGCATATTTTCTTTTGAAAAATTGAAGTAGTACTTTGTCCATTTCTGTTTAAAATAAGAGTACTTAACATCTCATACTCTACGCAGATTTGTATTTCTACAGCTATTTCACAGCAATTTTTAATTTGTAGCTGAGGAGTTTAACACACATAGGGGTACAAATTGGTTTAGGGGCAGCCACGTGATCTGTGGGGCAACACAAAGAGGACAAATACTGGTGACAAGTACAGAAGTACAGTGATGGTGCAAGAATCAGGTTGAAACATATGGAAAAGATCTGATGCCATGAAACACAAATGTTTTCAGGGAATAAGAAGTCACATACAGAAATAACATTAAATATATTTATGAAGAACATTTTTCTGCATTCACCATAGAACAAGGACAGGCACACACTACCGAAAGAACCACAAGAATTAAGTTGAAGATAGTGCATCAGCAAATCTACAGCTATCTAAAGATATGAAACCCATATGTTATCCCTCTGCTGCATTTACCTTTTAATTTGAATGGGAAAGTAGAGCCTCTTGGTTTTCAGCAGTTTATCTTATAAGTAATTTTTGTTTTCCATTGATTTCCTGTTGTAACCGTACTTTGTGTGAAATAGCATACAATGGAAAATAATATCTATGCCCATTTTACTGTCCCAAATTGGATTTCTGTGCCATTTCTTCTGATAGACCAGTTTTATTTCACCCCATCATTATTCTGCTTTATGTGCTCTCAGTCTTCATTTCATTTCAAGGAGAAATTCATCCTTATGCAGGAAAGCCAGCATATGAAATACCCAGCATTAAAAACTCGCTGAAGCTTTCTTTGGAGCACATAGTTCACAGCACACAGATGAATTTCACCCTCAATAAACACTGAGGATTTCTGGCCAAATGAGAGAGAATACAGGATGCCAGCATTCAGCTTATTTTCTTCAAAACAGAGTCAGTGCTTCATTTCTGAAGTGATTTGTGGCCAGCTCCTATTCCTGACTTTCAATATCCTCTTAGCATTTTCCCAAATGACAAAATAGCTCAGGTTATGATATTGTCTGTCAGCCAGTTCCTGCCACAGAGTCCATGGTATGGGCATGTAAATTTGACTCTTGATGACTATTGAACCCTTTTTTCAGGAGAAAAAATAGAAAGCTCTAGCCCTCTAAACTTTTATGTCATGCAAATTAGGATGGAATCACATATCCAGTTGTTTATTGTCACAAAAACAAAATGCTTACCTTTCATCCAGTGCCACCTTTCACACAACCCAGCCCAATAAAACCAACTCTAAATTTAAACTCTTTAGAGGAATCCAAGTTTTTTCTTCTTTGGCATTTTCAATTAGATTTCTGTGTATAGGGAATATCTAAAAAGTTTACCTCCCTGAAAAAGCATGTGAGCAGGAGAGGAATGGGAAAAAATAGATGTTCCTTCAGCTTAAAAAACTGGAGCAGAGCAGTAAAACAAGGAAATCCCAGATCACCATCTATGTGGTCACAAGTGAAAGGAAAAGCCTCCCAACAGAAATTTCATTTTCAAATTATTTGAATATTATCTCAGGAATGAGGACAGCCACATAGATTGTCTTGGGGGAAAAAATAGCATTGGCTTTTAATGTTGCCAGAGCTGAATACTCTTATCCCATCCCTGGTCTTGGTCACCTGCTTGCTCAGAACTCCTGCATCTGTGGCTGTGTCACCTAAAGCCAGGAAGCAGCAAAGCTCTTTGCAAAGGCCAAGAGTTCTCAATCCCATGGAATACTCGAGGCTCCCCATTGCTCTGCACCACGTCCCTAAGGCAGCTCTCCTGGAAAACACATGCTCCACTTCCCCTGTGATCTCCCAAGAGCTTCCTCAAAACACCAAGGCTTGCCTTGCTTGAGGATTCACCTTATGTTAGAAGGTGTTTTTCATGTGGAATGCTCAGCAGTATTTCCCAGCCTTGCCAAGCTGTTTCCTGTCTCCCCTCACCAAGAGGAAACATCTCTCAATGTGATATATGAACTGAAAACACAGTCTACCACAACGAGCTCCTACTAAACTTCAGGCTCATTAAATAACTCCTGCCTCTAAAGTCAGTTACATTCAGCTGCAAATACATCTTTCTCAAGGCTTTTTGCTATCATTTACAGGTTGCTTCTTTTCCTTTTTCCACTTTCTCACTGTTTTAGTTTGACTTGTAGTTTGACATCTTTTGTTATTCCCTTGGACCAGCAGGGGTGTCCACAGACTTGCACAAACTGAATTTTATTGGACTCAACAGGGAAATGGTGCCATGGGATTCATCACGGGTTTGTATCAGTGATTAATTGACAGCAGACTAAAGGCATTACATGGTTCTGATTTCATGACTCCCACCACAGCTCTGCAACAATTTTTTTCTTTTTCTCTTGAAAAGCAGAAAATAGTCCTCAAAAGCAGCACCAAGTAGTCAAAAACAAAAATGAAGATGTGCATTTATACGAACAAACCCATTGCAAACATCTTCAGTAAAGCACAGCACTTCCATAAAATAATTTAATAACTAAAATAGAAATTAGAAAATAAAGGGTTATTTAGTAGTTAGTTACAAATTAATTACACAGTTATTACATAGTTTAGATTTAAATGGGTGTAAATGTACCCAGGCTATACTAATCAGCCATGTTCAAGCACTAATTTTAGTGGCAGGAACAGCACACATTTAATCTCAGACATTTGAATCCATTTTAGTTGCAAGTAGGAGATTAGGCACAGTCACAGGAGTTTATTTTTTTAACAGTGGCCCATTTTCTTATCTCTGATCTGTCTGGTTTGGAGATAACACAATTTTCCATGAGTAAGTGCATTAATTCCTCCTGAAATCCTCCCTGCTTCACGTTCCACACACAGGCAGAATCATCTAAAATGCAGTGACAGCTGCCAAACTGCTCTTTCCTCCCCAAAAGATGGGCCCTGTCTTCTGTTTCAGCCTGTTAACCTCACAGTCACAGCACTCCTAATTATCCACAAATTCTGGATTGTTTCTTCCATCCCCCAGATGGAGAAGTCCCTTGGGACCTCAGCCCTCCCTGGTGCCTCTCAGCCATGCACTGCTCCCAGGGGAGCCAGGTCTGTCCCTTGGCTTCTGCTGGGGACACTGAGTACCTGCAACACGAGTGCTCAGAACTGGCTAACTACTGTCCAGATAATGTTAAAAAACTGTTTTCTGCTGTTTTGGGGACAGTTCCTGGGATGGGAGGGAAAAATGGTGTTTCTCAGTGATGTTTTTTAACCTTTCAAAAAAAAAAAAAAACAAAAAACAAAAAAACCACAACCACAACAAAGACAACCCACCCTCCTCACAGCATCAAAAATACTAACATGCCAATTTCCTGCAAGGTTCAGGATATTTTTAGCATCTCAAATTTTAAGGCAATTTAAACTTAGAAGAGGGTAGAAAGTGTAGTTACTATGGCTTCTTATCTACAAGTACATCATGCTATAATGTAAGGTTTTATTTTAAGCCAAATAAACTGATAATTTGCCAACTTTCTATTCTTGTCACTAAATTACATATAGTGACTGGTGTCTCAGATTCCCTTCCTTTTCAAAAACACTTCAGATCATTAGAAGCGCTTGTTGTACCAAGAATGTATTACAATCACAAACAATTTAAAATTACCAAAATACTTAAGTCCCATGCCAACAAACTTTACTTTTTTTCCTGTTTTTCCTGTTCATTAGTTATGCAAGTTATTTGCAATTATTTTATTTCACGTTAATGCTACAAGTCCAGGAAAGTTGTTAAAGTACCAACATGCAAACTGGATAAAAATTTCCAGAGTAAACTATTGCACAATACTACTTCCTTTACTATCCACAAAACCAAGGTTTTATAGAGGAAGGATACCTTGTCAATCCTGGACTGAAGGGATGCAAGCGACTGAACAGCTTAACATATTCTACCCAGACACCAATTAACAAAACACAAAATTACAGAAATTCCTTTCAAGGAGTGAAAAGCTCCACAAGAAATTGGAATTTTAGGCTGTTTTCACTGTTGCAGAAATGAACAAGTACTGCACCTAGGGATCATTTCAGCAGTTTCACAGCCATGATGGGTAAAGCCAATCCTATTCTGCAGAGCAGCTTCAACCTGTCCCAGACAGAGTAAACCCAAAAACAGCAACAACCAGTGAGCACAGGAGCACATGAGAAGATGAAATGGACACCTGTTTGTCCCCTAGGTAGAAGGGAACACACCCTTACATAGCAAGCTCTTCCCCTTCAGATGAAGGCAACTGATAAAGCCTTCATGCCACCATTAGGTACAGTAACACATCCAATCACCCAAGAACTAATTTGCCCAATTTACTCAAAAAGTGATTTTTTTTTTTTTTATTTTACTCAAAAAGTGAAATTTACTCTCAAGCTTCATTTTAACAATTATTTAACAAAACAACAATATAATCAGGAACATCTGTGGCTGGCTGCACCATGTTTGATGGTTCTTGAAGGAGAAAATCCAATAAATTGATTAAACATTAGCTGTAGGCAGCTCTCTAATTTTTCCCCAACTATAGAGATGCTTCTAAGCCTTACAAACTTCAGTGTAAATTTGATTTGCTATATTCTTGTCCAGTAAAGCAGGAATGTCAACCAACAAGCTGGAGAGATAGAGCAGAACGCATTAGTAGCATTTAATCTCAGCATTATCTTGACCTCCAAAGTTAATTTCAAGTGTCAGGTATCTCACAGCATTAATAAATCACAGCAACCTTTTTAATACTTCACCTCTCAAACAGTATTGGCATGAGAAGCCACGTGAAAATTAATGTTTATCCTTCTCTGTTGCAGCATGCATCTAATATACAGCCCTCAATCAGTATGGCTCATCTTGTTTGGATCAGATTGAGCAAAGCATTCCTTTTTGCAATTTGTTTAATCCAAAATTTAACCTAAATGCAGTTTTTTGTCAAACAAGCAGTGACTGTGTGGGGAGATGCAACTGCAAATATAGATGATGTGTATATATTGTAGGTTGATTAGATGAAGCTTTTTGTGTGCTCTCAACTTGAATAGCCTCTCTTCAGAGAACTCAGCTCAAGCTATCTATTAGTCATGGTTAAATGAGCAACAACTTCAAATATACAGAACACAGACACACTTGAGTCATAGAAATTCAGTGTGTGCCATGCTCAACATTAAGCACAGCAACAGCGGTTATCCAGAGCCAACAAAGTGTGTCTGCAGCTGTGGAAGGAGAAAGGGATGCTCTCCTGCTCCAGACACAGAGCAGCAATCCCACCTTCCTGCCTGAGGTGCTGGGGCATTACAGAAGTGAATATCAGATTCTGCAAACCATGCTTTGGAGGCAGATTTTGCACCACCATGGTTTAATTGTAAGATTTAGCACACAGTATATATCTGCTGCAGGGATTTCTGGTCACAGAGCTTTATATTTACTCTTTGCTTCAGTGATTTCAGAATATGATCAAACTCCTGGTTGACAAAATTTAAGAATTGAGGTCCCAGAACATCTGTGCAACCTTTCTACTCTGTGTCCCCTTTATCAAGCTGATCTTCCAAGCATGATACTGATGCTTGGTGATGCCCTCACCACATGAAATACCACAGAGCATTGCTTGACAGCTACCAAACCCTCACTGTGGTCCTCAGAGTTTTCATGGTTCATAAAACAGAAAGGATGAGCAAGGGGTAATAAATGTGATGTACCAGGATGAGAAAAAATTCACATGTGGAAATTCAGCACTGAGAATCATAAAAAAACTATAGCTCTCATTTAAAAACAGGATTTCAGTCTCTTTTTTCACGCTTGTACAGTTTTGGGAAAAAAAAAAAAACAAAAAACAAATAGAGTGATTTATGTTCCAGATGAGTAAAAATAGTCCTCCATAGAAACCTAAATGTCAAAGATATCCCAACTAAACATTCTAGGGAATGAGAGGGGCATTTTTCCATGTATTTTTCACATGAAAAATACACACAGGAAAGAGGAAACAACAGGAAAGACCAGTGATCTTGTATAATGCAATACATATCACTAATCCTAATAAGTAATATAACATTACTATATTTGTTTTCCAATCTTGAGGTGCTGAGAAAAGTACGACTTGGTGAAATCTACCAATCTCATCTCCAAGTGAAAGCAGGAGCTTAAACTTCATAGCACAGAGACTGAGCTCCAATTGAAGCCTCACTGGGGGCTCATCCTGAGAAGCATCATCAAATTAGAAACAGTAGAAATTAGTACCTGGTGAGGCAGGCTGAGGGACCAGACAGCTCCCCTCCCTCAAGTGACCTTTATTAGCAGATTTTTAAATCATGACCACGTTATTCCATCTATCCCCTGCTCTCCATAGCCCTGGGTTTCTTTACACAAAATTTTCAGCATTTTGACCAGGGCACTTCAGATCAAGATCAGCCTCTGCCACAGAGCATAGAGACAGAAGTGGCCACAAGCAACCTGAGCCCTCCTTGCCCAACAATCAGCCTTCACCCTGCTCAGAGTCAGCTGTGGTATTCAGCAAGAGCTCTCACACACTTGCACACACTCACAATGTAAACAGTGAGTGTTTCTCCAATACTGAAGAGATATAGACACAGAAGTACAATACCCTGATAGACAGAGATTCTCTCAGCTGGTGCTACACTTACTGACTTGAAAGTATTGGTTATGATTTCACAGTTAAATCAAAACTAAGGATTTGTTTCTTCTACCATGCTACATATAGACGTCAAAAAAAAAAAAAAAAAAAAATTACAGTCAGAGAGGACTGTGGTATCAAGTGAAATGACTAAAGAAAGCAACTGATGTTTTCCTGATCCTGCTTCCCAGACGTTAATTCTCAAACCCAAGCAAAATGACTTTGCCATTTGTCAGTATAAGCCAGAGCCAGCTGAGAGCAACTGGACATAAAACCAGTGCTGGTGTGTGGAGAACTGTATGCTGGATAAATGCTCAGCCTTGATATTCCGTGACCACTCAACACAGCCATGGCTTGGGAAGAAGACCAAGATAGTGATGTTCACACACTCTGCAGCACCACAAGGTCCCAAAGCAGAGATTTAAAGAGTTACTTGAAAGGAGAGCAGAAGGTACAGTAATGAAACTAGAGACAGAGGAACTCATGGGGTCCAGGCTTTTCAGAAGCACAGTGTGATGTATGTTTACAGAGGCCTCAAGTGCCCTTTTCCATAACTCTGTTTATAGCTCATCTGTGTGCAGTAAGTCTTGGCCAGAATTGGTCTTTGACACAGACTGTAAAATACAAACCTTAAAAGGGCCCGATGGAAAATAAAAGTCAGTATCATGACAAAATGGATGATTTCTGATGTAATTGCCTTCCACTTGTGCCTTCCATGTAAAGGAGACATGGAAAATATGTTTCCCGCTATAGAAATTAGGAATTCTGCTTCAGTAAAAACATCTGGCTGCTATGACATTGAAGCAAGTGTTTATTAGTGTTATTCCTGCAATTATTACAGCTGCTCCCAAACAGGCAGCCCTCCTTCTTGAAGGAGGTCTTTCTCAGAGAGCTGTTACTTGCCAAAGAGAGGGGCTGTTATAAGAAAAGACAGCAGTGTCTTCCCAGTAATATGCCAAATTCTTACCAGGAAAACAAGCTGAATGCAGCAAAACTGCTGCTGAACTATGTAGAGATAAAGTACCTATTTATCTCTTCCAGATATTTTGACATTGACACAGCTCAGTGATAAAGACATTTAAAAAAAGTTTGTTCAACAGCTAACAACTTCTGTGACAAAGCTGAAACAGGGGAGGAAATAAAAGTAATCTGTTTCCTGGGCTGTCAAGCCCTTTGTCTTGACCCAACAACAAACCCATTGATCTACTTCAAAACACAAAGGAAATGGTAACCATCATGACAGTATGACGCAAACCAGATTTAAAAACAAAGATAAGTACAAGCAGCTTGTTTATACCCAGAGTTGTGTGCTCTGGCATTACTCCTCCATCACATTATGTGCAATCACATCTGTCCCACGTTCTGCTCTCTGGGTGTCACTCAGGATTCCTTCTTCCATGTCTCACAGGCACCACCTAATTCCCATCCCTCAGGCAGGGATATCCACAACCTGCATTTGAACCCAGGCATCTTTCTATCTGGCTGTCCTTTGACACAGAACAGTGTGTCCATCATCTCCACACCACCCACCAGGATTGCAGCTGAAGCTTCTTTAGACCATCCCCAAGCCCATCTTCCTGAAAAACACTGAAAAACGCTGATATTCAATGTGTTTTAGTACCTAAGAAAAGATCACCTTGCTTGAAGATATACCAAAAGGTTAAACCAGGATTTGATGTATACTACCTGGTATTTTTCCTTTAAGAATCCAATTGGAAAAAGAAAGGTAAATAAAAGAGAACACTTTTGTACAGTTGTTTTGATCAGTCCAAGTTCAATATATCAGATGCCCTGAAAAGTTTCTCTCTTATCGCAGTCTGACTTGATTCCCCCCCATTTATTGCTTTGACTGTAGAACAAAAATATATTCCCCAGCTGTATTAATCAGTTATTGAGGATATTCCATTATTACAGGCAGCTATACAGAGCTCTCAGGCTTTCTTTTAACAGAAATGAAGTTAAATCAATACTAAACAGATTTCCCAGAAGTCAAATTACAATGAAGAGGGATGAAGAATAATTATGCCAGCTAACATTGCAAAACATGAGGGCATCTGGGGCCAGAGGTCTGCCAGTAAAGAGCTGCTCCTTTGAGGGGATGGACAACTGTACGATTCCTGCAACTCTCGCTGGTAAGCAGAGCACAAAAAGGTGCCATTTCCCCACCAGCAGTAGTTTCACCTTTTCTCTTTCTGACTCCAATGGAAATACCTGGACTGATGGACTGCGTGTGTTGTGATGCCCACCATTACGTACCAGAATGTTTCTCTTACATTGACTGTACTTTTAAAAAGACACCAAAGGGTACCCAGACACAGCCCAAGTGACAATGTTGTTTGTAGTGCCTATAAATGTTGGTCTTGCTTTTACAGGAATACTTCCACAGAATATAATTTTTCACTAATCTTCAATTCAAGCGGCACATAAAATACTCCTTCCTCCAGAAAGGCACGCAAGTACATGCTAAAATCTAGCACTGGGGCACACACATTGAAGCACAAAATAAACTCATTTTAAAACATTGTTATTAAAATCCAATTTGGCTTAACTATGCTTAGACTTGACTTTTTTTTTTTTTTTGAAATTTAAAAACTGTCAGTAAAGAGGATTTGAACATAATCAGATGAGCAAGAGTCCCTGCACACATGCTGCAATGGTTTCACTAAACAGATACAAACTGCATAGTAACATATGCAAATTACATAAAAAAAACCAGATAAGGGCTTCAGCATTTACTGTAGTGCAAAAGGCAGACTTCATAATGCTAAATATAGGCATTGACAGCAACAATAAACAAAACAAATTACTATTTTGTAGAAAAAAACCAACCAATTTTCTTTCTGCAAGAAATTCATGTTATGATGTTTATGTACTTCTCACTTTTAAAAAAAATCCACAGCTACAGCAGACAGTATTTAGTAAAAGTGGTAAACCAGTCTTGGATATAAATCCCATTTCTAGATGTACTCAATTTTCAGACAAGGCTGCTTGTGTGGTCTGTGTCAGCAGCCTAGGAGTAAAATGAGTTTATCCCTTCCTTTTGGACAGCAGTTACACTTCCCAGTTTAGTTTGCAGCTTGAAAAATATTTTTTTGTTATGGTTAAACCCTAATCTGTCAGCCACTACCTCTTAATGGTCACTGATGACTAAAAGCTTCTGCCAGAATGGAATTCTAGATGCCCTCCAGTACTACTTTTCAGGGAGCTATGCTGGCCATAGTTGACCAAGTGCTAAATGCAAGGCTCAGAGAATCAATCCCACAGCAAAAATTAGCATCAAAAACCAGAATTGATACAACCATATTATAGATATTGAATAAATTGACACACACATTCACTTCTCTATGAATTAGGCAAATACAGATGTACATGGAGGGTTTACTTCTATGAAGTATTTCTCAAGAACAGACTGACAGGGAGCACAAAAGAAGCTATAACCAACCCTTCCCTTTTATGCTTGGATGTGTCATGTAAGATGGGAAATATCTGAAACAGGGAAAATTGGAAGATGATTATACTTAAAAGGATTAAATGATTCATTCAATGGCATTTCTGCAGCCCTCTGTGTAATTGAACAGCCTTTCTTCCACCTTTCTCCTGAAAGAAAACCTTAATTGTAACCACTGAAAGGAAATAAGTTTCTGGCTATTTTTACAAAATATGTGTTATGTCTCAGCAAGCTGCTCCCATTTAACTCTGCAATACAGCTATAAAATGGTTTATTTGATTTAGTACCTTACTTCTGAAGTACCTCACACACCACAAGAGGCAGTGAACCACTGAAGAGGTTCAGACTGCAGATGGAAATGCAAAATCTTGAATAAATCCTCTGTAATGGGAAACTTCTGAGGGACTTTGGTGCTCTTATTTCGGGAAGAGCAGGGAAAGTCACTTAAGCCTGCAGAGAACTTCAGATCACATGTCCAAAGTGCCATCAGCCACATTTCAGCAAGCCATTCATGTATTACCTGGAAAACAGGGTAAATTTTTTTTCTGCCTCTCCATCTGTCCCAAAAGATGTCATTTCTTTCCAATTTCATCCCCTGGCATTATGTCATGGATATTATTCTTATCAGATTTCAGTCACTTGCCTGTTGGTTTGCAGTCTTCAAGAAGGCTCATGCTGCCTCCCCCTCACCTTCACAGTACTCTGTTATTTTCCTGCATCCTTGCAGAGGGTCCCCTTCAGCCACAAGTCAACTAAAAGCTGTTGGGTGCCTCATTCTCACACAACATCTCATCATTGACTCAATCCAAACAACCTCATGGCCCTGGTGCTCATTTACACTAGAGCCAATTAGCCTGAAATGTCATTTACTCTAAACCCACACTATCAACCTGGCAGCACAGAGGGGTTTTAAAGCAAGTCACCACGTCATTCATTCCTCCTTTACAAAGCCAGAAGGGCATAAAGTGACCTGAGTGCAGACAAGATCACAGCCAAGTGACATCTGCCACTGATTACAAAGTAGAATTTGACCCAATTTAGCATTTATTGAATAGAGAGTAAAACCCAGCCCAGTGGTGCTGGAGTCAGGGAAACCACCTGTTTGGCTCAGCTGGCATGCACACCAGGGTACCCAAATGGGCTCGGTTTGAGTCCCAACAGGATGGGATAGAAGAAAGGAGCCAGCTCAGATAGTGGATGTGGGGCAGGCTGCAATTCAAATCCTTCTATTAACTCAATAGGCAGACACTAAAAAACAGAGGGATTCATTAAGTCCAGCTGCTCCTGACCATAATTTCTAGGCCAGTTTTCAGCTATTATTTCATATCACATAACACTGATCTGCTGTATTTTTGAGTCTCTACTTTTCATTCCCCCCTCTTTGTTCCCTGATAGTGGCTGGAGCACCAAAAGGCCTTTGGCAAAGACAGTCACAGGTCTTTTCTCAATGTACACCTAAACCAGATCTGTAATGTTCTGACAAAGGGTTGTCACACAGGAAGGAGGAGAGAGATCAGAAGATACCATCAGTCCTATTCTTTTCCAAAAGCCTGTTATTAAAAATCAGTTCTTCCCAATTTTAGCTTGTGTCTACTTGTGGCCCTCAAAGTTATCATTTAACTATTTTTTCCTCCTAATTTTTTGACCTTACTTAGCAGCCCCAGAGACAAAATAAGCATGAATTAGTCCAACATTCTGTTATTTTTGGCTCCTGAGGAGCAAGGTGGAAGGATGGAAGCTTTTTGACAACTAAAGGCTGTGATCTCTGCCCAGACAATTGTTCCTTGCTGAGCTTGCAGACCAATAATGTCCTGGTTGCTACTCTGTTCCTGTAAATCCAAATGAGGATTTATTTAGTCAAAACAATACCTGTAGCCTGGGCACAGGCACTTCTTGAGGCAGGACTAGAGCTACAAAACTAAAACTGGATCAGAAGTTCTCAGCTCATTTCTGTTGCCTCAAAAAGGCCCAAAACACCGATTTTTTTTCAGAGTCTTGGTCAGAATCCTGCCTGTGATGCTGATCTGATGTTGCAAAGGGAACTCATCTCTATATCTCTGGAGAGAAAATTGCTTAGAATTGCAAAGTACATCTCAGTGAGGTAAAGGTAGAATGTCACACATCATACCACTTGTCTCTTGGCTTTTGTAGGTGGACGACAACTCTGAATTGAAGAACAAGTAAATGCTTTCATGCATCAGTCCAGCAAACAGTTTAATGGGAAAAGCAGTGCTATCTTCATTTTTATTTAAATCAGTCCTCTTTCCTGTCCAACTGCTACAGCTGACATAACATGACTAATTACCACTACCTTTTCTGCACAGAATAAGTGTGTGGCTTCTGACATTTCAACTAATTCACTTCAGCTTGATATTAGGCTTGAACTAATATCAAGCTCAATTTCATTACAGGATGTGACATGTATATCCTCTAAAAATAGTGAGCTTCAGTCAAATGTGCACTACTTGCAAACTGAGAAAGTGTCTGAACTGCAGTTATTCAGAACACAGTAAGTAATGAAAAACAGCTAGGCTTTTGTTTAAACAACATAGAAAAATATTATTTATTTAAGAAAAAAAAAAGAAAACAAAACCATCCCCTCCTACCCCTTAACAATCACCAAACCAAAATCAACATAAATTTCCCTCTCTTTTAAAAGTTTTGGAAATAATTTTTTTTATCCCTCTTCCAAAGCAAGACCTGTTCACTCCTTAGGAAACATTTATTAGAAAATAAGCTTTCTATAAAGAATTTAGCTAAAGAATTTGCTATTTTAAAAAAGACCCCACAGTTACACCTTCCAGCTGATAATATTAGCTTTGATTAGCAATAGGAATGCAGAACTGAGACCTGTCATATCTGTTCAAACCCTGAACTAATCATCAACCACAACCATGCAAGACATGTCAACTATGCTATTTTTTTCTTCAGCCTTTTTTAAGCAGTTTCCTCATTACAAACTTTTGGAAACAACACATTCTTTAGCCTCTTTTCATACAATCATACCCATTAGTTTGCCCAATTAAGCACAAGCTATGTGCTACCTCACTTTGTTCTATTATTACAACCAGCACCACGTAACTCCCTTATAACCTCCATTTTTCTCTCCCCATACTCCTACTTGAAAGTATTTCAATAAGCATTTTTCCAAGTCTCACCCTGAAACCTGCCCACACACATTCCCAGCCTGTTTATAACTGTGTTCAGTGCCAACAGTACCCTTTAATTTAAGCACTCATGTTCATTTATGATGCTTTAATCATATTCCACATGCAGCAGTGAAAATGTAGTCAGGCACAAAAAAAAAAAAAAATTCAGCCCAGTCCAGGCGCAATCTTACAGCCTGTAAACCTGACTTGGCAGTGGATGTCCAGAGCTACATCGTGCACTGTGCTCCTGCAGAGGCTTCACCAGGCACCAGAGCATCACAAACCCTCACAGAATCACAAGGTCGGAAGAGAACTTCAAGATCATTGAGTCCAATCCATACCCTAACACCTCAGCTAAACCATAGCACCAAGCCACATCCAATATTTTTTTAAACACATCCAGGGCTGGTGACTCCACTCCCTCCCAGGGCAGACAATTCCAGTATTTTATCACTCTTTCTGTAAAAATCTTTATCCTAATATCCAACCTATGGAAGTATCTCTCCTAACTCATCCTCCTGCTGCATTTGCCACCATCACACTGGTGTCTATTGCCAGCTTAGACCGGCAAACATTCACCATTCCTTCAGTAGACCTGGCTTTGCCTTTTGGGCTGCTGAGTTGGATCCTCTTCCCACTGTTCTCTACTCCAAAGTCATTAATTTCTTGTGTAGAAACCCTTTCTTGGTATTCAATCATTCCTTTTAAGTTTGATCTGCCAAGAAGTTTCATTAACTTAAATTGTGGGGAGTTTTGGTGGTTGCCAAATTCATTTCACCAAAGGAAAAGGAATATTGAAAAAGATGATAGAATCATAGAAAGGTTTAGGTTGGAAGACATATTAGAAGTGATTAAATTCCAATCCCTCACCCATGGGAAGGGACACCTTCCACTACACCAGGCTGCTGGGAGCCCCATCCAATCTGGCCTTGAACATTTCCAGGGATGGAGCATCCACAGCTTCTCTGTACAACCCATGCCAGTGCCTCACCACTCTTTGTGTTAGATTTTCTCCCTGACATCATATCTAAACCTCTTATGATTTAAAGCCATTCCCCCTTGTCCCTGTGCAAACACAGATTTGATTTTGGTGTTTATCACAATTTTGTATAAGAATCTGCTGATAAATTTAGGAATTTATACAGACTGTTAAGATAATTCCTGTCAGTAGCACAGATGCAGCCCTTAAAAAGTTCAAAACACATCTCTTACATGTATATTTAAGTAAATGCTAAATCCTGAGGGATACCCTGACTACATAAGAAACAAAATAATTAGTTGCCTCATTTTCAAAAATCCTCTCTATACAGTGTTAATAAAGGATAAATTACAAGGCATATTTTACATGTGCCATTAAACTGGTAAGATTAAGTTTGCACAAAATGCAATTGCCTTTTGATGTGAATAAAGCATAAAAATCCCAATCAAATGCAGCACAATCTAATTTATGACACAACCTTAGAATTTTTTGGTGCTTGGTGCCACAACATCACAAGTGTGATATATTACAGTGTTAAGAGGTACATAGCCTTATCATAAATTATTTCACTTTTTGCTCCTGAACATCTGAGGTGACAGAATGAAGGTAAATTTCTTCCTGACCATTTAGACAGCTCATTATTTCCCCAGAACTCTCCTGTGCCATCACTAATCTCTGCAATGCATCATTATTCATTTAAAATACCAATTTTCTGCAACCCATGTTTAACAGCACATTTTGTTTTCTAACTTAAATATTTTTGAGGATAACTTTCCAACTGAACTCTGCAAAGACAGACAAATGGCAGCTCCCAAAACTCTGATGGCAAGACACCTTTATGAACTCGTTTCTCAGGTGACACAAGTTGTCTTTTCTCTATTGCATGTGTTACATCAGAGCTTCGATTGATTCTCACAGAGACACAAGAGGCAACTTTTATTTGGTACAAGCTTAACAAACTATCAGCTTCTTCTTAGAAAAAATGAAAGGGCTCTTTACCCAAAAGCATCTGCCTAACAAATGGCAATCCTTGCACTTATATTGTGAGCATCAGGTATGAGATTCTTCAAATAAAGATGCAAATATCAAATTGCACTGCAATGGAAAAGAAAAACCAGAGAAGAAAACAAAGCCTCAAAATAAACTACTTCAAGAAGACTTCTTCCATTTTTCCATCTACTAGGTAATCAGTGTCAGGAGGGATCATCAGATTCCATCAAAGACAACCTCAAAAGTAGGTTTGTGAAGCAAAGGATGCAACAGGCAGCTGCACCCAGTTATGAAGTTACACCATGAAAACAGACATGGGAAAAACCTTCCCACTGCTGGAAACAACTCAAGAGAATTGCAATGATGTGAAAGTTTAACTAGTAGGCAAATTATAAGTATGCAGAAGACCATGTTATTTGCCTTTATCACTTGAAGATCTGTAACTACTGGGGGAAGGAGGAAACAGGATTGGCACGGTACCTGGGAGGGAGAGTGCAGAGGTGTACAAAGTTTCTTCTTACCAGAGAGAGAACCTATAGGTACCATCATAAACACAGAGACTCTCTTAGCCAACTCTAAATTAACAGGTGAAGCTCAGTTTTAAGACTTATTCTAAATACCAGAATTTTTTCCCATAATCCCTTGATTCCATTGATATTCCTTACTCAGATCAGACTGCTCTGGAAGTCTTCCTGCAGTTACTTATGATTCAGAGTTATTAAGTCTGAATAAACTGTCAAGTGTATTGACTTAACCTGCACAATTGAGGGCAAAAAGAGTCATACTAAATTTTCCTATTTGAATTTATTCCATAACTGCTATTTACAAATGCGAATCTTGACTGTTTAGGAAATATCAGAATATTAAACTGATGTTAAAAGCTTCAAAAGGGCAGATTTCTCACATTGATTATGAAGTAAAATATTCAATCATCAGCTGCACAGTGTAATACATGCTACATCTTCCAGGCCAGAAACTACTGATGACCATTATCAGAGCAAGCTTGCTTTTAAAGAGAATGAATTAGAATAAAGGGAAATAAACTGAAAGAAATCACATCCGCTCTGCTGAGGCAACAGAGAAAGGTAGGGTGCAACCAAGGAGCTAGAGCTGACTTGCAATAAAGAGTAAGTCTTAAGTTCAAAAAAGCCTGAAAGAAAGCGCTTAGCTTACTGAGCAACAGACACAATTTTCCAGCAGATATCAGTGAGCTCAGAGGAAGCAGCAGCAGCCCAGGCTCAAGGGGTTTCTACAAGGACCAGCAGGAATCCCCACTAGCAGAGCTGGGGAACTGAGCACAGGTAACTCACTTTAACCATATCCCCAGCACTCTGCCAGTGAGTAAAGACCATTTAGTTCAAAAGATCCTCTGTTTTCTTTCCTTCAGTTGCTGTGTGTCCCCAAAGAATGAAAATATGAAGAGCAGCAGTCAGAAGCCGGAATTCTACCGAGAGCGTGGCTGAGCAACGGGCGAGTCCTGGAGATCAATACACCCCTGCAGATGCCTTTCCCAAGCTGTCCTGCCAGGAAGAGCAAGAATCCATCCCTGCCCACGGAGAGCTGGACAGAGATGGTAATTAGACCCAAGACAGATCAAAGGGGGGGGGGGGTGAAGAAAGCGCATAGCACCAAAATTCAACTTCCAGTGCAGTTGTTCACAATCAGGTGCTCAGCTGGGACTGAGCAGACAGGTTTTAAGTAAGCTCCCTGCAAAACTGAAATACTTGAGCCATAGTTTTTGAGATACTAAAATAGATGGTTTTTTTTTTCTTTAATAAGAGACTCAAATCTGCAGGATTGAGCCTTTAAGTCCAAAGTTAGCAGCTAATGGATAGCCGCTCCCCTGCCATGTCAGAGACCAGCCCAGCAGCACAGACAGCCCCCAGGAGCCATCCCTCTGTGCCAGAGAAAATGTCTATGGGCCACACAGCAGGGAGGACCAAAGGGAAAAACACAGCACAGGGATGCAATTCCGCAAATGGAGCCCCACAGTTTAAAAATAAATTTATGGCACTTCAGTGCATCCAAAGGATAGCTGCAAAACAGACCCTCAGGAAAAACAGCAATAAGAGGAGCTGAGAGAGGATCCCCTAAGAAAAATTCATTACCTAAAGGCAGCTTTTACTCTACTAATAGAGACTGCATCTCCTGGGTACATTACTATATGTGTCATATGCACAGCCTTTAACCAAGCACACTGAGAAGAAACAGTAGCAGAAGAAATTAAAAAATAATACTTCCACCACAAGGAGGTAAAAATTCAATAAAGATCAGAATGCAGTAACAGCATTCCTATATGTAAGTATTAGGTAAGAAATAGTGTTCAAGTACTGAAATTGCCAGAAAGTCGCAGAAATCTAAGTTATTTGTTATTTCTTTGCTAGAACCTTAGTATTTGGTACAACACAGCTCCTGTGCTTACAACTACCAGTATTAGCAGCTTTCAGCACTAGGAATTTCTATCGCAATAAATCTTAGAAGATCCAGTTATAAAAAAAGTCTTTAGTTAAAGCAAAGGTGAAATAGCTGTTTAGAAAAAAAAAAAAAAAGGCAGAACTCTGGCCTCAACTATTTTATAGTTTGTACAAATAGAAGCAAAAAGTGCTGTGAGAGAACAAAGTCATAGGTAATTTAAAAGGTGTAATATCTTTGATTTTGTCCAAGAAAATAGTTTTATTAGTTTTGTTATTGATGTGAAAAGAACAAATGAATTAATGTAATAATTCTGAAATAAAAATCAAGTTTAATAACAAGCAGCTGAAATGTATGAACTGGTATAAGAGAGGCCTTCAAGATGATAGTTGTGAGCCAGCATCTCCTGTGCTCTCCCACTTGGAGAAACACCATGATCAAGGGCTGACAGACAATCCATGTTTCAACAGTGAGAGATACAGAGCTTCCCAAAGGACTGACATATGGATCCTCAATATTTAGGAGACTCTTGAGTGCTGTTCCCTTATGGAGGATCTGGCACTAGGACGGGTGAGCTGTGCAGAGGCAGAGCAGCTCTCCTACCAGGAGCACCCAGCAGACCTGAGGGGTCAGAGGGGCTGAAAGTGTAAACACAGGGAAGTGGGATGCAGGTGGAGGGCTCACAGATGGCTCTGCTGGCACAGGCACCTGCCTCAGCCACGGGAGCCTGGCCTGACTCTGCACTTGGAAAAACAAACAGCAGGGGAAAGGCCATGTCTTAAACAATCAAAGCTCCCCTGCTCAGTAAATGTGAGGCATAAATCTTAGGGCTTACATTGACATCAGCACAACTGATCAAGTGCTAGGCTGCTATCACAGGAACTGTGCTTTTAGAGCAAATAAAATACCGTGTCAGGGGCAGGAATCTGCTATTAGCTCTGTGGTAATTGTAAGCACTTTTCCAGGAAGTGCTGCTGGAAGCAGCTATTTCAATTCACCCACAATTTGTTCCAAAGCAGATATGGCCAGATTCTCCAGACTGATAGAATGTGTAAGCCATCCCAGTGGATGCAGCATGCCCAGAACTTAGGGTACACGCAGACACTCTGGTCAATGGTTGTAGTGAGCTGGGGATTTCGAGAGTGCTGGTGTGCTCGACGTTGTGCAAACAGCACAAAGAAATTATGTGCACCATACAAAATTAGAAACAAAATTTCAAATGGATAGCTCCTATCTTCATGTGTGACTTGTGCTCCAATTTAAGCCAGAACAGGGCACTCCAAGCCCTGAACTAATGCATTAGATTTACATTAACATTGTCTTTGCTGAGGAAGGCTGCTGGGATTCTGGGGACTCTGTTTTCTGGCACAGTAAATTTATCCACAGCCATCTTCCCTCTCAGTTATTTAGTGTCTGTTCTGCACAGGTGGAATGAACTGGGGACAGCTGAAAAGCCCTTACCCTGAAGCAAGCAGCTCCCAGAAACTCACTGCTCAAGCCTGCCAGAGCCCCAGAGCCTGAGCCTGGCCTGCAGTTGTTCCTGTTTCTAAACAAAAGGAGACAAGATCAAACTCTGGGTCATGTACAACTCATGCAGCTCAGACCCTGAAGCTGACAGTGCAACACTGGAATTAAAGAGATCTTTCATTTTGTTTGCTTTCCTTACAGCTGCAAACATTAAAGGCTGGCTCACTGCACAGACCAACAAACACATTAAGTACGAGGCTTTGCAGATCATCTGCTGCCTGACCAGGAGAACCACCCTTCAGGGCCATTGTCATTAACAATTCTGTAATTTATACTGATGGCAGTGCAGGGAAACAAACCCAGCCCTTGTTCAGGCACTAGAAGTCCTCTTCTGAACAGCCTGTCTCTCTCCAAGAGTTGTATACAGCCTGCTCCAGTTGAGGCAAGGATGGGAAAATGGAAGATGCTGCTGGTCACAGACATGTCCCAAATACCTGTCCCATCCTTGGGGACAGCAGAGCAAAGGTGATCACCAAGGCAGACCTGGCTGCACCAGCACCAACCAGGCTCCTTTTTAGCAGAATTAGAAGTTTGAGCTCACCTTTTGCTCACTTTTAAATGAACTGTGTGACAAGCTGATTCAGGATTTGTGTGCAGTCCTGTGTGAGCTTCTTGTCCTCACATCAAGCTGACATGACTGATGTCACTCAAGTAGGCTGTGAGGTTTGGGATTTGACACCAAATACCCTGAGCACCTTCACCTTCACTGTGATTCTGACAGCTACAGACCATGACTTCCCTCCAGGGCACTAATTCCCCCAGGGATTGTACCAAAGCAAGCAGAGGTTTTCCCTTTAAGGATTGCTTTCTGATTGTCATCTGCACCTTTCTTGCTTTTATTTCTGCACGTCACCTTTTCTAATATTGGTATTTATAGTCTCTAATTCTCCAGACACTTCTATTTTCAGGCAGTGATGAGCTCCTCCTCACAAGTATATTTTGTCTCCTCTTTAACACTGTGCTACTTAACCAACACAGGATTAAAATAACCAGAAAAGCATTAGTATTTTCTATCACACAGACAAACCTGGGAGAGCTTCAAATGCCCTATGATTATTGTATAGATTCTGAAAAATTTAAGTCTCCTTCCCAGGCTTTTGAGACAAAAGAAGCTACAACTCATCTACTTCTCAATTTGGAGAGGACAGAAGTGAGGTATCCTGTCTATAGGTAACAGATGTAGGTCTGTGGGAGTAAAACTGAGTCAATGGATATAATTTTAATTTTAGATGAAAGCAGCCAACACATGAGATACAACTCCTTCCTACTCCACAGACATTTTCCTTCCAGACCCCTCTCTGTATCTAACCTATCCGAAAATCTTCTCTGCACCAAAGCAGAGGAGATTGCTTTGGTAACAATTTACATTCACTTGATCCTATATTTTCTTCGTTTTTCACAGAAAGTTTTTTCCTTTTTCTCTCTTTTTTCATAAAAATGTGCCTAAATCCAACCATGTCAGACTACAGAGTTTTTGGGCATAGTTACAGTGAATTTTCATTTCTGCTCACGGCTTGTTGTACACAAATTCTCTGATTTTCAGTTAAACTCCCTGCCTCAAATTTTAGCCATATTCCCCAAGATCCTCAAGATAGAGAACCTCCAAACAATTAGTCATTGAAAATAAAACCATGGTTAGAGGTGGAAAAGCTAATTAAAATGGAGGGACGAGTTGGCTGCTTCCATGTAGAACCTATTCAGCAAAGTCAATATCTGTGCATGTCATACTCTTCTGTCTGTGCTTCACACAGGAACACTGGGTAAGTTAGACATCAAGGCAGAAGTTATCCTCAGAAAGGAAATCAGGAGGAAAAATAAAAATGTTCACTGAATGTGGGGAGCTGCTTCTTAGCTTTCCTCCTAAGGTCTGTGAAGTTAGACCTCAGATCTCATAGTGCAGTAAAAACCTGCTCCATTGAAATACCCACATTTTTAATGTTAACAAAAATCTGGACGATATCTCAGACTTGAAGATGATTTCCAACTGGACAGTAGTGTGCTGTTCAGCATTTTTCTAACACTGAAAGAAAAAGCTTAAGAATGAGACCGAAAATATGGAAGCTTTTCACAAATTATAGCAAGTTACACAAAGGCAGTTGTTGTTCCATACAGGAAAAAGCACACAACAATATGACTGACATCATGTCCACAAAATAAATTAGCTGGGCATTAGATCCGTCAATCAATTCCATGGGAACCCTCTTCCTCCCAGTCCTCCTGTTACAAGAATGACTTTCTAGCTACTGATAAAAGGAGCAGTGGGTACAGAGAATTATTGCAGCACATTTCATCACGTAACCCACAGTGAAAGTGGGCTGTGCTCTGACAAGAGGCAGCTTGCAATACATGAATGGGTAACACTTCAGGAGAGAGAATGGGAAATTGAACCTGAGTGATGCTTTTTTTCTCTGAGAGCCTTTCTGGAGAACTGTAAATTACAAATCTTCAGGTGCAGCAGGACTGTAGTGTAGCATGCAAAGCTTACTCACTCTCGCTGAAGCAAAGGAACAGCTTTGCTTTTATTTTTCTGTCTGCCTTGTGGGTCTATTTTCTCCTGGTTAAATAATAGCAGGTGTGATGTTCAATTAATCTTGCATAAAATCTTTGAATTTTTTTTTAAGAGAGGAAATCTACTATCTAGTGTAGGAATAATTATTATTATTATGAGTTCTTTTTTAATGACTGCTGATTGGCCCATCAGCCTGAAGTATGGAGAGTTTTTAGTTTCTGTTCAAATAAGTGTTTTGCAACTCTCAGGAAAAAGAATTTCTCAAAATACACTAAAACTTTCCACAAAAAATGGAAAGGGAGAGGACTAAGACAATTATCTGATGAAGCAAAAACCACATAAAACATTGCTTATATAAAAAGCCTAGTTTCTTCCATTACTAGGAAAATGTTAGCAGTATTTTAAATACTGTAGATTTCATAATTATTGGTGTTCATAAATGAACAATAATAATTTCCTACAAAAACCTGAACTGAGGCAATGATGAAATGCTGAAAACATTTTTAAAAATGAGATCAATAAAGTTAAAACCAAATGCATTTGAAGAAATGGCCTGACTATGATGCGAAGCTTGGATGTGAGTGGAAAATTCCAATTATTGCAACTGTTCACTCACATGTTCACTCCATTAAGTGTGCTGAACACCCAGAAATCATGCTGCCACAGGAGAAGTGCCTGACTTAAATAGTACACCCATCAATTTTACAAGTTAAAAATAAAACTTCTTCTCTTTCTGCACCAGGGTTTGTGCTTGGAGCAGCAATGGTTGGCTGGTACCAGAGGGGAAGGTGAGCGGCACCTGGGGACAGCAGGGCAGGGGCGTGGAGGGACCTGGCTGAGCAAAAGGAGGGACACTGAGGTGGAAGGGTGGGTCAGGATCTGGCCCAGAAGCACTGATAAGTGTCTGTCTTAGACCCCCAGCCACTGGAGAAGTCCGGAGGGACAAAGCAAGTCCAAGGTCAAGCCAGGAAGCCAAGCCAAAACTGAAAGCTCTCAGGCTGTGCTACCACAATTACACCACACACTGTTCAACTCTAAACCACTTAAAAATATTATCCATTATTTTAGGGTTATATTAGTTTATATTCTGTTTGTTATTTCAGAGGAGAATAAATTCTTAACTAAATTTACACTGGTATTGCAAAAAAAAAAAAAAAAAAAAAAAAAAAAGGAGGAATCAGCACCATACTTTGAGAGCTGTGACTGTGCTTCCTGAGTGCATTAGACAAGAACCACAGAGCTCTTGAATATTCATATACATCACAGATATACTAAAATAGAAAAGAGAAATCCCAGAGTCCTTGAGAATCCAGTGTGAGGACAATTGCCTGGGCTGTAAGAAGTCCAGGATTAACTCCTTGCTGAGCCATTCTCCCACTTCCCAAAGATAAATGCCTTACATCAGAACATCATCACTGCTCTAGGTGACATCAATCAACTTCAGAAACCTTCGACCCTGAGAATACTTTCCCAAAACAAGATTACGCAAAGTTTTAGTTCCAGGAAGAGCTTGCATTTCCATATATTTTCACTTTTAACATATCAGGGATATTATGAGGTGCAGTAGGAAACACTTTTTAAGAAATGAAAAACCTCAAAATAAAAAAATTCTGATGCAGCTCTAATTCTTATACAGCATAACTCTAAGCCAAAATGGGCAAGACCAATGAGAATAGTAGAAAGAATAATTATTCCTTGATAGGAGAGAAACAGAGAGGCAAAGTGGCTTGCCCAGAAGAAATCTTCTGGATAACCACTTAGTTATCACCTTACTCACAAGGCTATTTCAGATATTTAAAATGCATTCCTTTAACTTTCTGTCTCATATAACAAACACCAGACAGATGCTTGTATTCACATTAAGCATGAATCTTTAATTCTTCATCTATTATCTGTTTTAAACAGCAGAGTCTGATCTTCCTGTGATAAAGTTGTGGAATCACAATATATAAATCTGTTTGTGATTTGTAAATGTCAGTACATACGGTACTTGGGCATTTGATTACTGGCTGCCTCAAGCATATAAACTAGCATATTAAAGCCTTGGCATTCTTGTCAGAATTAACTCATCTTAATGCTTCGAAAACATCTCTCCCACACAGAAGTAATTCCTTTCAAGGTTTTTCAAATATTCTTTCATTTAAGTTACTCTACTTGTCCTTGTAAATGGGCAGAATTTGTTTCAAAAAGGCACAGCTGACAACAAACCCACAGGGTCACATGTGCAGTATTTAACTCCTTTAATTTTGAGGGACAGATATGAAACAAGCCGAAGCCTAAAAGTCTTCAAAATAATTCCTGTCAAAATCATACACCAGCATTACATGCAACTCCCACAGCTGTGACTATAAGTAGGTATTCAGGCCAAAGCTGTGAAGCAAAAACAAGCTTAAAAAAAGAGTTCCTCCTTCCACCTGATAAAATTTCAAATATTCACAAAAATGCAACAAATACCATCATTTTTCTGCTAACAAAAGAACTGATCTCTCCTCAGGTATCCATCTCTTGTTCCTCTGGTCATTTGATGGAGCCCACTCATCTTTCTTACTCAGATTCTTCTCAGTGGAATTCACTTTTGCCTTTTTGTTGGTACCACTGTATGGCTTCTCCAGCAAATCTCTTTTTGTACAGATGAAAAATAAAAGACACATTTATAACACAGTTATACAGTATTACACAGTTACACAGTGCAGTATAATACACAGGTATGCTGGATATTGTTAAACAGAAGACTTGATTTCTCCAGTCTAATCAAGACTACTTTTACATATTAGAGTTTAATCCTATTTTTCTCAAAGCTAATTCAGTAGAAGATCAAGCACTAGCTGATGAAGGTAAAAACATACTTTGAACCTAAATGATGCACTATTGTCCATTAAAACAATCACTCATGGATGATTGCAAAAGTATTATTCAAAAATTTGTATTAAAAAGCTGGGAATAAAAGCCCTATAACTTCCAGGAAGTTACTCATTGTTTTAATTGGTGGTTTGGGTTTTCTCTTGTTCCTGAGCTTTAATTTTGAGTCACAGTAAAGCAATCACATTTTCCATTTAATTTAGAAGGGGCAGCATGACACACCTCCTGTCTTACTGAAATTAGAGAATTCTGTCTACTGAAAATTCTTGGATTTTATGTTAAGGGTTAATTTTTTTCCAAATGAAAGTGAGGGATAGTTAATAGTAAGGCAAACTGTTAACCATTTGTCTAAAATTCTGCAATTTGTGGAAGCCTCACTGTGTCTCAGAAGAAAATGGTAACAGTCCCTTCTATTCACTTTCAATTAAATGGAAAAGCCATAGGAATCCTACTGTACTGCCATGGGATAGTGAAAGGCTTCCATGGTCACTGCAGTATGCAATTAGTGAAAACCATCACTTTGGAGTATATTGCCAGCACCCTGCAGGGACGATTAGATGTTCACAGCTGCCACTATGCCTAATTTTTCATAAGCTGCATGGAAAGATTCCTGCACTGACAATCAAGACTGAACAACAAACAAGAGTGACTTTATCTGTACATATTTTTATTCTGTTTTTCTGGTTAAATTAGAAGTAGGAATTGCAGTATGATGTAATAATAATGGACACATCCATGTAGATGTTTAACTGGCTTACAGAAGTGTGCTATTTCTTTGAAAACAAACCACAGGAGCACTGAAGCAGTACCTAAGGATTCAAGAGACCTGTCTATCCAGCCATGTACTGGATTTTCCACAGCAAGCTAAGGAATTAAATATCTATTGCAGATGGGTTTGGGTCTTGCCACTTTGTGTGCCTCAGGTCTGCTTCCATAAATTGTCTACAAGGCCTCCTAAGCATTGCAGTATCTTCCTAGGGAGAGCCAAACATTCTTACTCATCAGAGACCCCCAGCCACTGAAACTCTCAACACTCCCACATGCAACTCCTGCAGTATCTCCCTTCCTTGGCTGCCACAGAAAAGGGCACAAGTTCAATTTGGACAAACTAATTAGAAGGAGGGAGTGGAGCTGAAGTGTGAGTCAGAGGTGGCTGCTCTGAAAACTATTCCTGGAGCATTGCAAAGTCAGCTGGTGAAACCAGGGATACTGCAGTTCCCTCATGAACACAGTCAGTGCATGGTAAGGCCAGGCTTTGCTTGCCCCTTGAGATAAGGATCTACTGCAAGTACCCGAGCAAGATACTTAAAACAAAAAGTTTCAGAAATAAAGCAAAGTATCTCCAAATTACTGCTTGCGCTCCCAAGAGATGTAGCACAGATGACCACATATGAAGTAGCTGGCTGTGTGCTAAATTCCCTGCACAGAGGAGAGCATAGCACTTGTAAGGACAAGTATGAAATATCCATAGAGACTTGGATTCAGTTCTAATGCATGGACAGGTTTTTTTGCACCCAAAGGGAATATTGAATCCCTGCATAAGAAAAGAACAAGGGCTGAGTTTCTGTAACCTAGTTGCTTTTGGTAATGCAAAACTGACTGACTGGGTCCAGCAGACAGTCTTGTTCTATTTTCAAGGAAGCGCTGATTATTTTGCTTCACTTTTTTCTTGCTAGATCTAGGACAGCCCTAGAGAAAACCATGCTGGGAAGAAATAACCAGAGAAATTTTCTGAAATTCATAAGGATTATTAAAAACCAAAAAAGTTCTCAGGTAGCATGACACACCTGAGAACTGTGAGAACTATACTTGTCTGAAAAGTAAGTAAATATTATTGAAAGCAAAGAAACACATTTCCATGTAATCATTATTTGTTCAATACTGACTTATGACATATTTGTCTATAGGAAATTAAATTAATTGTTCAACCTCACCTGAGAAATTCTATATTTGTGCATCCTTTGATTATAGCAACCTCAAATTAATGACCTACTGATTCCTGATTACTAAAGTTTAATAGTTCTGTGATTAGCATTGTCAATTAAGCAGTGCAATTCATGAAGCTGGCTGAGGCAGCAGCACTCTTTGTTATGCACGTGCTCAATCTACAAGTGTGACTTATCACTTGCAACTCTTCAGGAGGAGTGACACAATCAGGAATTAGCCACACACTGATGAATTAAACCAGCACGGATTTTTTAAATTGTCACAGACTTATAGTATATGGATGCCTAGTTATTACAGGCTGATGTACATTAAGCACAAAAAAAGCTATAGACAACAACTCAAAGAAAGGACTCATAACATGAACATCACTGCTTAGCCAAAATTTTAAATCCCTTAAAATCCAAACAGCCTCAGGAGGCTGGATCTAGTCTGCTTGTTGTACTATGGAAAACTTACAGTATTATCTGTTTCATGTTGCATATTCTTTTCATTAAGGGATAACACCCACTGTGCTTCCAACAATAAATCTGGGGAATTAATCCTTACTTCCTATGAGCTTGAGTGATTGTAACTTCTCTTTAAACATCACAAACAGCAAAATTCCCAAGAGAGAAAAAACCCTTGTATTTCAATACTGAGGATTCAATTTCTAGGACTTCACAAATCTGTGATTCCTAATGTATGTGCTATGAATTTATATATTTTCTTACTACTCTCATACAGTATCAAAGTAGTTTTTGGTGACATGCATACCATGAACTTCCACTGGGCTGTGGAAAGATAATGTGATGATATCAATCAGCCATTTTTATGGACAGACAACTAGGCAAACAAATACCAGCTGTGTTTCCTACACCAGACAGAGACTGGTCAATAGAGCACATGGTGCATTGAAAAATCCCTGTAGGACTTTCAGAGAGGAACTCTTAATCAAATAAAGCTCATTATTAGAGGCCAGATATTTTAGATGTCATCAGTGATCCTTCTGTGTTTCCATAAGATTTTACTTACCCTTTATTTGCACCAAGAATCAGTAGCAGGGAGGGCCATTCACATGAAATGACCATTTTAACATAAATAACAGGAATATTCAGAGACATTGATCTTTGATTTAGCCCTGCCCCCATGTGGTCTTTTATGTAGTTTTCTTTTGTTAAAATTACCACTGCCAAATACTTAGTAAAGCCAAGATATTTCTTGCCACCTTCTATTCTCATTTTTAGCTTTCTCCGTACACTTGTTCCACAATTTCATCTTGATCTACCTACTGTCTTCACCCCTTCCCATTTCTCATTCTCTTTCAAGTCTTTCTAGCTATGACTGGACATTTCTAAGTAGGCCCACACAGATCTTCTCATGATCCACACCCAGCTGTGTTGTACAACCAAGTCACTGCATTTTGATACAACTCATATTGGTTGAGCAGAGACTTGTGAGCAGTAAAATTCAGAGGAAATTACAATTCACAGTTCTTATACTGGATAGGACCAGGAAGAGGGAAAAATTCTCAGGGGTGATTGTGTGGATGAGCTCTGCTTTCAGGAATCTCTTTCCTTCCCCACAGCAAGATAAAGCAGTGCAACAATAATCCCATCAACCTGGGAAACTCTGAATAATAGTGGCCAGCAGTTTATTTGCATTTAAAACTCAAGGCAAGATTATGCAAAAGTTGCTCTTGGAGTGGAATTTATACACTTTCAAATTACAGGTGGGCATTTTCAGAAGACATGAAAGGAAATTTGGACAAGGAAGCATTATTAATAGTTAGCAACATCTTTTGCTGCCAAATTTTCCATCTTCCAGGAGCGAGTTGGCACTGTGAACTTCATTTTATCAAAGAATGTTCTTTTTATCTTTGCAGAATAGATGACAGGTTAGACAGAAGTTTAACAAAGAGGGATTCTGCTGATATACCCTAGTTGTGTTCTTTTCTTCACAAACTCATCTGGCAAAATACTGTATGATCTTACTCAACTCCAGTTCAGTGAAATTCCTGAAGTTCAGTACAGGTTCCCTACATTCAAAGACTGCATTCAGACTTCTCTAACCCATTTTAAAAGGTTTTGATGTCATCATCTCTGGAGACACCATCCTTGCTGTATCCCAGTCATATACCAGCTGTATCTCTAATGGTGAAACTTTCCCATCTAAGCAACTTTTCTTTCTCAGAATTTGGAGTGCCTTTTTCCTGACACCAGCCTGGAAACTTCTACCCTGATTACCAGAGGATAATCTTTCCTTTTTGCTAGAAAGACGCCTGTGAAAACTTTGTGTTGGCTTGAAACAGGCAAAGCAGAAAACCTTCCCATATGAAACAGAGTATATTCCATTTCCCCAGGCTATGTAATGCCCTGTGTAACCCTAGTACCACTCAGAAATAGTTATAAATAAGTACTTATGACTACATAAGCTGACTTCTGGTGATAAACTACTTAATCATGAGCTAATGGTTCTCAGTCAGTCATTCCAGTGCCAGAGTCTGCTGGCTCAAGTTGCCCTATATGCCCTTGTGTTAATTACTTTGACTAACTACAGGAGCGACTTATTAAATTTACTGATTGCCCTGTCTATAAACCAATATTTTCCAATTCTTCTGCATCCATAACCAGAGTACTGCTCTGTTTAGCATTGACAATTTTTCATTGGCCTATGTTGCTTTTGCAGAAGTTCAGTGAAATTTCTCTCTCTTTACAGGGCCAGCACAGCACACTTAGATTCAGTGATTAAGTTGTGTTTTGTTGTAGCCCTCTCCAAGGGGCAATTTTTCTTCCAAGTCCAAGGTTTTAACATTTAGCAATCAGTAAAATAGACAAATATCATATGCCTTTGATATTAAGATATATGGGACCTCATTCAATTTACATCTTCTTCCAATGCTGCTGAATTATTTTTGCAATTTACAGAGATGCCATAGCAGTTCAGGCATTATTAGCAGTGCCATTTTCAATTTCATTCAAGAAGAAGTTAATGTTGCTATCATCACCATGTGTCAGTGCCCCACCTGAGCTGACACTTATGAAAGGAAGAACACCACTGGAAAAAGTCAGAGACTTCCTCAGCATTACTAATTTTAATGCCAGGGCGCCTGTTAGCCTGCATATGTGAATCAGGGAATAAATTATTTCAGTCTACTGTTACATTTTCCATCCTGTCCCATCACTAACTAGTTTCTGAAATTCCTGCTTATTTTAGTCTTCCAAGACCACACATTTAAATACCTTTGTTTAATGTGTCTTGAAACAGACTAAAAAAACACCCTTCTGCTAGGTGCATTAAACTTGGGTCTCTCAAGTGCAGAGTTGGTAAGTACCTTGCTCCCCTCTCAATTAGAATAATTACTTATCTCTGTGCCTCACCAGTGACTGCTGGCAGACTCCAGAGCAGGCAGTGATACAGCACTGCCTCTGTTATTAGGGGGTAACAATGGCCAGGTCTCACATTTATTTGAGACAACATGAGGAGAAACAGAACTGTAATTTCTGATGTCTCTAATGCATTACCTTCCATTCATGTCATTCCCTTTAGCTTTTCAGAGAGTCATCTGGATTTAAAGGTCCTGTGGCAGCACAGCAGAGGCTGCTCAGCACAGGAGAATTAAGGGGTCATTAAACACCTCGGTACCCCCTCCTGGAGGGAATGCAGCTTAATTAGGATAAGGACCCAAGGCTTTCCAAGGCACAGTAACTTCCCCAAACTGCTTTGTGGCACTTCAGTATTGCCTAGAATTTCAGCAGAACAGAGGAATTTTGCAATTCAGTTCCCCCTTTGCAACATTCCACATACTTTGCAAAGGAATATTCAGAAGGCAGCACCTGATTATACCTAAGACAACAGAATATTTCCATGGTCAAGTGACAGAGTCCTAGGAGTCATTTACCTTTATCTGGAGTAAGGAATGTAAGGAAGAGAAAGACAATGAGGATTCCAGACCTTTCTCCGTATAATAAAAATCACAATAAATTTTAAAATGTAGCAACATTATTTATATTAAAAACATTTATGCTGTATTCCAAACACCATCAGCACAAATATAAGGCATCATGGGAGCCATTGTAGAAGAATAAAACCAAAAAGCAATTTAATACATTGCAGTTTTGTCACTGAGCTGCTGTTTTACCAGGCACTAGGATTTAATAGTTACCCCATATCATCATGAAGCACCAAGTTTTGTGAGTCCATGCTGTTCTGGAAGTAAGCCAGGCACTGAAATAATGAGGGATTTTGACATGAGTTAGAGATAAATGACTCTTAATATTAAAGAACAAAAGAAAAAAGAAAGAATAAGAAATATAATTGACCACAACAGAATAAAAATCTCAGTGTTTCAGAAATCATTGGTCATTTTTCTAATGCTGCAGCCATGAAGATAATGAAGAACCTAAACCAAATGGCTTTCTTTTCAGAGATTCTGAGCACTCTTTCATGCAGCTGGAATGGTTTCTGCTCAGTTTAAATGCTACTTCTTTCTAAAAGAAGTAATTTCCCACACTACTGTCTGTCACCTTTCACAGTGTTATGACTACAAGCAGTCAAAACTTTATGATGGTACAGACTTCTGTTGAAAAAGGACAATTAGTTCTAAAAAAAAATATGTTTCACGGTGAAGACTCAGATTTGCAAATTTTATAAAGGTTTTCTATTGGAAACCTGGGTCAGACTTTTCAACTTTGTAGTACATTCAACTTGGAAACTTTTAAAATATTACTCCCAAGGAACCAGAAGCATTGTGAATCCCAATGTGAATCAAAGAATTCAGGGTGAAGGCAGGGCTTGGCATTTCACAGATCTAGTTTCTCTGTCACAAAATTTTGATCTTAAAAATCACAAGCTTCCTGTTCCAAGATGATGATATTAAATAAAATTCAAAAATCTCAGGCGTACCAAAACCTGTATTTGCAAGCGTGTAGTCATGAGATCCAATTATTCAGCAGCCCAGGTACTTTGTGGAGAGTGAGGTTTCACCTAAAATGAGATGAGTTACATGGCTTTTGGTTCTAATCTCTTGGAGATGACAGGGAATATATTACATTTCTCAAAATGAAATTTGTCATGTGTCATTTATAAGTCTTTTTTCTCTTTTTTTTTTTTTTTCTGGATTGCAACTCTGGACCAGACATAAACAAAATATTTTTAAATGTGTGGAAAGTTAAGACTCACAGCCAGCTTTAGAAAGCAAGATTCTCAAGGACCACTGTTTTTTTATATTTCTATAGAGTTCCTTGGGGCCTCTTACTAGAATGCATAAAAATAATCATTGATATAGCAGAGCAGATTTAGAGGGGTCCCAAGATACAAAATTTAAGCTGATTTGTAAAGAACAGAAGATAAGCATTTGTGCCTTTTTAATTTATTTTTTTCTACAGAGAGAAATTATCCTTTTATCAATCCATACTCCAAGCAGTAAATTATGTGTTAGGGAAATCATTGATAAATATACATTCATATTCCTCAATTAAGCCCTTCCACTAAATGCCACTCCAAAAATGGGGGAAAAAAATCCTTCTCTTGATAAAAGGCACAAAGGATTGAGGGACTTTAGAACCACCTATGAGGAAAAAAGCAGAAAAACTGATTCCTCTTCCCCAAATCTACTTTGACCAAAAGAATGAAAGGCCCATATTCTAAGTTCCCTTCCAGACATTTTCTAAAGCTTGCTCTACTTTACCTCCTCAACTGTTTGATCAGACCTAGACTTTACTGGCTTCTAAAACCTTCTCTCTACAGATGGATCAATAAAGACTCCAATGGAAAAAGCAGCTCATATCTCCTTGTCATTGCTGCATTTGCATTTGCATTTACATCCACTGAGAGTGATCAGAGACACAGGGGCTCTGCTGATCTCCTGAACTCCCCAGGATATGTGCTAGAGGGAATTGTTTGTGTGTGTGTGTGTGTGTGTGTGTGTGTGTGTGTGTGTGTGGGTGGATGGGTACCTGTACACCAGAGACTACCAAAAACACAATATAAAAATTTAGCTAATATATAGCCTATGTAAGAGAAAATAATGCCTTTTACACAAATTTTGTTAAGAAGTCCTGAGGATTCTTTTCTGAAAGTGGTTTCAAATGTTATCTGTGGATTTCTCTTTCCCTACTTCTTGGTAATCAGCATTGATTGGCTGGGCTGTGCACAGTGCTGTGCATGCAAACTAGGTACAAAATTGTTGTTAGCACTGAAAAATCACCTGCCTTTAAGCTCCACTCTGTGGATGCAAATTTAGCCTGCTCATAAATGGAAATCTTGAGAGGGGTACAGAATGACCCTACAGCTACAGCTCAGAATATTAATCAGTATGAAATATATTTAGACTGGATGAGCTGGGATTAATAACATCTCAGAGATAATAGATCTTTCTTCTTTAGATAATCGATCCAGGTTTTACTTTATTACTGTTTTACAGCCCCATGATGGCCCCTGTGAAACAAATGGGAGGTTCTGAAGCTCCCAGTGAACAGCTTTGCCCACATGTCAAGGTTTTTCATCTCAAGTAGTATTTGCGGTCCCAGATGAAAGGTGAAAGCCTGAGTGAGCAAAAGTAGCCCAGGATGGGATTTTCAAAGGCTGGATCAGGGCATTGGCCCAGACTCAGAAAGCCCCTTTCTTCCCCTACCCACCTCAGGGTTAGAGAGTTCCACTGATGGAGAGGGTTGCTCTTCATCACCACCTCAGCATTGCCAAACCCCAACATGGCTTCAGCAGGGAAGGCTAAGAGGGAGGATACCTCTGAAATCCAGTGCTTACAGTGTTCTCCTGGGAAGAGGAGAACACAATAAACATTCCTTTGCATGCAAAGGAAGATCTGCTAAACCACATTTCCTGGCGAGTACAGCTTGTGCATGAGGTGATAGGGGTCCTGCTCTCTCTTCTTCCTCGACTGGAAAGAGAGGTCACATAGTAAGAGGAGGCCTCAGGCACTGAGTGGTACAAATTACAGTGCAGCATTGTAGCTGTGCTGGCTCCTATGAAAAAATCTGGACTGCAGCATTCCTGTCTCCGTGTTGAAATCCAGCTCCACCATCTCCTCCTGTATTTTAGCTAGGTGCTCCTCACACACCCTGCTCTTACACTGGCCTTGTCCCACAGAAAGTCAGTGCACCTCCCTAAGCACGAATGCTGCTCAGAAGACACACTTTGAACTAAGACATTGGCTTAGCAGCCTTATGAAACCCTTCCTCAAATCTTTTTTAGGTCTGAGTCCAAGACTAAAAGCCACCCAAATTCTGTGTTCTAAGTGGGGCAGCACTTGAAACATCTTGCCTTATAGTACCCTTTTACTGTGTTTAACTCAACATTCCTGAACCTCCTGCAGGCACTGGGATATGAACCAGGATATCCATATCAGCACAAGCTTTGCCATACCTGTAACTCAGTACTCTACAGGTATTTACATGGATGCCTCCCATTATTTTCAGCTGAGTCAGGAGCTTTAATAGCTATGAAAATGGGATCCTGTGAGTCCTCTTCTTCTAGTCTCAGCCTGTCAGGCTTTTGTTTCCTATGCTAGGAACTGTCATTTTTGGTTACAAAAGGCTTACACTCAGACCTTACTGATGACCTAAATACAGGACCTCAATTTCTGAGAAGTGATCATGAAATATGAGATAAATATGCCAGAGTTCTTTATGCAGCATGGTTTCCAACTTATTTTACTGCTGACTATCAGCCTAAAATGAGATTTTATACAATCCAACCTAAAAATGGAAGTTTATCATAGAACTGCTGATGGACTCTCTGTAATATGATATATGCCAATGCTTTTAAAATTCCTTACCTGCAATTTAATTTTAAGAAAAGGAGCAGAGATAATAATACACCACTAATACAGTCTTTTCACTGTGAAAAGATCTTAGGGTATTTCCATGCTTTACCCGAGGGTAATTCACCTTTCAGTTGCTAGCAAAAAAATTGCTATCTCCATAAAAAGAATTGCCTCAAGGAATTTGACAAAACTTGAACTATTCCATTAATGAGATTTTAATGAGCTACCCAGTAAAGATAAGGGAATTTCACAAGGACACTTTTTTTCCTGTTCCACAACCACAGTTGTATCACAGTAGACTAAACACATCTCCACGGAAACATCTGTCATTCTTCCTGGTTTTACAGTAGGGCTAAATTAGACCTAATACTTCTTGTTGCAATTCTGTAGTGCTGTTTACAAAAACAACATTATGCTTTCCTCTCAGCAGCAGAAACCTTGTTATTCCAAACCCTGAAAGTTTACCAACTGGATGAATCTTCCAGGCCATGTTTTTCTAGTCTTGGCAAAATAACGTAAATGCAGAATTCTTTTCTCTAACGTTGCATTTAGCTACAACACTTCAGCTTTTTGTCCCAGAAGCAAAAAGAGATCAACAGCCTTATCTCAGAAATTTCAGGTAATAATTGTGAGCTATATTTTTCTGATGTTACCTTCAGGTCATTATCAGTATGTTGAGTATTTCCTTATATATGAACTCCTCTGGATATTTATTCTGCACCATGCAGAACTAATTTCCAGGGATCCTACTTTCCAGTTGTATCAGTCACTGTCCCCAGCATTCCTCTTCTCCAGCTTATTTTCTGCCCCCCTGTACCCAGGAAGGAAGATGGGATTGTGTGGGATTGCACAGCTGTTGGCATTGCGCAACAAAATAACACAAAGATCTTACTTGTCAGCTATCACACTGCCCTTATAAAATACAATGGGAATCTCAACAGTCACCTCATTTGCAGTAGGGAAAGAAATAACATTTATAATATTT
The DNA here is from genome assembly GCA_018697195.1 of Certhia americana. NCBI lineage: Eukaryota > Metazoa > Chordata > Aves > Passeriformes > Certhiidae > Certhia > Certhia americana. The sequence goes on from CM031863.1 coordinate 7,412,784, forward strand.
TAAAATCAATGGAAAAGGTAAAAGAAACTTCTCTTGAAGCTAAGATATTTTTGACAGTTACAGCTTTTACATACTTTAATCCCAGGTCCTCTCATCTCCAGCCATAAAAAAAAAAAATTTAAGCAAATAAACATTACCACAGAAGTAGAAGAGTGTCACATACTAATTACACTCATAATTTGTGAGGAAATTAAATTGTTTTGATCACTGACAGGGAAAACAATGCACAATATGGTATTTGTTCAGAACAAATAGAAAAGTAAAAGCCAAAACCAAGCAAGAGTAACATTTCTCTTTGAACTCCCAAATTTTTTGTTTCAATTAGAAACTAACAGGCAGACACAGCAGAAGCTGACCATCTCAGAGATCAGAAAGGGCTTCTTCAGATCTCAGAGAACATCTGCAATTGCAAATTAGATCATGGAACAAGCACAGAGCAGTAACACAAACCTCCTCCAGTCTGAATCTAATCCAGCTCTGTGACATTAGTGAAGCTAATTTAGGTATCCTAGGTTTATAACCTCTTTTACAATAAAAACAGCAATAGAGAAGGTTTAGTTCCTATTTCTTATGAAGTATCTTAACATTTACTTTTCAGGTAAGTTTAGAAATTGGGCACATGTTACTTCCTTCACTTTACCAGAGGCTACAGCACACAAGCAGCAGTGCTACCCCAGGTCAGGAGGGTTGGCAGCAGAGCTGGAACAGCAGTGCTCACCTCAGAGTGATATTCCCTGCTCCCCTGGTCCAAAAGGCAGTCAGAAAACAGAGGCACCACTGCCCCCTGATCACCAGTTTATCCAGAGGTGCTGTTTGTACCTCTGAGAGCACTCCTGCCCAGCTAATCTGGAGGAAATACAGTGAGGAACCAGAACAAAGTATCATGTTTAAAGTTCTTATCCTGAGCACCCAAGAAAATCATAAACCTCTTTCACTGTATGTCCATTTTCCCTCTACATTCCCTCTACAGATGCACCCCCCTTCACCATTCTCCACCTCAATCAGTGTATGTGCATTACTCAAGAAGTCCCAATAAAATCCAAGCATGGAACTGTATAAAATCAACTCCTTTTTGAGATGACACTTTGTTTCAATGTTTGGTTTCTCCACTCTCACACACATTTCAGATAGCCTAAAATGGCACAGGGACTCTGTTGAGCTTGATTTATTGCCTTGATTTATTGAACTGAGCAATGACAGAGCTCCCGCTTGACAAGTTTTCGTTTCTTCATGGCAAGTAATTAGCCTTCATATTGCCAAAGGGCCCTTCAGCTGCCCTGTCAATGCTGCTCCAACCTAATGAAAATACATCATCTTATCATAGTGAGACATTTACATTATTCACATGCTGCTTTCCAGTAGCCTCTCATTAGCTCCAGCCTGCTTAACTTTGCTGGTTTATTTGTTGCAGCGAAACAAAAAATATGACGCTCAAGAAGGAAGGGAATCACCCAGCTGCAACTTTGCCTCTCTGCTGGGTTAAAATGAGGTCTTCTGACATCCTCATGCCAATGATTTTGAAGAGAGAAGGTGAGGATATCTATCCCAGCACACATTCCTGGCTATATATTTTCTTTTTAGCCTTCACAGAGCCACATCCTGTCATTAGGCACAGTCACAAATAACAGGTAGTGTTATAATCCGCACTTCATCACAGTCATAATCCCTCTCCTAGCTCTTCCTCCTGACAGGTGGTTTGCAGCTCTCTGATCCTGATACCGACCTCATCTCCTGCCAAGCTGCCAGTGCTCTAGCAGCAAGCAAAATCTATAACCACATCCCTGCCTCTTCCCTAACTGCCTGGGGGGAGGATAAATGTCCATTCAACAACTCTGCTAACTCTCTCAGCTGGGACCAAGCCCTGCAGGCAGACAGCCCAGCTGGGGAGGAAGAGGAGTAGTGAGGGCGTGTGCCCAAGCCCCAGTGCTGCCAGGGTTATACTGAGGAACATGGCCTGCTGAGAAATCCCATGCAATCACACCAATAGTGCTCCCCCTGGAGATTTGCAAAGCACCTCAGCACCAATACCCAATACAGCCAGTACAGCTGCCAAGAGCAATTCTGTCCAGCAGCAAGATCTTCAAGGCTGTACCAGACAACCTTGGACCCCTGGTTAGAAAGACAGTCAGATTGTGCAAGAAAAATCACCTGGTGAGAGTGAACAGACAAGCTGCTACAAAATATAAATTCAGCCAGGCTCTCTCATAAACAAATCATGATAGATCTTTTCAGAACACCTTTAGCATTTCAATCCACAGAATAAGATTTTAAGGTGCTTTCTCCACCTTGCAATTATTTTGTTCCTGTCTCTGGGACCGACAACTCTTCTACATCCACATAGAACTGGTCTGTCTCTTGATTGGGAGTCTGGACTGTCAGGGAGAAAAATTAGAAAGCAAGGCATCATTATGAAGAAAATCTAATTTCTTCACCTGGAATGGGTGATGAAGAAAGATGAATTTTGTCTTGTAGACTTCAAAGCTATCAGTGAATTGCTTAAAATATAGCAAGCATTTTCAGTCTGCCACCAGCAAACATTAAAAAGAGGGATGGATCCTACTAGGAGACAAGCACCTGGCAAAGATATTTCTACAGAAAGTTGATTCTTCAGAAGTTACCTAATGGCCAGTGAAGTATTTAGAGAGTTTATGTTCAAGAAGAGGACAACTTCCATCTGGACTGCCAGAGCCTTGCTTTGGTTATGCCAGATAACAGTCTAACCCTAGGTAGATGCAAAAAGGTAAAACAGGGAATGAACCCCCTCTAGATCTGCTAATCTGTGGCTTGTGGCTTTCCTCAGACCTTGCCTTCTCTAGGAGACATAAAAGAGGGAAAACAAAATCTCTCCATCCTCTGCTGAATCCTAACAGATGAGGATACTGAGGAAAAGGTGAAGCACAGTCTCTGCACTCCCACTAGATTGCACACCTGAGAAATACAATTGGAAATATTCATGAACTGGGCATATTGCTCCCAGCAAGTGAGAGATAACAGATAAAAACAGTGTTCTCTAAATCCCACATTCTTCCCCACAGATCCCTTGGGAGATGATAAAGACACATCTAACTCCAAGTTCTGTTTTTCTGCTTCTGCCTTTTACTGTCCATAGAAGGAATCCCTCATCATCAGTCTGCTACTTACACTGTTGTTTTATTCCAGCTTTCAGGACAAAAATATTCCCTGATGTAAAACAACTGTCCAGCAGAGCAAAGCCCAAAATTGATGTGGTCTTCTCTTTGCTTATGTTTATTTTTGCTGGTATTGCCTTTGATACTAACACTGTATCTTTCAATCTTCAAAGCACTTGGAACACTTTCTACTGCCCACTTAAGAAATATGAGGTACTCATAAAACATTACTTGAGAGTAACAAAAATTGAGCTGTCCTGCAGCCATATATTCTGACCAAAAAAAAAAAAAAAAAAAAAAAAAAAGTTTGATTAAATTCATGCTATACAGTTTAAGTGTTTCTATTCTAACTGTGAGCAACTAGATACTTCATTTTGAGCTTGCTTTTCAAGGCAATGCCTTAGGAGGGTCTTTAGTCATAGTTCCTTGCTCATTTCAGAAGTTTCCTAATGCCAGAGCTATTATGCGTAAGCATCCTTGGAAGCTGTGGCAGAAAGCAGATATTGGGCTTCTGCTATTAAGGCCAAAGGCTGCAGATAAATAAGGTTGTGGGGACCCAAGGGAACACACTATATTTCTTCTAATTGCTTTTTTCATTTTCAATCTGAATGTACAGTGACAAAAGCCTACTGAAATTTCAGGGTAGGGGAAGGAAGAAGGGTGAGAAAAGAAAAGTAATCACTTTTTCAAGTTTCCTTAAGCCCTAAGGGAGATTCAGTGTGAAGTCTTGAAAGTCAAAAAGTAGGTCCTGCTTTTCCATCCGAGTGATCAGAAAAAAAGAAATATGCTAAATTTGCCTGATAATTAAATCCTAAACGTAAAAATGAAAAAAGCAAAAGCTGAGAGTTGGGAGAAAACTAAAGTAGATTTGTAAGGACTTTAATGACAAAAGAAAATTCACCTTTTTTTCTTTCCTTTGACCCACTTATTATCAATTTCATTGAAATCTTGCTGTGGGTCATACAAGCTCCAATGCCTCTCCTCTACACAGTAGGGAGCTTTCTTGTAGGCTGAAGGCTGTATGGCAGATAAAAAGGCTCCCCAAGATGTAGGGGCTTTTCAATCTCATTGATCCCCTTTTGTCTCCCTATTCTGCATTTCCTTATGAGGATTTGTTATATTTCTGCCAACTCTGGAATTCTTATCCCTCCACATTTTTTCTTTTTTTTTTTTTTTTTTTTTCATTTCATTTTTCATTTCCTCTCTCTTTTCTTTTATGAGAAATCTCCCTAATATTTCATTACTTCCCCTTTGGTAACACCTTCCTTTCTTTGATTCCCTGCGGTGAGGGGATGCTGCTGTTCCCTGTTGCATGTAACCCATCCAGGCAATGCTGGCATCTCTCTTCTCAGAGTACATTCCACTGCTCAGCTCAAAACCAGAGCTGTTTGCAACAGCCCTGCATCTGGTTTTCTCATAGAACTCCCAAGTTCTGTGAGGATTTAACTGTAAAGTCCTTAACTGCAAAGAGGTGACCTCAGAAATGACAATTCACAAGCAGACAGCTCATCTCTGAAAAGCTTTTTGTACTCACCTTGAAGAAGAGCTGGTGAAAGCAGGGGGGAAAAGCTGTGTATCAGGGACTTCTTTCTTGATTTGAATATTGTTCAGGAGCTCTGAAACTACAGGCCAGTTTGCAAAGGTGGGGTGCAGCCACGACAGGAAGTGCAGATACAGATGCCAGCTGGAAGGCAGTGGCAGGGCAGAAGATGATCTATTGTTAGGTCTTGAAAACCTGGCACCAAGTCCTACAAGCTGCTGAGCTAATGAGTCATGAGAACAGGACTGGAACAAAGACACCCCTCAGGATAAAACTGATATCCTTCAGGGACTGAACCAGAGGCTGGGTCAAGAGGAATTGCAGTTAATCAGTATCACCTCTTCTTGTTGCAAAGCACTCACAAATCCTTTTCATTGTGAGTTGCCAGCTGTGTATCTCAGAGACCTTTGCAATACACTTTTCTCAAGCATCCTCAAGCAAAACAGATTCCTCCACGGAGCCCTTAACTACAATCTTCAGCTCACCAGTGTGTTACAGTCCTGTGTGTAACTCATGTGAGTCAAAGTAATAAAGAGATGCTGCTTGCAGCAACAAAGTAAACACTAAATCTCCTTTTTAATTCATGTAATGCTCATGCAGAGCCAATGGGTTTTTATAGTATTGCCAAGTAACCAAATATTCTGCTTTTCCCTGCTTCTCTTGGTCTTGCAGAGTTCCTCCTCTTTATGTGAATTGTGAAGACTAAACTATACACAACTGAGGGTAAAAAAAATCGCCAATGTTTTAAACTTTTTTAGCAGTGTTTTTCAAAATCTTATTTTTTTTCCTTCTTAGAACTTCCAAAAGAAAAGAATTTTAATAAAGGGGGGGAGGGTGGTGATGTCACAAGCATGATCCAAAACCTAGTGGCTTAGATATTATTAGATATTCTCTAGTCCATGCATCCCAGTGAAGGAGTCCCCCAAAATGCAATAGAAAGGATTTCTGCCTTCTATTCCTGCATTCTCACATAGAGGTACAACCGAAGAACTCTGACAGAACAAAAGCAGAATGGAACATCATAAGGGCTTCAAGTATTACTTCTGATATCCTTTTCATATCACTTTGTCATCTAGATTAGATGTCCAGCATGTAAGAGATTACAAGAGCTACATACTACAAACATTTTTTTCATATGAAGAGAGATAGCAGTAAAACTGCCAAATATCCTATATCCAAAACACCAACCAGAAGAGTTAACAGGAAACTCACTTCAGTAGACATAACTCCCTTATCTTCCTCACAGACCGGTCACAGAAAATGTATTAGCAAAGTGAAAATGTGACTCTTGCTGGATGACATTACTTGTAGCACTAATGTGATTATGAGAATAAGAAATTGGGGCTATAAGGGCTATAACCTACCTTCTGTTTCTTTCAATATATGTATTCAATCACAGAAATTCCATTAGAAAAGAAGAAAACCACGGTGAGAATGCATCTCAGCAGTGTTTGGGTCACAAAATAGGAAAGTGATAACATGACAGGCCTTTTTTAAAAAATGAGATATTAGAGATGCCATCACAGAGTTTATATAAAGTGTACGAGACATAGTGCAGCCAATTAATGCACCTAATCTGCAGGGATAATGTCTATTTAATGTATATGCTAAGAGTCCCTATTTGAAATAGTTGACATTAAATCCTTACAAGAGTTAACCCTGAATCTCTATGTGGAGTGGAAGTTAGTCACAGTTAAAACAGGGGTGAAAATGGAAATTACTGGGCTATACACTGGACTGGGTGACAAAAAGGGGACTTAAGTACCACTCTCAAAAGTTGAAAAGTTCTCCTGTAGAGGGGAAAGATATAATCCCAGTGTGCCTCTAAACCTTGAGGTCAGTATTCCTCCCAGAAGCACAAAAGGCAAATAAATGCTCCCTGATGCATTCTGACCACTGTGATCTGTTATATGGAAACCCTGGCTGAGCTGTTTTTAAGCTATTGAAGAACTTCATATCCAACTAAGAATTTTGGCATTACAGATGCCAGCCCAATATTTAAGAAGAGGGAAAAGATATAATAGCAATACAGCACTGGATAAGAGCATTTTAAAGGGTTTTTTCCTTTCAAAAAGATCAGCTAAACTTGTTTGCACGTTCCAATGAGTCCCCTATGTATTCAAACAGTACAAATTGAACTAGAGGAGATATTGTACAATTTTTATACAATTTATTAAAATAATTAGTATAATATCATGTGTTGATTCTTATTATCTATTATAATGAGATAAAAGAACAAATAAAAAAGGTATTTTAATTAGATGTTTCTTCACGATAATATTCTCATCAGTACTCGTTTCTTAACAAATACAAGGCAGCCACGTCATTTTAGGAAGCAAGCCTGGGAAATAATTACATCTTTAAATAAAATTCAAAAACTCCTTATCCTTTTCTTATTGCTGGAAGGTGAGAAAACACATAAAATATGCACAAAGCTACAGCTGCTCTGGTGCAGCCCCAAAGACTCCTGATTTTTGCAGGTCATTTTAATGACACATTTATGTGTCAAATCTAAAATGTCAATGCTTTGAAGTGCCAAGAGGGAAAAGAAAAGTAATACTGGAAGTAACAAAAAAGCGTCCTTAGGGACATGTCAATTTATTATTTACAAAGCAAATTTAGGGGTTTATTCTCTGATAAGGACTTCAGCTATGAACTTTGGTGTGTCATTTTAAGACATATCTGAAGAAAGGCTTCGCTTCCACAGTCCTGCCTAATTTCCATTTGAGCAATGCAAATCCGAGTTACAGTCCTCAGAATCATTACGCATGTGACATTCCAGAGACTCTTAACCTTTCTGTCCCTGTCCTGTGTGCTCTCTTCTCCACCTGCTGAGCTCAGCAAGGAAGTGTCTGGTTCCCCCCACACCTGTGATGGGGACAGTAGATGTTTGCCTTAGCTTAGGTCACAAAGTCCTGGATGAAGTGATGAGCAGTAATTTGGAAGTACAACTCAGTGGCAAAGCTAAGCTAAACTGTTGGGCCAGCATTGTTGGGACCCAGGCTCTAGGAACAAAATTCCAGGTTGATACAAACACAGCCCCATTATTAGAGACGGAGGAGTTGGAAACTGAACTACTGCAGGAATGTGACCTCTAGGAATTGATGGGCCCTGACAACATCCACTGAGGGTGTTGAGAGATTGCTGTCATTGTGAGACCATTCTCCATAATCTTTGAGTAATGAATGGGTACAGAAAGAAATTGTTGTTGTTTTATTGCACACTCCATGCAGACATTCATGCAGAGACAAACACTGCCTTACTGACTTCAGTAGCCACATGACAGCTTAAGACACTGAAGAAAAGAGTTTTAGAAAGGAAGAAGCAATGGGTCCAGAGGGAAAAAGGGTTGAAATACAATCCTCAATTTTTGCTCAGAAAGCTGCCCTTTCTTTTATCTGGGCCTCAATGCGTGTATGAAATATTGACAGACAGAAGGAGAATGTGTGTGCATAGGCAGCTGATGTGCAAGACCTTGGCCTATAAGACTGTGTTGATAGATAATCTTCAAGGGTGAAACACAAAAATTCCCACTAATATAATAGAAACACTTAATTAAGAACACAAAAAGTGGAAATAGTGTAGGGAAAGAAGAAAAAATTCAGGAGAAAGCATACAGGCATATTAATCCATGCCCAGCCTGTAACAAACAGAAGGAACCAAAGTTTAACTTCAGTGTGAAAAACAACCCAAAACCAACCAACTTTAAATAAAAGTTTAAAAAGGAAGAAGCAGAAAAGAAATGGCAATTTCACCTTCAGATAAAAGCTACTAAGAGAAAAAGAAAGTAGAGAATGTAAAAGAGTATTTTCTTTAAAAAAATATTTTACATATTTTAATTCTCGTGTTCCCCTTGGGGTTTGCATATTTCAGTCACACAGTTATCCAATTAAAATGAAAACTCTGCATTATCCTTTAGGCGAGGACAGCTGCCAGCTGCTAAGTTTTATAAAGTCTTTAATCTTGTCCATAAATATTTAACAAGAATTGGTTGGTACACAAGCCAAAGTAAAGTAAGAAATCAAAGGCATGAGCTCTGCAATAACCCCTGTATTATCTGAATGGAGATGAACTACTTGAACAAAATTATGACTTCTCCTTTTTTATGTTAAAATTATTATTAAAATGTATTCAGGCAGCTTTTCTGTTCATTTTCCCATTTTCTCCTCCTCGTGTAATGTAAAAAAGAAAAACGAAGAACTAAACATTTCAAAACTAAGCTAAATCTCTTTTCCAAAGAGAGTTTACAGCACAGCAAAGTAACAATCTCTGCCATTTTATCCCATGTGCTTTAGGTGTTAATTAGTTGCTTCTCAAGCACAGCTTTCAATAAAGGGTAACATCCTTCCATGATACAGGTGCAGTAAGTGTGCAGGTGCAGTCCACACCAGGTCTTTGCATCATCAGCACCAGCACACCCTGGCACGTGGGATGCTCTGGAAAGCCCACGGTGGCAGCAGCAGTGCTCACAGCCTTCTCATTTCCACTGATATTTACCAGGAGCAAGGAGGAGCTCTGTGTTTCCATGGATCACGTGCACAGGAATGTACCTGGGAGGAGGGAGCCTCCAAAGGCACACATTTGAGGAAAACAGTGATGCAGCAGCCCCATGCCAAGCCAGGGAAAATTGGCAGCTCTTGCTTGGACATAGAATATTCCAACCAGTGCTGAGCTGAGCTGAGAGACTTGTACATTTATATTTTTAAGGCTGTATGCCTTACATAGCCTCATTCTCCCAAGACTCAGAGGAATATTCCTGTTTGCTACAAGGAAATGGTATCTGTGCTCCCTGGCAGGCCCAGGCTCCAGCCCAGTGTTCTGAACCCCAAAGTTCATTGCCATGGCCTGGATTATCAGGTCCCCAGGATTTTACACCTATGGGACTAGGGAGAACAGACAACATAAGGAACAAGGATGAAAGAACACCTTCCAAGTCCTCTCTACCAGTGATAGACAATTCATGCCCAAGACAGAGAACAGCTGCTGACTCACACTTGTAGATCTCTTTTCCCCAAATATTTGCAAACAGAATAATATCTTTTTGTGTCTAAGAGGATTTAGCCTGATTTCACCTTCACCTCAAGGAATTATTGTAGTTGAGTTTTTGCTTGGATTAAATATATACTGCTAAGTATAATCAAACTGAGAAAAGGTCTTTAATAACAGCCTTCAAAAATAACCATTAGAGTGACCAATTTATTGTCCATTCAGATGCTGGTCTGTAGAAACTCAGAATGGAGAAATAGCACAGTAAGCAGTCCCAGTCTAATAGAAAATATACAACAGCAAGCACTGCTCCTAATCCTATTGGTTTGAGAGTAGCTCTTCAAATATCCCACTGTTCCAGTGGGCAGAATATTGAAATCTGTAAGCACAGACAAGCTCTCCAAGCACAGGCAGCTGAAGAAGAGGATCACCCAGATGACCTTATGCCTTTATCTCTGTGCCAAAAGCAGGTGTCAGTCAGCTGTACAGGTGAGTCAGAGAGATGCTCTTAAACTGTTTTTTACTTTAAGGCAGCTGCAGCAGATAGTAAAAAAAAATTAATTTTAATTTCCATAAATACTGTATCACTTAAAATAAAATAACCTTCTGTGTCAAAACTTCACCCTTGATGTAAACAGTTAGATACTGGAACTGCACTCTGAAAACCACAGCTGCATATGCTATAATTTGTTATAAGGCACTCCCTGGCACAATGGAGGCACTAGCATGCACTAGACCTTACTCCTCCTGCTCTCAGAATCAATAGAAATATTCTTCTCAATTTAGCAGGATGGGATGAAAACACTAGAATCAGCTTCACAGAACTGTCAGAGTGAATTGTGAGAAATGCTGGAGATGAAATTAAATGAAAATGGTCATTGCCAGGACCTTTGTGAATGACAGGTGTTTTTCAGAATTTTGCATTTCCAGTTTTAATCTGAAACTTGGAAATAAAGAAGCCTGGGTTTTCAGAACAAGATCTTTGACCATGTTGTTTAGGTGGGAGGCTGGGAGGAAGACAGGCAAAAGAAAGGGTTCTTGAGAGATTTTTGGAAATTAAAGCCTTGATATATTCAGAATCACCAGTCATTAATGAAAAAATATGACTCATTCTCCTATCTCTGTCACTGATGAGTCAAGAATGCTTGAAAAATTATGGTTGGAAGTACAGGTGACTGCAAGTCACTCTGAAGTTAATGAAGGCTGCAGAGACTAAGCATAGTGGGAAAAGTCAGGTTATTAATATCCCTGAACCAAAATTTCACATATTTAGAAGTAATTCTGAGACAGTACTGACTTACGTTCTTCAAGTAATTAAAATAAGGCCTTCAAAATACATTCATGAAATAAATGTTTTAATTCTTTTGAAGACAAACTCAAAGTACAAAGCCTATCCCACCCAATCTGTAATTAAAATGCTATTTGAAATTTGAGTTCACAGGACTGTGAATAATTGAACAAAGGAATTCACTGCTATGGTCAAGGTGAGCAGAACTTGATAAATATTTTCATGGAAGAACTTGTCCTCATAGGAAAATTTCATAGCAGAGATTCATTTCTGACATGTATTAATTATAGATGAGGGAGCTCAATGCAAAGAAGCTAGGCTTGGTAGGTACCAGGAAAGACTGAGAAAATTTGCACTTAGCCTATCGAGCAAACCCACTTTGGTCAATGCAGAGCTCCTCAGGCTCACAAGCCCTTAGGGCAGAACTAATTATAAAGTTCATACAGAGCAGCAAGAAATGATGAGCTTGACAATTCCTCTGGTGGAGAAAACAATCCAGGGGATACCCATGGAAGGCTGAACATAATCAACCTGAGGTGAAACGTATCAAAACCGAGGAAGACCGTATGAAAATCATTGATATCTGGCTTAAAAGAGATGGGGCAAGCAGGAGGCAGTCCCGCACTTTGCAGTGAGGGGCAGACAAAAGCAGGAAGTTACTTCTTTTTTTCTATTCAATGAAAACTTTTCTTCAGCAAAAGCAGTTTGTGTGCCGAAGGGCAGCATGACTAACAGCCTGAATTAGCTGCACAGAGCAATAAATACTGTTGGATGAAGCCATGGCCCTGACAGCAATGCTGTGGGTGGATGATAATGTGCAATTCAGCTGTAGAGGCTGCCAGGGACACAGGGTGGCTGCAAGCTGAAACGTGTCCCACAGCAGCTGTGAGACAGGGAGGAGAGAGGGAGCATTTCCTCTCCAAGGTGCTGAACTGCCCAGCAGAGCAATATTTGTCTGCCAGAAGGGAGGCACAGACTCCCATTTTGGATCTCCCCTGTAGACAGCATAGATAAGATCTTGTACAAGACATAAACAACTTGAAGTGCAGGACATATTGGAATTCTATTTTTACCTGATGCTACGTCGGAAAAGATTGCAATTAAGCAAACAGGAACTTCCAAAGCAGCACCAACTCCCTTTAACTGATACTTTAACTCATTCCTTCAGCAAATAGCCAGCAATTGCCTTTATTTTCTAGCTTCCTTCCCCACAACAGTAATCGAATCCTTGTTAACAATTTTCAGGAGGAAATCTGAACAAACTAATCTTCGATAAAGCGCCTCTGCTCACAGCTGTGCAAGCTGCAGAGTTTCTGAGAAGGAAACATATTAAGCCTTGAAATTCTTCCATTTACTAGCCTCACACCAATGAGCAAATGGAACATTTTAATTGACTTTTGAAAGAGTGTTTGCAAACTGCTGACCTAGAAGGAAAGCCCTGCAAATCATTTGCCATAGATTTCTTACACGACTAGCAAGAAATCTGTCAGGAAGCAAAACAGCCACAGCCACAGCGAGTGAGTAGTGCATAAAGATCAAGGCAAACACTGTTTTTCATAAGCCTCAGCCAGAGCTAAATGTAGCTTTGATTCAGTAGTAACTGAAGCATTTTGCACCACCATGTCATGCACACCATTTCAGCTTTCCTTGAAAAGGGAAAACACAGGGAAACAAGAAAACATAAATAGATACAGATGATCTGGTTTATAGTGTTTGCCTCTCAGGTAGAAATTCAAGTTGCTTAAGCAACTATCTGCTTGTTCTCTAATTTGGAGGAACTCCACACAAATTACCATAAAACTTAGGAATAGAGTGGATACTCTCATCTCATTCTGATAAGAATTGATTCAACATAACTCAACTGCCTTGAACAGACCAGTGCAGTACACCACAATTTAGACAGCATATATACATCTGCTCTAATGTGAATTTTCCTTAATAAATTAATTGGATTGAATTTTAAAACTACATTTCTGATAATGAAATGTGCTACTAAGCTCAGACATGCTTACAGCTGCAGAGGGACACACACCAGAGTTACCAGTAAGGAAAAGCATGGAATGATACAAACCACACTCTTGCACTTCCAGACCAGGGGATTACATTTTGGGTTATTTTGACAGGCTGGATTGCAATACTTCATATTTTGAGCAGAGCATACTTGTGAATTATAGTGATGGTTCCCTTCTACTCAGCCCTGATGACACACATCTGGAGTCCTGTATCCAGCTCTGGATTCTCCAGACACTCACATGTGATGCTCAGAATCTGTAATATGGTGATCCAGCAAATCACCACAAAGATTACTAAGGATTTTTAGGTACAAGTAGAAGCTGAGAGAGCTGAGGCTGTTCAGGCTGGAGAAAGGAATGCTCAGGGTGGTCTCAACAATGCATAATAATACCTGATGGAAGAGCAAAGAAAATGGACTCAGACTCTTCCCAGCAGTTCCCAGTGATCAGGCAAGAGGCAATGGCCACAAACTGAAATACAAATACATGTTTAAATAAGAGAAAAAATTTTCACTCAGAGGGTCCTCATACTCTGGAACAGGTTCCCCAGAGAGGGTGTAGCATCCATCCTTGGAGCTATTCCAATCCTGACTGGACAGGATCCTGAACAATTTGCTTTAGCTGCCTCTGTTTTCAGAAGTGCAGCTGAATTGGATTATTTCCTGAGTTGTCTTCCACCATCAACGATTCTGGGATTATGGAATTTACCGTTACAGTTAATTGCCTACCTATCTTTCAGTGAGGTAGTTCAACAAAATTGTGAGATGTCTATTATTTAATTTAAGAAATGTGTGTATGCCACTAGGCAGGACACATTTGATGCTGTGTTTGACAGCTGCAGTCTGGGAAATGGTTTTGAAGTACACTTTATATTGCAGTGCATTAGTGTGACTGCTCCTACTGTCTAGGGACTGTTATTAGACAGAAGTACCTGAAAAAATGGATGCCATTGCTCTTTCAAAAGTAATTCATCTATGAAAGAGTTCAGCCTCTTTGGTAATGCACAAAGAAACTGTAACTCATATTTTATATGTTTTAAAGCTTCCATAATTCAGAGATACCAGCACTTACATGTTATTGATTATACTTACAGCTCCTAGGTTCTGGGACTTGTTTTTCAGAGCCAAGGATCACCGTTTTTACCTACACATCCAGAGTTTTCATTGAAGAGCTGCTTCACCCACAGGCAAACACTTGTATTCAGTTGCTGCTTAGCAGCAACCACTGCCTGTCTTTTTTTCCTCTTAGCTTTAGTATGATCTCCACAGCATTTCTGTACTGATTGAGCTTACTTAAATATAGTGTATATGTGTCTCAAATAGCACAAATATCTAGTTACAAAATGCCACCTTCCATTCTGGTACTTCTCTGCCTTGGTTTCCTTTCTGAATCTATTAGTCTGATCTATAAACTTTTTTGGATCAAGAAGCATTTCAGCTAAAGCGCGCAGGTGGACAGAAATAGTAGGAAATATGAACAATAAATCTCTCTCTCTGCATGCTGAAAGAAGGTCTTGGCTTCCCTCTGCATGTGCATCTTCAGAAAACAGATTGAGATGATTGATTGAACATAGGAAGACATTGCCATGGTGAGGAAGGAATATAATCAGTTAGGACTCGAATAAATATATTAAAAAACAAACTAAAATGAAACAATGTCCCATTTTCACTAGAAAATTACTAGCCTTCTCCACTGATCTCCTCCCTGTCAGAAGTATTAAATGCTGATATGGTGCCAACTTAGCTGGTCAATAGTGAGTGGCTGGGCTTGGGCTTGGTGTGGTCTCATCAGCATTCAGTAGAACTACAGCATTCTGCAGCAGGGATGAAACAGGAAGGGGGAGGGAGAGGAGACAGAAAAAAGGATTAGGACAAATATTATTTCTTAAATTACACAGTAGGCTTTCATGTTAATGGATATCCCCTAGCAGACTTCATTCTAAGTAAATAAATTGGCTTAGAAAATAAAAAAGACACAAGCATGATTAGTTTTGGTGGTCACACTTTGGCAAGAATTTTGGCAGCCTTATTCCACACAGACATGTAAACATATGCTTCTCTCTATAAACAAATCTCCATTACAGCCAGAACAACTTCTACTATTGTTCTCTTCTCTCTCTGCTCCTCAGACAACACCAGCTTTTCTTGAGCAAAGAGCATACTCCAAAGTCTTAACAGCACCCTAGAACTAAATGAATTTTTTTTTTGGTGCTATCAGATTTTTTTATATATATTTGCATCATGTATTTTTTGAGGACTATATGTATTTATTTTCATCCTTAAAACTTTTTCAACTGGGTCAAAAATTTGGTAGTTTATGCCTATAATGAAACAGTAACCTTTTCAAGCAAAAATCCACCTTGCTCAGCACGGTGTCTGGACTGTCACCATGAACAATCCCATATAGAACTGTCAACCTATTTCCTCCTGCTCTTCTGGAATTTCTGTTACCTAGAGCCTTCCCAGTCTCACCCTAACCAGCTGTGCTGGGTGCTGGGGTAGAATGCAGTCACAATGCTACTTTCACCTCCACAGACTCACACAAAATTTGGTAGGTAGGATTAACAGCACAATTTCTTCTTAAGGATTTATGGGAAGTGCATTCACTGCAGAAGAAAGCAGAGAGATGGAACTGTGATGAAGATATGGGTTTAGATAAAGTGCCAACTTGTAGTTTCACATGGTGTTACTGTGAAAAGAAAAATAATTTCCATGTAAGCCTCCTTTCTCTCTAATATTGCTGGATATATCAAGAGATTTCACTTTCAGATCTTGTCACTTAGCAATTTACAGACACATCTACAGATGGTTCTGATTGATTACTTCTACCTGTTTTAAACACCCTACCTGAAATTTTATAAAATTTAATTTCACCAGTTTACTGCAGATCTATTAAAAGGGAACATAGATTTCTGATTCCCATTTGTATTGAAAATCAATAACTAGGCACAAGACAAGAGATATGTGATTAAAATGGAAGGTCAAGAGCCCACAAATGTAGGTTATATTTCTGGGTTGAGTCTAGGTGCCTGTGGATCCAAGTGTATAATTTCATTTTTTTGTATCTAACTGCCTTTGTAAAATGAAGAGTTTAATTTGCAGAAGGCTTGCAAAAAAAATGTATCATTTATAAAGGACCTGAAGTCTTCAGGTGGAAGGGCAGTCTGGTGTCACCAGACTAACAATAGGTGGCTGAGAAATTGAATAAAAAGCAAGTGATATGGGAAATATTAGGAACAAAGTTGGGCACAAGGCAATTAGTCAAGGCCAGTTCAGTTGCCCTGATTCCTTTCCCTTTTTGAGCACTGAATAAGGCAGGCACCCTGTAGAGAAATAAAATAGGATGTTATAATTGAGGACACTGGACATATAGTTAATGTTGCATGGACAACCATAAATCTGGCAATTTTCAGCCTCAAAACACTTGATTTTGCAGCCTAAGCAACTGTCTTAATGAACTTCATTGCTCCAAATAAAAGCAGACTGTTAATAAGACAAGCATAATTTTGAAATGGGAATAAATTTAAATAACATAACTTATATTTAATTTTTACCTGTCCCAAGCTTACATCCCCAAAGTCATTTTTTAGTCATTCTGTGGACAACGTGGCTAATCCCACAGCCCCGTGCCATGGGGGTCTGTGTTTGTCTGAAGTTACTTCCGAATGTAGAAGGTATCATTGAGCCCTGAAAGACTCCAACCCATGGGTCAAACAAGCATTTACCAAAGAGATAAAATGGATATAACATCTCTTTACCGCCCCCACATTCTGCCTTTGTGTCATCCCTGACTTTGCTTCTCCCTGAGAAACACCAGTCCTGGCATCCACATCCTATGCCACACCCCAGCCATTAGTACCTGGAAAAGTCCCAGAGACTGCATTTAATTCTTCTTTGAACTGAACCATGCCTTTCTGTGAAAGAACAGTCTTGCTATGTAGAAAGGCAAAGAGATCTAAAGCCTACACTGGCTTGCTCTTTCTTGCACACTCTCATCAAGGGGGAGGCTGTGGAGGTCGCAGGAGCTGCCCGGTTTCCCCGGTGTAACACCCTGACTGTCGGAGTATTTGCACAGCTGTGACTTAGCAAATGGGGCTGATGCTAAAAGCAGACAAGGAAAGAAGTGTTTTTCTTTGTGGTATTGGCTGAGCAAACCTCACAGGCACTGTGCTAACAGTGAAAAATCATTCTGAGTTATCTCTTGTCATGCTAGGCAGTGAGTACTACTCTCTGAGTATAGCCTTGTTGAGAAAGAAGAGGCAATCATTACATTGATACCTTTTGATCTGCAGTGCATTTTAAGGTAGAAGTATGTATTTGAAAGTGAGAACACAAAGACCAGTCAGGGAAGAAATGCTGCTTCATCTGGAATGAAACCAGCAATGGCAGAAAAGACAAGACTATCATGAAATACTTTCTTTTGCAGCATGAACAACCAGCTTCTGCAGGACCTTCACAAAGCCTTGATGGCTGACCCAGACCCTACAGAAATGAACAGATTTCCATACAGAATGCTGCTAGTTTCATCCTGCTGTGACTGCAGGATATATTTATGCATTTCTTGCAACAGACACAGTATTTTGTCCCTACTGACAATCAGGCACTGACATTACCCAGCCTGTGGGAGGTTGACTGCCTTCCTTTATATATGCAAAATATGTAGAACTAGGCTGTGATCTGGCTGCTTTCACCTACTTTTTTATCCTTGTGGAAGTGCTGCATGATTGTCAGCAGACAAGCAACAGTGCAGGACTCTTCCTAAGTGTGCTTTTTGCCAGATCTCTTCATTACGATGGTGCAGCTGGACTACATACGGCCCACAAAAAATGCATATATAAATGTCCCCATAGTTCTCCAGAACGGGCCATACCCAGCCTTGTCTCTTGGATTCACTCTTTGACATTGAAATAAGAATTTCAACTTATTCTGGAGAGTTGCAGCAATCTGAGAGGTGTCCCTCCTGAAGCAGCAGGCGTGAGTGGCTTAAAGCCTTTTTAACTTCTGTTGGCATTATATATATCCTCACTGGAATAAAATGTAGAAACTGAATAAATGTCTGGAAAAGTAGAGCTGCACTGAGCAGAACAGATGGACCTTCATTTCCCACAGTTGTGTTCCCAGCCCAGCCCAGTGTCATCTCCCCAGTGTCAAGGACAAACAGAGCACTGGAGTTTCTCTCTGTAACATGCAATTTTACAGTGCACCAAAAGTAGATACACAGACAACATGTGGAAAAATGCTACCAGCTGCTAATTCAGGTCATTGCTGCATTAGTAGTTTGCAGAGTTTTGCCTCCAAAAACCTGGCATATTTTGAAGTTGCCTCTAGAAATACAGAGGTAGAGCAGGATCACATTGAGAAAAAAAGGTAATTTCAGCCATTAAAAAAAAAAAAGAAAAAGAAAAAGTTTGGAATTTTTTTGCAGCTTCTTACATGATTTTTGCAATGTACTAGCTAATTTTTTATTTTTGACAAGAAGCAATTGATATGTGCCAAAATTTCCATGCCAATAGAGGGAGCATTTCATTTGTCATTTTAGTGCCTTCATTGTGGGGATTTTAGCTTGTGGCACTTCAATGAAACTTCCATCTTTTACAATGCAAATACTGCTGTCAGATGGACACTCATCAATCAAAGCACCAACTAGCTCCTTTCTATGGAAAGCCTGAGTCACTCCTTTTTAAATCAGAACTGAGCTACAGGAAAGTGGCTGTGTCAGCTGCCCCACTCTAAGAAAATGTTTGATTTATTAGTAAAGGTACTTGAAATGATGAGAACCCACTGTCCATGACAGGTAGATGAAGGATGAAGGCACAGCAAGGGGAGAGATGCACTCTGCTGTGCCCCGTGCTGAGATGCAGTGGGAGCTTTCTGACAGTACAGCAAAAATCTGTAGGGGTGCTCAGGCTGCCTCTGCAGACTCCTTAGGGTCTAAGTCAAAAATCACTTCTTAAGCTTGTTTCTGCAAATACAGACAAATCTAAGGGGGTATCAAGAGACTACCTGCTTGAGATATTGTCTTTTTTTTATTTAAAAAGCAATGCATATTCAACAAAAATATGAAGCCAGAGGGGGCTCTTTTTATTTACAACATTCTGGTTAAGGTTGGTTTCTATGGCAGCAGAAAGGAAGGGGGTTTTTTTCCCATACACACCCTCCCAGAGGAATTATTCAACTATTGAATTTAGGAAGAATTATTTAGCTTAATAAAAATATTTTTTATTTTTTGATAATATGCAAAAAGTGATAAAAGATCAGCTACTTGTTATCATATCCCACTTTTAACATTTCCTTCAATGTGTCTGCAACTGTACTTTCTCTGCAGTTCTGTGAATTGCTGTTCTGTGTTTCAAAAGAAGTGTTTGGAAATACAGCAAGGAAATTTGATTATCCATCACCAGTCTAGGTCAGAAAATCATGCTGAATAACGATACTAAGCTGAGGAGAGTCACAAAATTAATTATAATTTGCATCAGACCTTCAGGAGCAGATAGCTCTAGGTTGATAAGAATGACATTAGGGTTTGGATAAACTGCTATATAGCTGAAGATAATTTCTCCAATTAAAGGTATATGCATTTCCGATTTCTACTTCTGTTTCTGACAGCAAGAACTATAATCACCAACTTATGTTGCAGATGAGGAAAGTTACATTCCAATATGTTCGGATTAGGTAAAAAGTTGCAGACAAAAAAATAGAGTCCACTTTAATTTTCCACCTTACAGCCAGGCACTAGTGAGCAAGTTCAAAGGCTCAAAGACTGTGATGTCTTTACTTTAGAAGACCAATATATTCTCACGTGGCACAATATGTAGATCCATGGTAAAATAAGAAACACAGCCTGGCAATCAGCAGTGGTGAAACACTACAAGGGCATGCTTAGGATAGCAGCTCAGGATTATTTACTGTTAGGCACTTGGAAATTGATCTTATTTCCACTGAAGTGAACAATTATGTTTCTCTTCACATCCATGGTAGAGATTTGACACTTTGACTAAATAGTTTCCCTGTTGTTTGACAGTCTTTTACAATAAAATGTGTCAAGCTGCACAGCTTCCCAGCACCAGAGGTGTATCTATTTATAACCAACATCTGCTCAAACTTGTGCTCAGTCCAAACAACTACTGCGTCCACATCATGTGGACACAATTTGGGTTTAAATCTGCATAATCCCTTGATGTGTACTGAAAGAAGACAGTGGGAAAATCTGGATCCCTGGTGTCCCTTAGCACAAGTCCAGCTGCATCAATATCCAGTGTTGATAGCACAGATGTGCTACATTTAAGATGTCTGCTACCACATATCCCACTTGCTCTTGAGCTCAAGAACACTTCTCATCTACAAGGTCTTTTCTGAGACCCTTTTGTGGGCACATGAACAAATATTGCAAGGACTCCTGAAAGTGCAGGCTATAGGCAACAATCTACACACACACCATATGCACAGCTCAGTATTTACCTTCCTCTCATGGCAGAATCCCTGAAATTCACAGGAGAAGCAGCTTTGATGCAGTGAAGATTTTCTATGCATATTCATCTCATGCTTTGCAGGACCTCTTCCATCTTCCCAGCAGCACTGGACTAACATCTGGAACAGAACAAGTAAATAAAGGCCTTGCAATGTCTTTGGTGTTTTCAGGAATGTTGACTCACATAAAAATATGAGCATTAGCATGGTCTTGAGTCAAAGAACATTGTTATATGGACTTTACAACCTGTACTCATAATTCTTTGCAAACCTGGCTTTGTAACCTTCGATTCAGATGCCACAAATATTTACTCAGATAAAGAGTTTCTGGGATAATTGGTTTTTGCTCAAAATGCAAAATCCCACATTTGAAACAGTTCAATTGTCTATGCATCTGTGTGAAAAGTGCTGCTCAATTTGGAGCACTGCCTTTATCACACAATGCACTAAAAACATAACATTTCCTTTTATTCCAGGATGTCATATTGTTGAGATGTGCTCTGAGGAACTCTACTGGACAAACATTATCCTGTGAAGCCTTTCAGTTCTGCAACTGCTTTATTGCAAGGCTCTCCAGGCACAAAGAAGAGTGGCACCTCATCCCATTGACTGCACTGTGAATTACACTTCATTCCTTTACAAACCTCTCTCCTCCCCCTCTGAGATGGAAACTGTTCAATTTCTTTTGGAAAGAGAAGAAAAAACTTGGATTAAAAAAGCAGAAAATTGTATAGTGATTTGCCTTTTTCTCTGTCTACTGAGAACTGTCACAGAGATGTTCTCCTAAAGTCAGATGAAACTAAATAGTATATTTTAATACTACTGAAGGCTAAGTTTGACCTTTAAATATTAATATTTAAATATTAATGAAATAGCAGGAGAAAGCAGACTGACAGGTGTAATACAAGTCAGACAAAATAGCACAGTAAAATTATATCATGCATTGAAATTCTCATTAGTGATAATGAGAAATGCACATATAATCTATGATCTGAAAATGTACTCCAGAAAATCCTAGTAGAATAAATGATCAGAAAAATTTGCTTGAAGTAATTATTCTTATTTCATAACTTAGGGGGAAATTCTGAAAGAGAAGAAAAGTCAGAAACCTGTACTTATCCATTTAAGTGGACTTTCTCTTTAAATTGGACCCTACTGGATTTGTTTCCTGAAATATTTTACTCAAGGGTCTATTTCCATTCCAATAGCATAGGAAAATCTTAGTCTTTCTATAGTTCTTCTCATTATTTCACTAGACTGTTTTTTACTGAGGAAAATGTATCCCTCAAACAGACTCTGAGTACTGCTTATATCACTGAAGCTGTCTGAGAACAGCAGAAAACTGCATGCTGAAATTATAAACATTTTCCCATTAAGTGCAATATAGCAAGAAGGAGGCAGAATTTTGAAGCAGGATCAGTTCTTCATTCTGCACTTTCACTGCTACATAGAAAGGCAAAATCAGAGAAGTCAGATGGAGACACTGGGAACTTTCAAATCACACTTAAAATCATGTGTGGGAATCTACTAGATGATTTGAGTATGAAACTCTAAGAATCTGTCTTAAAAATCAATGAGAACACAGTAATAGTGAAGGAAAGATTAACAGTCCACAGCTGCTATCTCAGAGGTCTGTGTCTTAGCTAAAGCTGTGCTGTTTAAAGAAAGATAATATGATGTTGGAAATTATGTAATTAAAACCCATTTACAATTAGCTTCTTTATTGTTCTTAAAACCAGTTAACTATCTAGAAGGTGTAAAGTTGCAGAAGGTGTAAATGTGTAGAAGTGCACAGTGGAGCTGAGGTTTAACTTCCCTGGAGAAATTAAAATTCCACACCTAAAGTCAGACTGGCCAGGGAATTCAATTTGCTGCATCTCCCAGTGTCTCTCAGCATCACCTCTCAGGCCAGACTTACTCAATGCTTTATCTTCTGTCAGAACAATAAAAGTAAGTAACACTGTTTCTGTGGCACAAACACAAATGTCTTCACTTTTGCAGACAAATTCTTATCCCAAATAATCAGACTCTGGAGGAAGCCTCATAGTCACCAATAAATAGCTGTACAACAGCAGCCAGAGTCAGAGTACTGCAAAATTATGTACATACAATACAACTGAAAATGGTGTTTTCATAGGGGATGTCTATTCTGAGGAGGTCAAGATCTGTGTATGCCCTAAGTCTGAACTGCCAAAACCTATCCCTGAGAGGCCAAGGGCTTAGCAAAAGGACACAGGAAATCCCTCCAGACCGTGTCTCTAAGTGTCCAGGATTCCCTACATGCCCTGGACCCCAGTCAAGGATTGATCGTTTCATGGATAAGCAAACATAACACTTACTGAACTCTGTCCAAACTGTATGAGCAACACTCTAGGGCAGTAGAGCATTTCAACTCAACCAGGTAAAACTCACAATCTACAAACCCAAGACAACAGCCAGCATGATTTCCCAACCTGCACGGAAGGACTGCTCAGAGCCTGTTCACTCCGTACTCCCAACAGCTGATGGAGAGAGACAGGCACCACTGTGGAGCTTATGTGGAACTGCTTGAAGTGGGGACTCTAATGCAGGGTCTCTGCTACTGTCCATGGTCAAATGACAGGAACAAGACCATGAATGATTTATTCAGAACATACGGGATGTCTGTGGCAAAGGTAGAAGCTCCACATGTGTGTTCTGGGTTCCAGTCCTACAGCCAACACAGAAATAATTTGGTTATATTATTAATGTTGTTTCTTTACACCTATTAACTAACATGAGAATGTTTTGAGCTGTCAGAGAATGGGGAGTGTAGAATCTAGGCTGTATACCATGACTTTCTTCTTTGATTCGTGCATCTCCTCCAATAAGGCTCTGTAATTCTAATACTTGGTGTGTTCTTGCATACCCAGTAAATGACCTGTGTTTTACCACTATGAAAGTAAAGATGGAACATCTCTCTCTAAATGACTCAATGATTTAATAGTTATTAATGAGATATTATGCTTTTTAAACATTTCTGGCAAATGATTAAGCTAAATGTTTGACATGGCTTTTAGAGGCCTGTAGCATGATGCTGCCTAGCAACTGAAATATGAAATACTCTTTTGATATTTTGTGACGCAGATAAAATAACAAACTTTGGTACATACACTCAGTGTCATTCATACACCAAGCAGTTTTGCCATACAAAAGAGTTTTACACTTTCAATGTACTCAAACTTTCAGTATTCCAAACCTGTACCCAGGTACTCTTTACCATGTACACAATTCCCACCTGCAGAATCCTGGTAATTCCAGACATTTGCTTTCTAGATGTGAACAGATCCTGCATGTCAAGTTAAAAATAGGGCTCTGTGGGGAGAACCAGTCATCTGCAGGATGCCTACAGACATGGATGCTCAGGAAAACTGTGCCAAGACATTGAGTAACGTGCACCAAACTGAACAAGGTGAGCTGCAGAAGAAGGGTTAAGGATCTTTACACAAAAACATGACCTGGAAGTCTGTTATCACTAACTTGAAAAACCAAAACCTTTTCCTTACACTATTGATGAATATGATGAGTAAGAATATAGCTGGACATTTGGAGCAATGTATTGTTTTCCCTCTGCTTGGTTCTGCAACAAGTTCAGGCAGCAATTAGAATACTTAATATACATTAGCTAACTTCTGTATCTGCTCCACATATTTAACACTGTCTAAAAGAATTTATTGATTTTATTATCGTTAATAGTTCTATTACTCAGTTATGTGTTGTTTAAGAGAATTTGAGCTATTTGTAAAGTGCAAAGCAAGAATTTGACCCAGTGAAAGGCAAAGTGTTGGTCCAAGCAATGTATGAGCCTGATATTATGAATAATATCTCCTCTTGGTCTTTACACACTTGCCATTCCCAAGCATCTTACTGCAGTTTAAGGGAAGCAGTGGTGATGCTGAGAGGCAGCTTTGGGAGTCCAAAGGCCGTGATGATTGGGGAGATACAAGATTATTAGTTTGTTAGAATTAAATCTATTGCAGGTTCTAATAAATAATTGAAGGCAGATTACAGTTTTCCTAAGCTCTGTTTGAGTTGCACTGTGTCAATAAAGACAAAGACTTAATTTAAGCCATGTTTGTGCTATCCTGTGCCACTTTCTGGTGCTTACTCTACATAAATATATATAGAAAGATAAGAAGTTTCCGTTCATGCTTGCAGCCAGCAGCTCAAAATGACCTGGTATCTAATACTGCCATGCAGTAGTTATTTCTCCAATAAGAACAGATAATCACACACCAGGAACAGTGGACAGTGTTATTCTACTGGGTTATAAACAGATGTGACACTGTCTTTTGTCACATTACATAACAAAGATCAAAAGCACCACAGCCACTTAAAACCATCCTGATCCCCAGAGGAGGCACTGAGTTGTCCAAAAATGGTGACACATAAATTGAGGGACAAGTTAGCAGCAAGACAGAGTAGGTCACACCGTCTCTGGGTTACTGTGCTATTGTTGATTAAACATACATGAATGAAATTTGTTTCTAAGCTGGTTTTCTGTGAAATGACCTTCCTTCAGATCAAGGGCACAGTCTCAGGAAGGCTGGTTACTCACCAGCCTCTCCTGTGTGTTACCAGGGAACAGAGAACAGTAATTCAGGTAAGTTGAAACAGCCAGGTAAGAAAGCTGCACTAAGGCCAATGTGAACCACAGTTCCCCCTGGATTTATATGACAGTTCAAGACCTGACAACTGAAAGAAAAGTTGATACCAGAGGAAGGAAGATAGCAGAGCATGCAATGGTTTCCTGTGCCAACAAGACAAGAAATGTGGCCCTTCCTTCACCTCATTTTCAATTTTTTGCCTGTCCTGGGGCACACGAGCAGAAATTGTAGTCACCAACAGATTAAACCGTGATCCATTAAGAAAGACTGCCATCTCCTGGTTTCTTCCACAACAGCCTTCCTTTGGAAAAAAGTTGGGTTTTAAAGCTTATGGTTGATCATAAAGTCATGCTTGCTCTGAACCTTTAAGGGAAAATGTCACAGTTAATAAAGGACAGGCAAGCGAAAGCTGGAAAGGCTAATGCATTATGACTGCACGATATAGGTTAAACCAACGTGTGCAATAATTATAACTATCACAGCTTGACACAGTTTATAAAGGCCTGAACTGTAAAAGCTCAGAGCCCAGTAATACAAGCTACTTAAACGTTCTCTTCTGGAGCGCTGATTCTCCAATCTTCTGCTGACTTTCAGTCAGAAAAAGCAATATTACATTATGGTTGATAAGAACCAACCATTCTCATTCTTAGGAATATTTAATCTCCTTTAAATGCCAATCTGAAAGGGACTTACCAGTTAAAGTGACTTACACTGGGTTTAAGGATATGCAGAATTATTCAGAGCAGAAGACTACTGTAAAACTATAGACATATATGAGCATAATAATGATATTGGGCAAGGGAGAGGTGAGCCACTCCAAGGAAAATGTTAGAATGAACTCTTTTGTTATTTTCTTGAAGGTGTTCAAGAATCGGCTAAAATGACAGCCAACTGGAGGTATCACAGATTGACATGGTCTGTGTTCCCTATTTAGTTTTTTCCTCTGTCCAGGTTGATGAGAATTTGCTTCCACCAGATGCTTTGCAATAAAATAGTATTCTACTATCACTTGTATATTTAAATTTTGGTGGTTGAGAATAACACTTTTGTTTAACCACTATTACAATAATGCCCAGAGCTCCCTGATAATCAATCAATACACATCCAATACAGACTCTGTCTCTTTAGGTCCCATGTAAATACCTTTTTTTAAATAGTTCTTTCTTCAAGGCCTTGCAATCTAAACACAAACAGGCAGTGGGAGTGAAGAAGTATGGCTTCACCTTACTGATTAAGATATTCCCACTGTGTGGATCACATAAATGAAATGAGAATGACCACTTTAGGTAACAAGAGCATCTGCAACTCAACAAGACACAGAGGATTTTAAACCCTTTCTTCCTCAAAGGAAGAATTTTGTATTATTTAAAATAAAGGGAATTTCAAACTGTTACATACAGAAAATATTACTCTTCAGCACAAAAAGGTTTACACACGTTAGGAAGAAATGTGACAATTCAGCTCACGATGTTACCTGAAAGTTTTTCACAATAGTAACCATTCCTTATCCTTCTATAACCTTTAAAACTACTGGGTAAATGCATGAAAACTAATATTACTGAAGAAAACTCAGGAATATATGGCACTTTGTTCTCTCTCCATCATCTTTTTCACTAACAGTATAAGACACATAGGGTTACTACTCAAGGAAGTAAAATCTGATTCCAAATTTCAGAACCTACTTTTAAAAAGCAATTAAAAAAATTATAAATGACATGAGAGAATTTTCTTATAAATACTCAGCAAGGTGGAGAAACTTTTGCAGTGAAACAGTGTTCCAGGATAGGTAAATATAGGAACACACGTGATGGACAACTTAGAAAAAAAAAGCTAACCTCAATCCTTCATCCTCTTTCCTCTTCAACTAAAGGCATTTGTGGGCTCTCTCACAGCGAGGATGACATCTTGTGTTCATTCCAGCCACAAACTACCATTAATCAGCCTCCATCCAGCTGCTGTGCACCCAGAATATCCCTCCCCTTCAAATTTTTTATCTTCAAAAGAGCTGCAAAGAATTTTAGCAGACCCCATATATTTCCCTTACTGTATCAGATTTCATACTCTCTTTGAGTTTAATCATGGCTTTATATCGCTTGAACAGAGCTATTTTAAATGAAGATCTGTAAATGATAAAGCAATATAAAAGACACACTCCTAAATAGGAGACAGTAATATATTTACTAGGATTCTTTAAATTAATGAGGGCACTGTAAAAGGAATGCCTTTTATGCCTGAGAAAATTATTATTTTAAGGGTTATGAACCTGTCAGTCTGTAAGTTATAAACTAGTTGCTACACCTGCAGTTTGATTAATCTGCTAATAAATCACTTGATCCTACTTGTAGCCTTTGCAGCATTTTGAGAAACCTTCACTAAGTTATTTAAAAACAGGAAAATGTTAAAAATTGGATCTTTGTAGGCAAAAAAAAAAGAATATTTGAATTTACCTGCTGTCTTAATAAAAGTGGCTGTAGCTTACTGTCATGTGCAAAACAGGCTATTTATCAACACCTGCTAGGGTTTGTGGAACAGAGGAAGCAAACAACTGTAAAGACCCTCCTAAAATGGAACAGAAAAAGTTTAATTATTATTATTTCATCTGATTCAGAAAATCAGCTTCTGAGGACACCAAAAATATTTTGTAAGTTTAAACTGCAAATGTCAGAAACAAACTATAAATCAAAATAAAATAAAATTAATAAAACAAAATAGAATCTAAACTCTTCAACTGTGTGTCATGCATAATTTTGCACTCTAGTTTTCCTCGTGGTACCTTCCTACCTGCCAGTGGTGTGTTACAATCTCTGCACTACTCTTGCATTATGTATTTTTTGTTCTCTCATTGCCTCTGTGAGGATAAAAATGTGTATAGCACCTTGTTTTCCTGAAGAATTTTTGTTTGCAGTGTGTAGGTGATAAAAACAAAATAATCTCTTACTGCAAGGAAGAACTCCAGCATTTCATATAAGGTGGAATTTCCTGGACTTTGTTCTTCTGTGTGTCAAAGAGGAGATCATGCATTAGAACACTTGCAATAGTTTCAGTTCCAGCTCTGAAATACGGGTTGAATGAGAATTTTCCTAAAAAAGTCACAGATAAGATTTGAATCCAGCTCTATTGCCATGTCCACAAAATGCTGCTGATGTCACTTATAATTGATACCAGACTTCCAAATTGCACAAGGGAGGCATTACCTGAAAGTAGTATTGAACAAAACCCCTAAAAATATCTGACTGTGATAGCCTACCTTGCTTTTTCCACACATGGATACCTTATTCACCTTGTAAGCTATACTCTGAATTCCCTGACAGGTTCAGTGATATTCAGTGATAGGCTACTAAGACATGATTAGTCTTTGATTTGTACCAGTTCTTTCTAACTCACATTAACTTTGACAAGTTCTATAAATCAAGTCATCTACTCTCTATGTGATGTATCTGAATATATCTATCTGTATCTATGCCATTTATATAAATTCA
This sequence comes from Certhia americana, assembly GCA_018697195.1. NCBI lineage: Eukaryota > Metazoa > Chordata > Aves > Passeriformes > Certhiidae > Certhia > Certhia americana. Next base: position 7,441,308 of record CM031863.1, read on the forward strand.
GATTTAGGTAACTTTTCTCTGTAAAAGCCCACATTTCAGAATTATTTATCTCCACTAAATTAGAAAATTGATTATTTCTGCAGATACCTTTGTATCCCCCATTTGCATAAGTACACCAATTGGTAAGGTAGACGCATTTGAAAAAAAAAATCTGATTTTAGACCAAGTCCCATTGTACTTCTGACAAATAAATTTGCTCTAAGATGGAAAATAATAATCTGCTAAAAATTGAAAGACAGCTCTAAACAGTTTTCCAGTTTGTGGCTGCAAGCAATAAAAGCTTTAGTTTTCTAGTTCAGAACTTTTAGCTGAATGGTGCAGATGTTCATAAATTACACCAGTGTTGATTTTCTTGATATATAACTTAAGACACCAAAAAAGCATTTTTTCAGAAATTCTGATTTCTGAAAATAAAACTTGTCGTCTTTAATTCAGCTCTGTAACCAAAATCCTGTATTTAAAAAATGACTACACACTTTTGTTTCAGTCTTTTCTAGATGGGATTTTGGCACTGTTTGTATAAATTACCACCTTCTACTTGAAATGATACAACTGGAATCAATGACTACTTCTGTGTTACATTTTAATCAACACAAGTTAGTTCATGGCAAATAGGCACAAATATTCTGAATTTGGCTTTAAGGATGAAGTAACTCTTGGAGATAAAATACTGACACTGGCAGCCCACTAAAAACATTCATCTTCAGAAACAAATTCAGAGCATCTCATACGGACTTATTCAGCTCTTAATATAAAGGTTTTACTCACACAAAATATTTCCCTACAAACCTTCCCGCAAGATCAGGTGCAGAAAATTTGGGACATTTTGACAACAACTCAATAACCATTTGAGAAAATCCTCTTGTTAGTAACGATTGCCTGATAACTCAAGCAATTAGGAATGAATGTATTCGACAAAAATGACACTTGTACTAGAGAGGAGTCATATCCTATCTAAGAAATGCCAAAATTCAGAGAAAAACTATTAACATGAGTTAGTGGTTTAAATTACTGTCAAGACTGCTCACAATAATATTATCATTATTATCTTCCAAGTCTTCTTTTTTCTGTAACTTTCTACAATAACAGTTTGAAGAAAAACAAATAAATGCTAAAAGAAGGAAGCTCAAAAACATGTTTTGCAATTTCCAGAGAAGCACATTTGTTTGTTAACTCTAAGTAATATGTTTTACAAGATATTGAGAGAAAGCAATTTTGGAGCTCATGATAATTTGCCACCTAAAAAAAATCTGCAATTTCTGAATTCTTATACAGAATGCCTGGACATCTGTGTACACAGATACAAGATCATCTTTTGTCTATAAAGTTTTCCTTGTGTGCCATGGTGATTGTAGCCAACAGACACAGCAGGTCAATGACATAACTTTTCAGGACAGTTTATCAATGTGGGCCTTGTGCCACACTAATGCAATTTCACAAAGGCTTACCAAGTCAGCCAGAACCCAGCACGGACACTGAGGTGAGTTCTTCATAAAGAATTCTTTAAAAAACCTGATCAGAGTTTCCAGGTCCTAATTCTTGGCAGAGCTGGGGGTGTGATGATGTGGGTGAAAAGAAAAATAGTGATGATCCTGGTTAAGATGGGAACATGAAGATCATGCCATGCCCAAAGGACATCACTTTTCCTTCCCTCAGTGTATTAGTGTCAGCTCCCTGCTTTCCAGATCTTTAAACATTTTACCTGCACAATGACCATATTTCAGAAAGAAGCACTGCCCTGGGTAAATCTGGATCCAAATAGTAAACCTAGTCACATCCATACAAATCAGTACAGACTAGGAAGAGCAAACCCATGTCTAAATGTAATATAAGGTAGCCAGGGAGAAAATACGCACAGAACCTAAACTACACTGAGCTGCAGTAAGGAACTTTCACCTCTTTAAAATTAAGCAGGTAAAACTGAGTTCCTTAGGAGTCTGTACCAAAAGCCTTTCTTTTGGTACAGACTGAGGATGGATCAGTTTAGTTACATATGCAGCTGATGGAAATAGCAATAATCCATTCAATTTCTTAAAGCAGCGGCCAGGCATGTTATCCAGTCTGTGAAAGTCCGGACAGGATGGCATGGTTCACAATCTGAAGCTCCGGCAGGACAAATTTAATTCTCATCTTGGTGACCCAAACGACCTATGTAGGGCAATAATTACAGATGGTGAAAAGTTACTTAGTATAGAATTAGTTCCTCAGTTTATTCTGTGTTACAGCAAAGTATCGAGGGCTGAGCCTGACTCTAGTCTCGGGTTTCTCAGAAGGCGCTGGTTTCTGGTTTCAGGTGGCGAAGCTGCGGCACATCCCTGGGCTGTCTGTGCCCTCTGCTGTCGGGAAGCAGCCGGCGGGCGCAGCCTTTGGGAATCACGCTTTGGAAGGGGCAGGGAAGTGCCTGTTCCCCGGTGTACTGGTGCCGCCACACCTCGAGTGCTGTGTCCCGTTCTGGGGCCCTCAGTTCCGAGTTGCAGAGTCTGGCAGTGAGGCTGGGGAAGGGGCTGGAGCACGAGTCTGCTGAGCAGCGCTGCGGGAGCTGGGGGTGTCTAGCCTGGAAAAAGGAGGCTCAGGGCCCTTCTGCCCTCCGCAGCTCCCTGACAGCAGGCGGTGGGCTCTGCTCCCAGGCTACAGGGACAGGACAAGAGCACATGGCCTCAAGCTGCGCCAGGGGAGGCTTAGGTTGGATATTAGGAGGAATTTCTTTACAAATTGTGATTAAAACATTGGACCGAACTGCCCAGGGAGGTGGTGGAGTCGCCGTCCCTTGGAGGTGTTCAGGGAAAGCCTGGGCATGGCACTCAGTGCCACGGGGTAGGCGACATGGTGATTTTAGTCGTTGGTTGGACTCGATGATCTCAGAGCTCTTTTCCAACCTAACCGATTCTTTAATTCTATCCCTTTCTCCCACTGAACACCTGTAACCACGGGTGGAGGCAGCACCACCGGGCAGACGGGTGTTGTGAGGCTGGGGGGCTCTGTGCGGGACACGGCGACCCGCTCCTCAAGGAAACCTGGGGCGTGTTCGGCTGAGGCGTGGGGCCGGGATCGGGGCCGGGATCGGGCCGGGATCGGAGCCGGGATCGGGCCGGGATCGGAGCCGGGATCGGAGCCAGGATCGGGGCCGGGATCGGGCCGGGATCGGGGCGGGATCCGAAGCCGGGAACAAAGCAGGGATCGGGGCAGGGCTCCAGGCCGGTCCCCGCACGGCACTGCCTCCGCCGGTCCCCCAGGTGGCGCTGCCCGGTGCCCGTGAGGCCCCGCGGGCGGCGGTTCCGGCGGCTCCGGACGCGGCCTGCCCACGTGTGCCGGGAACGCGGAGTGCCCGCCGCTGCTGCCGCTGCCGCGATGTCGGTGCCGGCTGCCGCCAGCAACCTGCCCATGCGGCTGCTCCGCAGGAAGATCCACAAGCGCAACTTAAAGCTGCGGCAGCGCAACCTGAAGCTGCGGGCGGCCCAGGGGGCAGGTACGGGCGGGCGGCGCCGCGGAGCCTCCTCCCGGCTGAGCGCCGGCGGAGCCGTGACTAACTTTGTGTTCTCTCCGCTCTCTCTCCTCCTTCTGTCTCCGTGCAGTGCCCTCGCCGAGCGAGGCGGCTTCTCAGGGACCCCCGGAGGAGGAGGAGGAGGAGGCTGCGGGGCCAGAGGTGCCAGAGGTGGGTGCAGCGGCCGAGGAGGGCGCGGAGCCTGCGGACACAGCCGGACCCCGCAGCGGGGAAAAGAAGAAAAAGAAGAAGAAAAAGAGAAAAGCGGTGGCTAATGGAGGAGATGGTGCGTGTTCTTAGCAAAGACAGGGCTGAGTTAGTCTGGGAGACCCCACAAGCGCCTGGTTAGGGTTCCCGCCGCGTCGGGGAAAGTTTGGAATGCCATGTGCCGGTCAGGTGTGCGTTTAAAAGTACCTGAGGCTTTACCCCTTTCACTCCAGCTGCGGTATTTGAATTCTTAATTCATACTAGTAGCCAGTTTATTTATTCCATAGGATTCTGCGTTGTTGGATGGATGTTTTGCTTGTTGGTTATTCAAATACATGCCCTGTATTTGTGGTTCAGGGCTCTGGTAGACGGGTGCTCTCTGTACTTAGCTGTGCAGCCAATACAGCATTTTAGCAATATGTCCAGCCTTTGGCAGCATTATATATTATGAAACTGAGGTATACTGGAAAACTACCAAAAAATCAGCACACCAATATGCTATGTCTGCGTGTTTTTATACATATAGATTTATGGGTACAAATATAGACATACATGAGGAATAGAAGCTTTCAAAATGTACTTGAATTTTGGGACACACATTATGATTATGGCAATGAGGAGATGCTTTCATCTTTGAAGAGTCAGGTACCTAAAATGCAATTTTTCACATATCCTGAGCACAAACAGTGTGGGAAGTTTGGTGTCTGCACTGCAAATGGGAAAGAATTTTGTAACTGGTTTAAGGACAAATTTATCTTGCTTCCACACAAGATGTCATATGATATACATCAAGCTTTTCACATTGTTTCACCATGCAAAGTGAGCTGTGTAGAAGGAACTTGGGATTTTTTTCTCTGTGCCTCAGAAGATTCTGTAGAAACCTTTTCTCTCCTCCAGCCCCCTTCCACCCCATGGAAAACCGTGATCTTTGTCCAGAGTTTACAGACTAAAGGAAATTCAGTCTGTGGGACAACTTTTCATGATAACCTGTATTTCTAACTGACTTGTTTTCTGTAAAATAACACTCCAGATACCGAAACCAAAAAAGCAAAAACTGAAGAAGATGAATTTGCAGAGGTAGAAGATGGAGATAAGCAGGACTCTGGAGAGAAAGAAGTGGAAGAGGAGGAGGATGAAGTGCCCAGTTTGCCACTAGGTGTAACAGGTATCTTGTGTTCTCTTTTTCATGCACGGGCAAATCCCAAGGTCAGACACTTTCCTTCCTGAGCAAGCTGCAGTTTTTAAGTTAGCTCTGCAAGTCAGGTGTTTGAATACATGATGTGACACTGGCAGCTCTCACCTACCTACTGTTCTTGGAAATTTGCATTACATATACACTTGTTGGTCCTATAATTACTAAACCTATATGCACACATTCTTATCTGTAAAGGAAGAAATACATGAAGAGCAAGCTGGAGGTATAGAACCAAATATGACAGAAGCACCAGTGCATTCATCTTCATTCTTACTAATTCTGTGTGGTTTTCTTATTAACTCATTAATACAGAGTATTTTGCCAGTGTCTTTGGATTTTGTGGTAGAATGCAATAAAAAATCCTTGGATTTTTTTTTTTTTTTTTTTTATATATATAGGTCAATTTGAACTGGTTAATCTCAGATGGCAGAGGAAATAGAAAAAATAAGTTTAAATATTTTTCATTTTCCCTCACTTCAGGTGCTTTTGAAGACAATTCCTTTGCTTCCCTGGCTGGTTCTGTCAGTGAGAATACACTGAAAGGCATAAACGACATGGGGTTTACACACATGACTGAAATTCAACATAAAAGTATTAAGCCTCTTCTGGAAGGCAGGTAAGAAATAGGGCTTTTTAGTCACTTTGGTAGCCCTAGGTGTTTTGTAAATTTTGCTGGCAAGCTACATACATGAGTCATAAAATCAAATCACGAAATTGTTAAGGTTGGAAAAAACCTCCATGATCATCAAGTCCAGCCTTTCACTGACGGATTGCTGTGACCTGCCTCTGCCAGCAAACTCCTAGAACCAACTGCACTGGTCTTCTTTAAGCCATGTCAGGTTTTACATTGTCAGCGTGGGTCAGAGTGAGATTGTTCTTCTCTCTGTATGGTCAACTAAATCCTTCTTTTTCTAACCTTGCTGCTTACAGGGATATTTTAGCAGCTGCAAAAACAGGCAGTGGAAAAACTCTTGCGTTTCTCATTCCTGCAGTAGAGCTCATCTACAAACTGAAATTCATGCCTAGGAATGGTAAGGCTCTTCATTTCACAGCTGGATTTTACTGTAAAGCAGCCATTTAGGGGGTTGGATGAGTTGTAACTGACTCCTGTCTTTTTGATGTATTTTTTAGGAACAGGTGTTATTATTCTTTCTCCTACTCGAGAGCTGGCTATGCAAACCTATGGGGTTCTTAAAGAACTTATGAATCATCATGTTCACACCTATGGTCTGATAATGGGGGGCAGTAACAGATCAGCAGAAGCACAGAAGCTTGGAAATGGAATCAACATCATTGTAGCCACACCAGGAAGACTGCTGGATCATATGCAGGTAGATACAATATTGATGTCTAATCTGGTTACTAAAACATAATAAAACTCCTTTCCCTGTCTGACTGTGAGTTTATTAATCTTCTAGAACACTCCAGGTTTCATGTACAAGAACTTGCAGTGTTTGGTAATTGATGAGGCAGATCGAATCTTGGAGGTTGGATTTGAAGAAGAAATGAAACAGATCATAAAACTTTTACCAAGTAAGAAAAAAAAAATGTAACTCTTTCCTGGAAATCACTTGACTAACATTATGTCTTCTGACTCAATTATTATAAGAGAAGTCATTAATTTTTATAGTTCTGTAAATGAACTTCATAGTGGTTTTCTTACTCTGGCCTTTTTTCTGCTAGCCAGTATATATTACCTGTTCAACATCATTTATCTGTAGACCAGAGTTTTCAAATGTTCTTCAGAGATATAATTCTGTTCATATAAAGTCCTTTTAGTTTAACGTCGCCATTTTCTCATTCATCTTCCTTTGCCTGTTTATTTCCTGCAATTCATTATTTCCTAATAAGGTTTAAATATACGGAAAAACGTCTTCTGACTTGCAGTTCAATCTTTTTTGATACCTCCAAGACCAGTATCTTAAAGAAGTTTAGGTATTTACCTTAAATTTTTCTTTTCCTAATTTGTCATTTAGCTGTTCCAACACATTGTTCAAACACAATTTGTTGTGTTTGTTGTTGAAACACAAGTTGTTCCAAATTGTTCAAACACAATTTGAATCGCTTTTTAACAAAAATATTGTAGTATTCATGGAAATTAATTTAAAATTAGAAGATTGATCTCTGTTTAAGTTGTTGTTTTGTGTCTAAATTGGATTGCAGATGATTATTAACATTTTTACAGAGAAAGAACTCTGTGTTTTGATAGCGGTTAGGAGTTTGGGGGTGGAATAAGTGGAATAAAGCTGAAATAAGCATGGTGTACACCCCATAATACAACTACACCTCTTTATTTGTCAGCAGCAGTATGTTTGAATTAGAATTTAATTGGAAGATTTGCTCATGAAGGATTGCAGTTAGAGATTTTACAGACTCACTATTTGAACTCTTTAAAAAGTGAGGCTGTCTTTCATGTCCTTTCCAGAGCGCAGACAGACCATGCTTTTCTCTGCCACACAAACCAGAAAGGTCGAGGATCTGGCAAAGATCTCTCTGAAGAAAGAGCCACTGTATGTTGGGGTTGATGATAACAAGGAGACAGCAACAGTAGATGGTCTGGAACAGGTAAGACAAACATTAGTGGGAGGGTTGAGATCTCTGAACACGCCAGGCCCTGTGGTTTTCTTACTTGGGATACTTCGGATGTATTTCACTGTGTATTTCACAAAATTAACTCTTTGGTGAATTGTTTTTTTCATAAAGTAACCCTTCCCTGATGTAATTGTGTTACTAAAACTTGAGTTGGCTCCTTACTACTTTTATTTAACAATGTTTCAATTTTTTGCAGGGTTATGTGGTGTGTCCATCTGAAAAAAGATTCCTTTTGCTCTTCACATTCCTCAAGAAGAACCGGAAGAAGAAACTGATGGTATTTTTTTCTTCATGTATGTCAGTGAAGTACCACTATGAATTACTCAACTACATTGATTTGCCTGTTTTGGCCATTCATGTAAGTGTCTTATTCATTGATTTATTTTGAATTGTTCTGATAACACCTGTAAGCTGTTACTGGCTTTACATTTGCCTGGTTTTGTTTCAGTCCAATTTCTAATAAACACTGCTCACAAAACTGATGATGGTCTTGATTACTCTGTAGAGGAAGGAGATAAAGCAAAGATTATGTAATAACACTTCAGTAATCAGACTTGCTATTTCTTGAATCAGTGCTGAACACTGATTACTTTATGCTCTCTGTGTAGCAATATTTCTGTTTTCTTCCAAGAAGTTACCTTTCACAAGCACTAAAATTCAACATGTGGAGGGAATTTCTTATCAGAGAAATCCAAAGTCTGATGCCTGAAGTGTTTGATGCTTTTCCTAAGGCCAGGGTGATGTTTGGATTTACTATGCCAATTCTTCCTGTTTGGATGAGTATTGTAAATTTTTTGTCAAAACCACAAAATGCATAATTTAGAACAAAGAATTGACTGAAAGTCTATGAAACAGTTACAACTAACCACAAAGTCTGTATTTTGTTTTGGGGGGAAATTTCTTGCTATTCTTCAATAGAAGTGTGGCAAGTATTGGTTTTGTTTGGTTATTGGCTTTTTTTAACCTGTAATCTGTCTAACATATTGCCAGACTTGCAAATGTCCTTTCTCTGAACTTGAAACATGCATGTTGTGCTCACAAGAATGTTTATTTTTAACGTTTTGGGAGATACATTGTAATCTCTGAGGGATGCCACTTTTGTAACCCTGTGCCATTTATTTTTTATTTTGTTTCTTCAGTGCAGAATGGTTCTGCTTGGTCTGTACAAGACCACGACTTGGAAAGATGTCTCAAATTATTTTTTTAGTTGATACTTCATCCCCAGTGTGTTTGTTTCCTTTCAGGGCAAGCAGAAACAGACCAAACGGACTACAACATTTTTCCAGTTCTGTAATGCAGAGTCTGGAATACTGCTGTGCACTGATGTGGCTGCCAGAGGATTGGACATTCCTGAAGTTGACTGGATTGTCCAGTATGACCCTCCAGATGATCCAAAGGTAAGTTAAGGAAACAGACAAGTGTCACAGCAAGAAATCAAATTCTGACTGCAAACTTAGTTTCAGAGGAGAGCTGAAACTGCTGCTTGGCAGAGGATTCAGCCATGGCCATATCCAGCTGCTGGTTTCTTACACTGTGCTTCACCAGCTCCTAGGAGATGTTGCTCCTAGCCAAGACTTTTGTTGCCTTCTTAAGAATTGGTATTTTTAAATATTGTTTGTGCTGTGAAATTAAAATCTAATCAGCTAAACAACCAAACACTTCTCAAGAGGAGTGTGAGTTCACATATGCATCCCTGAGCTTTTCCAGTTGAAATTTGCTTTTTGTTTAAAAATAATCTTCTTAATCTTCTTACTTAAATAAAAGTCTACTGTAAACAAGGGAAATGCACAAAAAACCTCCAAAATCAAGGTTTTACTTTCAGTTACTGCAGACTAAGATTTTTTTCTTCAGTAAAAGATAAAATGCTTTAGTCAGGGGCTCTGTCTCATCCTGATGTTGCTTTGCACCTTCAGCACTTGTTTTCCCTTATCCATGTGTCAGTGCCCAGAAGTCTTACCAAATAGTGAATGATGCATTACATTATATTGAGGTGGACTTTGGTGTATTTTTTGTTGGTTATTAAGACTCCCTGACTGTGTTGCTTGTTATTCTTTCCAAAAGGAATATATCCATCGTGTTGGTAGGACTGCCAGAGGAATAAATGGTAGAGGACATGCTCTGCTCATTTTACGACCAGAAGAACTGGGCTTCCTTCGTTACCTGAAACAAGCCAGGGTAAACTTCTGTCTACACTTTTTTTTTTTTTACTGTACATCCAGTTTTTAAAGGCAAAACCTATTGGTTTGGTTTGGTTTTTCAAAGATCAGTTTAATTTTGTTTAACTCCAAAAGAAGCACAGTCTTATAAAGGAAATCATTTTATTAGAACTGCACAGACTTTCTTGGCTGCTCTCCTTATGAACTTGTTTTGTTACTTTGAACTAAAATGATTTAACTTCTAAAGCAAAAGTGGTAAAAAATGGTGTCATACTGAGTGTCTCTATTACTCTAGCTTAAAAGAAGAAGTGATAATACTGTCATATTGATGTAAAGGCACTTTACAGATCCAGCTGTGGTATTAAAAAAAAAATCTGTTATCTAGCAGTTTCTATTTGTCCTTGGTCTTAAACATGTTCCCTATATTTACACGGTATAAATAATTTTGAGACTTCATTTCTTCTTTTGTTATTAAGGTACCGCTGAGTGAATTTGAATTTTCTTGGTCAAAAATCTCAGACATCCAGTCTCAGGTATGATGTTTTTATACTTCAACTACTTTGAATATCTTTATTATAATTTTCATGGAAAATGCAAATGTCTATAATGACTGCAACTCAAAAACATGTGTGCTTGTTCAGGAATGTTAGCATATAAACCTGTGTGTATTTTCAATTAGCTGGTGTTAATAAAGCCCAGCATCAGCTAAACTTCTTTTGTGCTCCTGTGCTACAAAAATAGCCAAGGAACACAGAGTTAAGTGGGATAGCATAGATAATTCTGAATATGTGCATTTCTATTGTTGATTACTTCTCTGAGTCCTTCTTTTGATAAGAGTTCTGTAAAGTCTCTTTACAGTAACTTGAATTTAAAATAGCAAGTACAGGAAGCAGTGAAGACAGTTCTTACAGAGAGAGGTTCCTAATTAAGCATAATCAGGAAGAAATGGTGCCTAATGTAGATTATTTTTAGAATGCTGAATTAACGTACTTTAAACATCAAATGATGCACTGGGATCCAATGAGTATTGGGAACTTAGCCCACATGAAATAAAATGTCTTAGTCTACCCTGGTGTATCTGCATTTTTGGTTTAGAATTAATACTGCTGATTTCACAGTGCATTGGCACCATAATAGATCAGACTGTGCAGCAATTGCATGGAATCTCACAGTTCAGATGTCAGGCTGACAATTCTCATACACATGGTTTCATGGTGTGGCTGCAGGAGTATTGTCCTTGATTAACTTGTTTGGGACAACTCAGTTTAATATTTCTGTAAATTTTTAAATTGCTGAGCCTTTGTTTGTATTGTAACTCAGCTTCAGGCTTTTTTGTCCCTCTACTGGTTTATTAAAGCATTTTTACACCTGTATGTGCACTTTGATGTTGCAGGGCAGTTTTGCTGAAGTGAAGACTGAATGTGATTGCCAGTCACACAGTAAAAAAGTCTGAATATAAAGTTTAGACTTTTAAGAACTGTATTTGTTTATGTCTCTTTTGGTTTTCTTTTCCCTTCACCAGCTGGAAAAACTGATAGAGAAGAACTACTTCCTTCACAAGTCAGCCCAGGAGGCTTACAAAGCTTATATCAGAGCTTATGACTCCCATTCTCTGAAGCAGATCTATGATGTCAATAATTTGGATCTTCCCAAAGTCTGCCTTTCATTTGGTTTCAAAGTTCCTCCGTTTGTTGACCTCAGTATCCTTTTACTGCAGTGTTTCAAAGCTGAATTTCTGCATTATAAATGCTCAGTGCAACTTGCTGAATTCCTGTGGTACCTCAAGTTCTGCTGTCTTGTTGTTGAGGTTGGAGTTTTTCTGCTAATAATTATAAAAATGTATCATGCTCCAACAATACTTTATCAAAGAAAATGTAAATATTGCAAATAATATAACTGCAAAAAGGCCTACAAGCATCTCTTTTAGCATATGTCCATGCTGCAGTCTTGGAATATTGGCATAGAGGGGCAAGAGCAGGAACTAGAAAACTGTATCTTAATTACTGTCAAAACTGACAGTGGATGGAATTTAAAGCAGTTGTACATTGGACAGTTTAATTGGACAACTGGATGAGTATTTAGAACCACAGGCACAAAGTTCTGGGTTTCTCTGTAATTAGGCTGCTCAGCTTTTTGTGTAATTATTTTTTTCTCACATCAGTAACCCTTAGTAAACCCAAAATGCAATATTTCAAATTACTCCTTTTGAAGTTCTTTAACCAATAAAATTTCAGATGTGAACAGCAACCACGGTAGAAGACTACAGAAAAGAGGTGGAGGTGGGGGATTTGGCTACCAGAAATCAAAGAACGTCCACAAAGCAAAAATCTTCAAACACATCAGCAAGAAATCTGACAATCGGCAATTTTCTCGTTAATTATGGTTGTTAAATGCCTTGGAGCCTTGGACTAGCCTACCTTGATCAAAACCATCTGGCAGTTACTTCCAATTTAAACAGCTCCTTTCCCATTTTTAGGTCTTTTTAAGGATTTTTTCTTTTCTGGGAATATCTTTTATTTTTCACTTCAGGAGGACTCTTCAGAACTGAGGCTAAAGGAGAATATGGCATGGAAATTTTGTCATACTAGTTGTAAGGAAGATAATTTAAATTACCTTAAGTCAATACCACAGAGATTTTTCTTAAAGAAAGGAAGAATACTTTTAGGTTTTATAGAAGAATTTGCTTTACATTTACCCTTCTTTCTATGCATACCTCTGAAAATTGCTAGAGTGGACATTGTGAGATGAAAAGGTTTTGCTCACGTGAATCATTGCAAGGGATTTTAATTCTACGGAATTCTGCTTTGGCCATCAAATATTCTGAAGAATATAGAACTGAACCATGGATGAATATTTAAGGCTGTATGAGCTTGTGAATAATTTCAGACATGGTATCTGTATAACAAATACAGTATCCAAAATAAATCTCTTACATTGGTTCTGGGACGTGATTAATGCTGGTTTAATGTGATATAATGGTAACATTATAGTGAAATATTTGGGTTTTCTTCATATTCAGTTTAAATCTGAATTTATTAATCCGATGACATCTAGTGTACTCTGCAAAGAATTAAGGAAAGCAGATTACATAAACTAAAGCAGTCGATCCAGGTAATGTTTTTAAGATGCTTCCTAACCTTGATGCAGTGAGAAGTTCTGCAGTTGTATCTTGTAAATTACAGAAGTGAATTGCTTTCAAGTCTTAGTACATCAGATCAGCAATGAGCAAAGTCAAAGATAACTGCCACAGGACGGGGGGTGGAGAGACTCAATAAATGAAAAAGTGGAACAGGGTATAAATATACTAGAAGGGTACTTTGAAGCAGGAATATAAAAAACTGAAATGGAAGAGGGTGGAATACACATTGGAGACAGGAAGAAATGTGTAGGCTTCAGTACAAGAACACACAAGTTGGGTAAAAGTAATTGTATTATATACACTATTTCCATCTCTGCCATTGTAGCAGTAGGTAAGGGCTCTTACGAGGCTACAGTGCTGGTGGGAAGTGTTTAAAAAGTGTTCATGTGTCAAAGAAAGACTAAAATGTCACATAATCCAGAAAGGTGGGCCATATGTAATTACAGTAAAACAGCTTTTAATTTGCATTTAAAATGTAACCCAGGAGCAGTTACAAATACAAAAGCATAAGTAGTTATTCCAGTATAACTTGGACTGTTACTTCTTAGGTCTTCTGAGGTAGCATGTCAGATTCAAAACTGATACACACATTGAAGTATTTTTTAAAAAATCAGTGGACTTTCCTTTCATCCTTGGGGAAAGCAGATGGGGAGAAATAATAGGAGCATTCTGTTTCTAGTGCTTCCACATTCAGAACTGAGCATTGTCTGGTTTTCTCTCTTATGAAATGGCTGAATTTAGACCCTAATGGGCTGTTAAGATTTTTAATGTCAAAATAATTTTGTTACTAGAATTTGAATGCCTTGTGCTTCTAAGCTTGCAATGAAATAGCAAAATCTCCTCTGAAGTGTAAGCAGTGCTAAATACGATGCCTGTCTCCTTAAGTTCTAATCTTTGATTCTGGGTTTTCTTATAAATGTATAAATAATAGATTTCAAAGTAATTCTCATGTCTTTATTAATAGTACATCTTAGGCGTTCTCTCTGAGATCTACATCATCATACAGTTTAAGGCTTCTGTTTGTACCTGCCAGCTGTGCAGTTACTGTATGGGAATTAACTTTCATTAAAGCAAAAGAAGCGCTGAGGGACTCATTAGATGAACTGCAAAATTAATTACTGGGAAATAGATGTAAGCAAAGCTGCAGTAAACCACTGTGAAGATCAGAGTGTGGTTATGTGGGCACCAGCAGTGGCTGCCGTAGTGTGGAACAGGAAAAGGGTTGGGATATGGAGTCAGTGCCCACCTGTCTGACCACATGCTCATGGCCAGAACTGGTGGGGTTTAAAAGTGCATTAAAATTCCTGCCACTTCTAAAGTCTGATATATGGAAAACTGACAAAGAGCCTGCACAACTCCTCCCTGTCATACTTTGGTTGTATTTTCCTAATTTTCTAATACAAAGAAATCTTTGAAACAAACGTCTGTAGGAGATTGAAAGACTGGATGGTATTGCTGTAGAGTAATAATAGCTTACAATGAAGAAAAGTTAACACTGTTAGTGTAATGGCTCCACCCTGCCTGTAGTAGCTACAAAGCTCTAATTTCCTGATTAAAAAGAGAAATCCATGAGCTGAGACTAAGTGAGAATTAAAAGCTTCCTGTCTTGTTCAGATGCAATTACCTTTTGCTTTGTTTATGAAATTTGTACATGACAAATAGTTTCTGATTAAGTATCTGTGTATTGGGCAGCATCTATTCCACCGTGGTAGTGCAAGAAGTGCAGAAGATTGTCAAACTGGAAATCTAAGGTTTCCTTTGCAGCTTCCCCTGTTATCAATCTTGGGAGCAGTTAATAGACCTCAGCCATCAGGCTCTCAAGGCTTGTCTCATAACAGTGACCAATCGCTTGGGGACTAATACCGTGTGCCTTGAGAAATTGCTTTCTTCCTCTGAGAACCTTGACAAAGAAATTGGACTCTTTAAACCACTTAAAGGGATGATCAAAACTGTCCTGCTTGAACTGGAAGATGTTTTTGACAGTTCTTGGAACAGGCCCATAAAGGAGCACTCTGCCACCAAGTTATTGCTCCTAAATGTGAAAAATCTCATGATCTGAGTTTCCTGTGCCATAAAGCTGCCGAGTTACAGACAAGCATAACACTGGTCAGAAAGTGTTGCCATCAAATTTTTCAGGGTGGATGTCACAGGTAGAAGGCACCTTTATTGGCAGTGTAGAGCAAGAATAGTTGAGAACTGGGTAAGATGTTATCTACTGAGGTCTGCTGTAAATAAGAAGTATGTTGATATTTTGGCAGTAATCAGCCTTTCCTGTTTGATGTATGACTTGATGACTCAAGTAAGCTACCCAAGTTCTGATGATTTGCTTTCAAGCCAGTGACTTGAGCAACTCACAGGAAGGGTGAAAAGGGCTATGTGATTTAAAATAAATAATATTTTAGTAGAGGTCCTACTGTGAAGGAATACCTGGTGCTGTCAGGATACTGCACAGGTCTGTGACTTTTGGTTTTAGTTCTACCACTGCCCTGTTTAGGCGATCATTGTCCAGTCATTTCAAGTGCCCAAAACTTAGAAGGGATTTTACAGAGCCCTGAAAACAGAAAAGAGCTGGTTATTAGCCCTTGAAAGGTGGGTTGGTGGTTGGGTTTGGGTTTTTTTCAAAGTAATGCTGAAAGAAGCCTGTAATCAAGGGGCTAATTATACAGAATGAAGTCTATCACTGCTCCTGGCTTTTGCTCTATTAGTTTGATGTGCTCAGGATTTTAGCTAACAGGAGAATTCATTCAACACTTACTGAGGCTTTTGTTTGTCCAAGGCTTTTAGATTTATAGAAGATGTTGAGCCCTGACAATAAGGATCCAGCCTCTTGAGCTGGAATGCTCTTAGGTGCTAAAAAATCTGCTGGCTTGCATCAAAGTCATAAACATCATGATGTTGCTTCTGTCAAATCTCTTTATTGCACAGCCACGTGGGGAAGAGATTTCTTTTCTTTTTTTTCCTCTTAGCCACCACGATAAACTGTTGATATGGAGTTGAGGAGACGTAGAGGAAAGATGCCATTAGAAGAAGAGAAGACAAATGGAAAATCGGGGTTCTGTCTAGAAACACATTCACTTTGCTATATCGGTGTCATTCAGCTTAAGAACTGCATACACTTTTCAAAAAAAATCCCCAAACCTTAGCATACTCTAATAGCAGTCCATCTTCCCAGACACTTTTGTAAGCTGCAACACTGAAAAACATAACCATCTACTATTTTTTCCCAATTTGTCAGAATTTAAAGGAGAAAAAAAAAAAAGAAAAATTGTAGGCTCTGCAAAACCTTGTATAACAGTTACAAAACTTCCAAACTCTCCCCTCTATTCTGACTGTCAGCTAAAGATGGTGAGACACCCAGGGCTTTCTGGGCTCCTCTGTGTGTGGTTGCAATCACCTATGAATGCTTTTATTATTATTTATTATATTATTTATGTTATTTCTTATATTATTTATATTAATAAAATCAATACTAGCTGACATCTAGATTCTGCATCACATTTTCAATTGTAAAAGTATGGAACCAGCTGTCCAAGGACTTTGGAAGGTTAGTTTTTTGTCTTGAGCTGAAATTTTCTATATATTTCTCAAATTAATTGCAGGATTTATATAACTGACTTTTCAAAAAAAAAAATGCTTTAGAAAGGAGCTATTTAAAGAGGATGGAATAAAACTGCATCTGCTAGAAGCATTTGTAGCACTTTCAAACCTAAAACAAAAAATGGAAAATAAGTGAAGAGTCAAGTTCAGTTAGTCCCTATATAAAGGTCTAAAAAAAATTGCCTTGGATAAAAACAAAGTTCTGGAAAATTTAACATTAAATTTTATCTATTTGCTATAAAAATATGGCATCACTTCACAGAATGGGTTGTAATTCTGCTATATCTGAATGAATCATCACCCTCCAGAGCTGTTCTAAGCTGCATGCTGTCCTTGGGAGTGTCTGGAAGTGGAGCTGTAACAAAGCTGGCCTGGGCAGCTGCTCCCTGGGGAGGACAGACACCTCAGCACAGCTGAGCTAAGGGCAGCTTGGACATGAATTACAAGGATGCAGGGAGGGTTTGGCCAGCATAAGAACTTTCAGACTGACAGAAAGGAATATTATGACAAGACTGAGTCTGAAAAGATTCAGTTAAAGAGAGTCCTGAAGTGATGCTTGGTAAAGTGATGAGGACTAGGAAATACGTTTTGCAATTCCTCACCTCTGCCACAAATCCTTTTCTCATCAATTCTCAGGTCATCAGGGAAAAGTGAAAACAGATGCAAAGGATGATGTGAAGCATTTAGACTTCAATAGATTGGTTTTTTCCCACCCTTCTGTGTTTTGCATCCCTCAGACTTCTCAAAAGCTCCAGAAAGCACCAAACATCCAGATGGAAAAATAACATTCCCTTGTATTCACTGTTAATTCTGTTGTCCATCTCCAAGCCTTTGGTCACATATTTGATTGCTTATTTTAAGAGCAATGAAGTGGTTGGTGGGAGCACTGAGGGGACATGGCAGGAAGGGGCTGTGAAGAGGATGTCCTGCAGGCTCATGGGGTCCATGGGGAGAAGGAGGTGTCTTGTCACCACCTGGGTCTGTGGGGACACTGACAATTGCTGTCTACTCAGCCCTGGTGAGGCCACATCTGAGCACTGTGTCCAAATCTGGGCTCCTCTGTACAAGAAAGGCAAGGAGCTACTGGAGAGGGTCCAGCAGAGGCCACAGATGATGAGGAGGAGTCTGGAGGATCTCTCTTACGGGGAGAGACTGTGAGAGTTGGGCCAGTTTAGTGTGGAGAAGACAAGACTGAGAGGATCTCATTAATGCACATTAACATCTCAAAGGCAGGCGCCAAGGGCATCTTTTCAGTGGTGCCCAGCGACACGACACGGAGTAATGGCTATAAACTAAACCACAAGAAGTTTAACCTCAACATGAGCAAGAACCTTACCCTGAGGGTGGCAGTGCACTAAAAGCTGCCCAGGAAAGGCATGGAGTCTCCCTTTGCGCAGAGATTCCAAACCCACCTGGACGTGTTCCTGCGACACCTGCCCGAGGTGACCCTGCCTGGGCAGGGCGGTGGGGTTCCGCGATGATCTCCAGGGGTCCCTTCCAGCCCCGGCAGTTCGGTGATTCCGTGAACAGCGGCTCCCAGCCCTCACGAGCCGTAGGCAGCAGCCGGGGAGGCGGTGCCTCCCGCCGCCCCACACGGACCGGCCGCGCCACCGCCCCCGAGGCGGCCGCTGAGGCGGGGCGGCAGCGGTAGTGCCGCCCGCCCGCCTGCCTTCGCTGTCCGTGCCGGAGCCTGGCCGCGGTCCCACCGTGCGTCCTTCCCTTCTCCAGCCTCTCTCCTTGCTCCAGCTGCCCGGGATGGGCGTGCGGAGCGGCGGGGGCGGGCGGGAGCTGCGGGCAGCGCTGAGGCGGAGGCACATGGCGGGCGGCCGCTGAGCGGAGGCGCGTCCCGGTGTGCGGCTCCCGCTCGCCGCCAGCGGGGCTGGGGACGGTGCCGGCGGTCTGCGAAGGGGCAGCGGTGAGGGGTCGAGCCCTGGTCCTGGGCATGGCGGAGACCCTGAGCCCTTGCTCCCCACGGGGCCAGTGCCAGCCCAGCATGGGCGCCAACACCTCGTCCGCCAGCGTGGACACCAACGCCTCCTCCTCGGTGGTGGGCGGCAGTGCGTGGAGGGGCCGGGAGCCTTTCTCCATCTTCACCTTCCTCATCGTGACCCTGCTGGTGCTCCTGACCGTGGCCACCTTCCTCTGGAACCTGCTGGTGCTGGCGACCATCCTGCGAGTGAAGGCCTTCCACCGGGTCCCCCACAACCTGGTGGCCTCCACGGCGGTGTCGGATGTGCTGGTGGCGGCCCTGGTGATGCCGCTGAGCCTGGTGAAGGAGCTGTCGGCCGGGCGGCGGTGGCGGCTGGGCCGGGAGCTGTGCCTCGTGTGGGTGTGCTTCGACGTGCTGTGCTGCACGGCCAGCATCTGGAACGTGACGGCCATCGCCCTGGACCGCTACTGGTCCATCACCCGGCAGCTGCAGTACACGCTGCTCGCCCGCCGCCGCATCTCCAATGTCATGATCGCTCTCACCTGGCTGCTCTCCGCCGCCATCTCCCTCGGCCCGCTCCTGGGCTGGGGAGAGACCTACAGCCCCGAGCAGGAGCGCTGCCAGCTCAGCCAGGACCCATCCTACACCATCGTCTCCACGGGCGGCGCGTTCTATCTGCCCCTCTGCGTGGTGCTCTTCGTCTACTGGAAGATCTACAAGGCGTCTAGGTTCCACATGGGGGGCCGCCGGAGGAACGCCGTGGTGCCGCTGCCCGAGGCTGCCCAGGTAAGGCTGGACAAGGGCAGGGAGCCCCTGCTGCTCCCCCGGGCACTGCGGGCCTGCTGCTCCTCAGCTCCCGGCCCGCACGCCTGCCCTGGTGGGTTCGGCTCAGAGAGAAGGCTGCGAGGTGCCCTGGGGCTCCCGGGTGAGCTGGGCTTTGTCACAGACTGGACGTGAGCTGTAATTAGCCAGTCAAAAAGTGCAGCTCCTGGAGAAGAGCTCTATTCTCATTTATTTCATGTGTGTTACAAAAGTGAGGGGCAGGTGCATTCAGTGCCAGTCGGGAGAGATGCTTGAAGATCGTCTCTTTCTTCTGAATTTGCAGTTCCTTGAGTTTTTTTCCCTCTTTATGCTTTTTATAGAGTTGGGGGGTAAAAAAAGACATAAACAAATCCCCAGGTCCTGTACTGAGATAAATGCCCATTTGTCTACCAGCATAGACTTTGTGTGTCTGGATAGATTTTGGTAAGCAAATTGTGCACTATACACAATATACATACATACATACATACATACATATATTTAGATGTGCTTGGCCTATTTTACCTTGAATACTGCTCACTGCATAGTGTAGAAGCAACGAGCAATCATTTCTGGTTTAAAATGACCTGCTGGCTTCAAAACCGTGTTCTCCTTATCCCAGAGATTGTCTGTAATCCTGTAGTGCCCATGCCATTTGGGAGGTCTTGTTCATTTTGGGGATACCCCTTGCTGGCAGGAAAGCTGTGTCCCTTCAGCAGGGTTGGGGTTGGCTCCTTGTGCCCCATAAGTCAGGCTCTCTGCATGATGCTGCTGTCACCCATTCCATGCCTCCACCGTGCTTGGCTGTGCTCTCTGTAAACTTTCTCTGCCTTCTGTCATATACTCTTACTCTCACTCCTACCAGTCTTTATGTTTTTGTGATTGCATGTTGCACTTCCTAAGCCCAGTCCCTTCCCAGTAGCCAAAGATGAGCTGTGTGGACGTTAGGGATACCTACAGAGAACATTTCTGTTCCATTGGGGCTAATCCTGCAGAACCTCATTCCCCTGCAAAACCCTATCTTAGATTTGCAGTCAGGGAAACTCATTGTTATGGTCACAAATATCTTCAGTTTTGCAAGATTCTTGCAAAAGATAACGGCACTGACAATTGTTTGATTAGACTCATAGATTTGGATTGTAATGTCTTGAAGATATTTTTAATATAAATTGATTTATGAAGGTACCTTCTTTATTGCTTTTATGAAAAAGCAAAAAATTTGTTTGAAAAGTTGAGACTGTCTCCTCTAGTGGGATTTCTTTTCCTACAAAAATCTTCACCCCCTAGTTTGCACCAAATTTCTTTCAAATTCTTTTAAGTATGATGAAAGTATTGCTTGGAGTTAATGTATAATCCTGTCAAGCACAAAAGCCAGCTGATTATTTTTAGTGGTTTTGCATGCTCTCTCTTTTGCATACGCACATACCCATACGGGACTAGTTGTTTGGAACCTAAAATTCTGGGAAGCTAAATGAGCTGAGGCACTGCTGCTCAAGCCAGTGGAGAGACACATCACGTGGCAGTTTTAGCAAGACAGAGGGTGGCTGCAAATTGTCACAGTTCTGTCTGCAAGAGGCCCTGTGTGGGCCCAGCATGGCTGCCAGGTAAGTGCTTTTTGCTGATGCAAAGTCCAGGGGCTGTTTTAGGCTGCACTGACAAAAAGGCTCTGTCAGAGTGAGCTAAACCCCCATTTTTGGAGGGGTTATTGCAATTCCAGCAAATGCTCAAGCCAGTAGGTCTTCTTTCTCATGTTGGTGTGGTTGACATACTAACTTCTCCTAAGAGTGATTCTTGAATCTGCAATTGGTGTGTAGTGCCAACTTCCTCCATTGTCCCAGCAGCTCTGTTGGCTGAGTTAAATTAAAAGACTTCTGTGATTCTGATACAAACTTCACTCCTCACCTAAAGGAAGAGCTGATGCTACACAAATGTATATGAAATGAACTCGTGGATCAAGCGAGCTGGCATTCAGGATGCATTTCTTGTTTTCTTTCTAAATTAAGGTACTGAGATTTACTCACCAAGTGTTAGCCTGATCCTTTTTAAGCTTGTGGTAGTAGGATCCATCACATCCACAGGAAGAGTAGCAGTTCTCCAGTGAATTCTGGAGGGGAATCTTCACACACATCACTACTGTTCTTTGGCAAAACCCTGTTGCTTTTTTTTTTAACATGCAAACACAAAGGTAACATTGCCAAGCTTTGCTTCTCTGCATGCAGGGATGATCAGGCTGTCAGCAGCTGCTCTGTCCTCTCTGATAGGGCAAATTCTGTTCTGCTTCTGGTGGTTTGCTCATAAAATAATTCTTATTTTCCCTTTCTTTCTCCCTTGATGTCTCTCCTCCCTCCAGTTTCTTCCACCTCCGTTCTCAGAGAATGCTCACCTGTCATGCTCACCCTGGCAACATTTTCCTTCTGTCACTTTGACTCTGAGTGTGAATTTCCCTCTGCATCTATGCCAGTTCTCACTCTAGGTGCCCTGCACCAGTTGATCTGAGGAATACTAGCAGGGCTTTTTTGGCAGATGATGCCAAAGGCTGGCAGTGCTTCCCAGGCTGGAGGTGAGCAATAACAGCAGTGATCCCTGCTGGAAGAGATGTCTGTGTTGCACTCAGGAATGAGCTGTCAGGTAGTGCTGGATTGGAACTGCACAGCAGGGCTGCAGTTTGTGGCCTGAGGTACAACCAGCTGGTTAATTTTGGCAAGTCTAAGGACAGAAAAGGTCTGAGTTCATGGCCCTCAGATGCCAGTGGGGATGCCTTGGAAAAACCAATGCTGAGTGGAGAAGTGAGTGTGGTACCTTGATGTTTGTCAGCCAGCAGAGTCAGGCACCAAAGTGCTTTGCAGGTTGCCAGTAGATATCTATATTATAGATATATATAGATATATATAAAGTGGTTTGATTTTTTTCACAGAGAAAGGGCATTTCTTTCAAATTGGGTGTTGGCATACCTTATGTGCCTACACTCTTACAGAGCTGCAGAATAGAATAGGCACAAAATAAATATTCTGAGTTATTCTTTGGTTAAAATTTTACTTTTCAAAACTTTTGGAAAAATTTCAGTGAGGGAGATGGATGTGAAACCTCTGAGATACTTCAGGTTTTAATGAGAGCTTGGTTTTTGGCTTTCCTTTGAAATAAAATAATTGCCAGAATGGGACCCTAAATTTAGCTGATGCTTTTATAATCTTTTGTTTGCCAATTATGAAACTCCCTGGAAAGTGAATTCTGCAGGCAACACTGATGTAGGTGACCCTCATTAAAAACCTAGTGACATTTCATCACTGCCAGAGAGCTATGCTCTGTCACACCTTGTTGACAGCAGGCAATAATTCTCTCTCTAAACAGTTCAATTGAAATAAATGAGACTGCTTGAAAACCAGCAGGTTCTGCTGGATAGTGCCCTTTTAAATCAATGAAATCCCTTGTAGCTTAGGGATAGCCCAGCAAAACCAAGGATGATGGGATCCGAATGTCTGCATTACTTACATGTACTAATTGCAAAATCAGGCTTAAATTTTCTTATGAGGAGTTAAAAATCTGGTTCTGTTGATGATTGGTGGAGGTTTTGTTCGGGGTTTTTTTGGTGGGTTTATTTTTTCTCCCTTCTCAAAGTACTTATATACTGTATAAAAACGTTAGGCATGATCCAAACCTTAGAGTTTTGTGAGAGTTCTTCCTAGTTTTAGCTCCAGCACAGAGGTGCTGTGTTGTTCTGCACCTTGGTCCATTCATCTTCTCCAACTCAACCAGTCAGGACAATGTGGGAGAAAAAATAGATTCTCCTTTTCTGAAGGGGTCATGGACCTTTTATTTCTTATTTCTGCCTCTGCAAAAGTAGAAGAGATGAATCAGGAAGCAAAGTTCAGCTGTCAGAAGAGTTGCCAAAAATGTCCAGGAAGGAGTGAGGCAAGAAGCAAAATGGAGTGGGTAGTGACTTCCTGGGGGAAATACAGTTATTCCTGCTTACAGCAGAAGAAAATCCTGTGAGAGAAAGTGGGTGTTCCTCTCCCTGTCAAATGAACTGTTTGTCATGTTGGTGGAGCATCCAAGAGAGCGTAGACATTTCTATGTTTTGATCCTTTGTTGTGCATTTAGCTTCTTGTGTTCTTGTTCAAAGAGAAAGAAGCGTACCAAGGCTGCACTGAGGCTGTAATGACCTTTGCTGGACCACACTGTGATAGGCAAAGCTCTGAATTTGTGGTACTAAGCCAGATTTGATTCACGTTTATCATCTTTACTGTTGTTTTGTTATTGCAGACCCTGCAGGTGCAGGAAAAACACGCACAAAGCACCTGCCATGAAGGACCAGTAATAACAACCATTAAAGCTATAAGGAACATTTTAAATCAAGGGATTTTGTCAGAAGCTGCTTGGTGGCATATTTTCTGTGACATTGTAGGAGCACAGGAATTGGGAACATACAGCTCTGGAAACGTGTAGTCATTTACTGGGGACAGACATACAAGAGAAGGGGCATTGAACTGTAATTGCTGATCAGTATACAGAAGAATAGATTCTGGAACTAAAACCAAACTCCTTTGTGACTGTAGAAGGATTTGTACTTGAGCTCATTTCCTTCATTTACGCTCTTTATTATTCTCACAGAATAGCAGTCCTCTCTGCACTTCTCACAGCCCATTGTCCTGGAAATAGCTGATTTCATGAGTTCAGAACCAAATTCTGCCCTCAGAGTAGCAGTCCTTTCATACCAGCAATTTCCCCAGTGCTCCTGGAGCAGTGCCTGGACAGATGGAAGGAAATCTGTGCCCAAGGATGTGTGCTGCTAGACACAGAGTGAGAACAGTGTGCAACACTGCAGAGATGGCTCCATGGACTGCTCTAACTTACAGTCTGTGACCACCTCTTCTTCTGTCACTGCCTGCTTGCTAGTGCTCATCAGGAAGCCCAAAATGGGAGTGAAAGTTCTCTACTTGTCCTTTGTTCTGTGTGGTACAGGGATAAAAGTCAGCTGTTGTGACTTACATTGGAAACTGGAGTCATGAAAAGCCTCTGGGACTGGCACTGGGAACTGCAGATTTGGTACAGTTAGAGATGCATTTAGTTCTAGCAAGTAATTTACAAAATGTACCATGATCTATTTTCACTTGCTGTTTTCAGAGGCCTGACCTAACAACCAGTGAAGTTTGCAAAAACTCATCTGACTTCAGTAGGAGTTTGACCAGGCTGTAAATGCAGGCTTCATTGTGGAAAACGCCTCAGGACTGAGGTATCTTCTAGCAAAGGAAATGAAAAAACTTTTTCTTACAACATGTAATTAAGTGATAAAATGGTCATTGGAGTAAATTCTGCAGTCAGAAGTAGTGAGAAGGCTCTGATTTGATGGCACACAGCAAGCTCCATCTTTTGAGCAAGAGTTGAAGGTTAAATACAGTACCAAACTGTGCCTGCTGCTTGTGACAAAGTCCTTTGTATGGCTGTTCCCAAGAGGCACTTATGTAACTATTCCTCAGGGCTAAGACATAATCTTTCAGGGTTGCTTGTCACAGATTTGTCCTCCTGTCATACATTCATCCCTTTTTGCAGAGTGTGATTAAGGACATGCAGAGCAAGTCCTTCTGCAGACAAATGGTGTGATCCTTGCTACATGAGGGGTGTCCCATTTTAATTGTCAGAATAGATGTGATTTTCATTTTCCTCCATTATTTGCCTGTGCCCATAATCTGCTGCTCTTAAATTCTGCAGCCATGTCTGGTGTCTGAGAGTGCAGACAGGGATATCCATCCTGAAGAGTGATTGTTCAGCCACTGCCAGTGCTGCGGTGTCTGAATTGCTGTGCTTATACTGAGTACAGGCCCTCCATCCATTACAAAGGTAGCACATGCATGTGGAATATGTAGCTAATTTAACAATGACCCATATTTGGAGTGCTGTCAAAGTCTTGTAGTGCCTGTGAATTATCACTCAAGCAGATTTTACAGCCTTAAACTGTTGCTTTTATTGCACTCTCTTCATAACTGCAATACCTATAAGAACTTTAATATCACAGACACAATAATCTTCAGATTAAAACCACTAGGGAGTGTCTTCATCTGGTCAGACTCAAAGCACACGAATAACTAACTTCTGCCCAGAAGCTGTTTGCCCCAGAGCACTGTGCTGTGCTCACTGCAGAGATGAATCTCTTGCCCTCAGTGAGAGGAGACAAGTCCACAGCCTGGAGTAGCTGAATTTTTTTCCGCTCTTGTATAACAGCCAGAGTCTGAACTGAAGGCCAGTTGAAATGGTGTTTTTCTGGCAATGAAGTACTTTTTGAGAAAGTACAGAATCACAGAATGGTTGGACTTGGAAGGGCCCTGTGGAGATCACCTAGTCCAAACCCTGCTGCAGCAGTTCACCTAGAGCAGGTTTAAAGGCCATATAGCAGCATGAGTCTGGTGCAGGGAATGGCATCTGGCACAGGCCTTTGTTAGCCTGCCTTATCAAACTGATTCCCCCTAAGTATGAAGGCATCCAGTAAAATAAACTGCAAAAGAATCCCACAACACACACGGCACCAGGTACTCTTTATTTAGCTCTGTTTGTCAGTTACACTTGGCAGCCTTTCCAGTGAAATGAGAAGCCTCGTAACTTTGGCACTCTGGGGCATTTTCTTTCTTTTAGCATGGAAGGAATGGAGTTCAGGCCTTTTGTGGCAGGTGCACAGATGTTTTGCTGTCATTTAAAAGTAATACTTCACTCAAACAAACTGTCCTGGTAAGAAACTGTGTTTGCTTTTGTTTGAGGTGAAGGAAGCTTCGCAGGAACCACAGATGGTGTTTACAGCTCGTCGTGCAGCTATCACTTTCCAGACAGATGGAGAAACATGGAGAGAACAGAAAGAGAAAAAGGCAGCTCTGATGGTTGGCATCTTAATTGGAGTTTTTGTGCTGTGCTGGATCCCTTTCTTCATCACAGAATTAATAAGTCCCCTCTGTTCCTGCAACATCCCACCCGTCTGGAAAAGCATTTTTCTTTGGCTTGGCTACTCAAATTCTTTCTTTAATCCTCTCATTTATACAGCATTTAACAAAAATTACAACAATGCCTTCAAGAACTTTTTTGTAAAGCAAAGATAAAAGGGGACACAGGAGAAAATTATTTTTGCATAATGGAGAGATTTCTTGAGGGAAACATGCCTATGATATGTACAGTTTTCGTGCACAAGAGCTACCTTAGGGGATTTAGGAGCAGTGAAAAAGAAGATGGAAGATGTCTGGATATAAACCTACTGAGCGTTTACAGTTCCTCCTTAGAAATACACGTGTGCTACGCAAAGAAGGTGGAAGCAGGGAATGCCTCCCATCTCTTCAAAGTCATCCCAGGCTGAGGTCTGCCAGAGAAGCTCTGTGTGTGTCCCGTGCTGGGCTGTCACACCCAACACAGCTGATCCCACCCAGCCAGCCCCAGGCCCTGCTGCAGCTCCCCTCATTAGCAAAGGCACCCGTGGGAGCTGCTAATTGAGCAGTACTGACATGTGTGTGATATGGGCAGCATGATGGCTTCGGGTTTGAGATTTATTTGGAAGGGAATAAACATGCTGCAG
The DNA here is from genome assembly GCA_018697195.1 of Certhia americana. NCBI lineage: Eukaryota > Metazoa > Chordata > Aves > Passeriformes > Certhiidae > Certhia > Certhia americana. The sequence goes on from CM031863.1 coordinate 7,467,952, forward strand.
TCAATCAGTCCTTGAGTTGATGTGAAATTAAAGTGGGTAACCAAGCAGCTCAGAAACACCCTGCCAGGACTGAGGGGCTGTGTGCTCTGCAAGCAGCAGGGCTTGGTGGGCAGGCTTGGGCAAACAGGGGTCAGCTGTGTCTCTTGGGGTTAAGTGAAACTTAAGACACAAGTGTAGAATTATTCAGAGCCCCTGAGAATGTCTTCTCACTGCTTGCAAAGGAGGATCCAGTGAGGATTTTTCACTTGTGTTGCCCTCTCTCACTATGCCAGGCTCAGACTCCCCCTGTTTTATTAAACCTGGGTGAGTTCAAGATAGACCCCAACACCTCCAAGTGAATGGGAATGCATGGTTATTTCATACCACCATAAAACTGAGCAGGCATCCGTGTTACAAACACCAGAGAGGATGTTCAGTCACACCAGGTGTGCTGGCAGCAACACCTGGCAGTGGTAGATGAGTGCCTGCACCGTGCCTGGGCCCTTGCCCCATAAATGTGCTCATCATGGGTGAACTTCATTCACAATTTGTCAGCTGGCATCAGCTTCCTCCTACTGTAACAAAGGTGTTGCTGCCATCAGATCTAAGGGACTCTCCAAAACTCAAAGGGACTCAAACCCAAGCCTTAAATTTTTTTCCCAAGATCTGACAAACACCCCTGACCCAACAATATATACATAAATAATCTATTTCCTTGCATACTGCCAAGTCCATCTTGCTCCATATTTGTTTCTTTGCTGGGTTTAACTTCCTCCCCTGCTCTGAGGGGGAGGGCTGACAGCATCTTTGAGTATTTCTAGCCTGGCAGCTTTTTACTGACACAGTGTCCCAGGAAGCTTAAGGGAGCTTGGCTGCATCTCAGGAGCACAGTGTATGGTGAGGTCAGGCAGTGCTGTCCCTCACACCTGCAGTGCTGTGACAGTCCACTGTGACCTGCTGTGCCTACAGACACCTGTGTGTCTTGCATTCCTGCAGAGAATGCTTCTCTCAATTTCAGTGGGAATTCAGAAGTTTTAATAACCTAGAATTTCAAAGAGTTGTTAGATAGTGACTCAGATTTAAATGCCAATTTAAATAACTTTCCCTTGTGACTCTCAACTTTCCTGCATATGGAATAGCTACCATTCATACCAGTGTTTGGAGGCTTAATTAAACCAGAAGGAAGGCACATATGTAAGAGACTGAATGTTACTAAAACCTGCAGCATCATTCAGAACCACTGACAAATTTTACAAGTAAGACGGTCACAGCTTTAAAAGCTTTAAAATCCAAACATGACATGGAAGGAGGAAATGCAGAGGTCACCTTGTGCTGTGCTGAAAAGGATACAATGCTGCATGTGGCACTCCGGAAATTTCTAATAATCATGTTTTGAACAAATTTTATTTCCTGTACTCCTCAGCCTGGTAAGCCCAGCCGTTACTATCACACAGATCCAGTGCCAGCCCTGATGCCCTGGCCCATCCCAGTCTGGCTGCAGGAGCTGCAGTGATGTCTAGCTGCACATTCCAACTGACTGGAGCAGCACCCAGCTCCAGTTCCAGTTCCAGAACCCTTCCCTGAAGCAACACAAGCTGTGAAGGCACCTTCTATATGGCTTGGCCTCTGGAACTTGGGAGAACACCACAGAGCTGCAAGGCCCCTGTGCAGTTCCTGCAGCTGCAGACATGCAGGGCATTGCTGCAGACACTGACCTGCAGCAGGGTGCCTTCAGCAAACAGCAGAGCTGCAGCAGGGCACTGGCACAGCTCTTCTCCTCCTCCTCAAAGATGAATTTAGCTCCCTTAAGAGGTGAGGCTGGGCCTCTGGAATTTTGCTTTAAGAAGTTCTGAAGATAAGCAGCCAGTGCTCTGCCCACCCAAGCATCTGTGCCAGCAGATGCTCACACACCCAGAGGCGACAAGAAGCAAGCAGAGCTTTCATTTCATTGCAGTGGCTTTAGAAAGCTCTTACCAAAATCAGCTTCCCACACTGGCTCTAAATGCAGACTGCATTTAGAAGAACAGCAGCACATATTTGGGATTTAAAAGTTGTTACTTGCCTACCTAGGAAATTCTGCTTGATGCAAAATAGCAATTGTGATTAAAATGATAAATCCCAAATTGAAATGCCCATTCAGATGACTTTTTTAGAGTGGCATGGTACACAAACACAGCACAGCCTGAATTCCCGAACAGGTCTCCTTGGTGCCAAAGCTGAATTAATCAATTTACAAACTAGAAAGAGCCTTACAGTTTTTATAGAGGGCAAAGGTTGTAGACTGAAATAATGCCTTCTAATATCAAAGCTGACTACAGAAAGGCTGCAAGCAGCACTCATATACAGGTTTCCCTCTTTGAAGGAATGCCGAGTGTAAATTTTTCCCTCTTTGAAGGGATTTGGAATCTGATTTTGCCTTCGTTATGTTGCTAGCCCTGGGCAGACTGACTTTTTGAACAGATGCAAGAGGAGCAGCCCAGATCTATTCCCTCATCACCAGTGTGGGGGAGCAAGGTTCCAGCTGGCTGAGTGGGAAGGTTTTCTGTTTGTGCTGAAGGAACAGGACATCACAAAAACAGTGACTCGTTGGACTATGAACACAATTCATCTTTTAATGCACTTGTAATTCAAGAGCCTGGGAAAGCTTCTAAGGCAAGTTCCACCTTAAAAACACAATAGCAGAATGTCACTGGATTCCAAACATTCTTTATTTTATATTTGCTGCCATAGAAAGTAATTGAACAGCACTGTCATCAGTGTCAGTGGGAAAAAGGAACATGGGTTTTCTTCTCCTGAAGATGTCATGTACATTAAGAAGTCAGTCCAAAATCCTGGTGTTAAGTACAAAAAGCAACTGTTTGAATTATAAAATACTGTATATACGATATAAAAAAATCTCAAAAAGTGTCCCACAACGTTCCTGAACTTTTAAGAGCAAATCCTCAGCAAGGTAAGTAGGTTGTTGTCTTCAAAGGTGAGCATCAGTTCATTAGAGCAGAATGTCTCAGTCTTTAGCTTCCTATATTACAGGTGACAGACTTTGATTTTCATCCCAGCCAGGGATAACGTGGTGATCCTAGTATTAAGGTGTTTTTTCCTGGAGCTATTAATTTAACAAGCACACTCTCTATATATAAAAATGAAATTTCAAAGAAATTTATACAACAGCTAGACTTTATAAAAATATAGATCTATAATTTTACACCAGGAATTATCCAAGGTAAGTTTTCATTTTCTTAGCCATTAGAAATTAATTGTTATCCTTTAGAATCCTATCTATGGGTAGAGTGTAAACTAAAAAATAATGTGAAGTTATTAGCTGGCAAAACGAGTTCGAAGAATCTCATTCTGTTGGGTTTTTTTGAACCAAAATTAACAAACTACTGCATTCTGCAGTGCTCATCCTGTGGGGTGGTGGACAATACTACACAGTACATGTAAACTTATTCCAGAATTTTCACCTAATTTAGTGTTAAAACCCAAATAAAAAACATTTCCACTGTCCTTACTGTAGGAAAAAACCACCCAAACCCAAATAAATAAAATTAGACAGTATTTCTATTTTGCTGTACTGTGTATTTCTAACTCTTTACTGTGTAGTGGAGGAAATAATGAACAATCCAGCCACGTGATGAGGGAATGTAAACTGAACACATACTGGAAAAACCAGACTTTTACAGCTGTGTGTATATATATTTTTTATATATATCTATATATATACATCTACATTGCAGTTATAACTGTCACCTCACAAAAGAGATTCAATGGACTGAACAATCTTCTATAAATTTCCCCAGCTGGAGTTCTTCAGGAAGAACTGGCTTTCAGCTTGGACAGCAGCATTTCATTCTTACGGCATTCCTGTTAACAGAGAGCAAACACGTAAGGAGGAATTGCTCTTAACTCTGCTACCTCCTATCTCCACATCAACAGAACCAAACCCTTCCCTTCATTTTGAAACATCTCCAAAATCCAAAGCAGCCTGGAGCGAGTGATGAGTTGAAGATAATTCTGATTCATCCATAATGTTATTCCAATTGCAATATTCATTAAACTTTATGACATGTAAGCCAGAAGGAACACTTCTTAACCACCCCTCTGAAATTGTTACATGTAGCTAAAGCAAATTCAGTTTTTTACTTATAAATAGAATAAATCTGAAAAGGAGATTACTTGTAGGTGATGTGGAACTTCACAGGACAGTCTGCAGAAGAGTCAGTGCTCAGGGAACAATTCTTGGCCAGGAAATATATTCACATAAGTACACCTGTGTTCAGTACCACAACCATGACTTCTTTTATTTTTAAAGGTAGCAGAATTGAGCAGAAATTCCTTCACATGGCAATGGAAGAAAAATAGGCAAAACCCCTAAAAATTAATCCACCTAAATTCTGCAAGTAGGATGTAAAATTCTGTATGTCAAGAGAAGTAGCTGAACAGCCTGTCATTCTGCCAGAGTACACTGTCTGAAACAGGAAGGAACTGTCTCAGAACAAAGCAGGAATAATTACACAAAGATGTTTTTTCTCGAACATATGAAGCCAAATGACAATTTTGCCTGCAGCATTCCTTTTCATTCATTCATTCTCACGGAGACAGCAAGTACCAGAATCCCATGATGATTAAAAGCTTGGGAAAGGCTAAATCAATGAAGTGTTATACAGTGTTTTCACAGCCATTAGGCAACAAGGCTGGTTCCTGAAGATTAATGACCAACACTCTGCATTTCCTCCTTATTCATACACATACACCTCTCTTTGCTCCAATATCTAACTGCTCACAGGTCTTCAAGAGTTTCCACTTGAAAACCTAGATACACCACCTGCTTGATAACCTCTCCCTGTAACAGGGATAGGTGCCAATCTAGCTGTGAAAGAACTTCCAGAATCAAATTTAGAGTCCAAGTTTCACATGGAGAAAATGATCAAGAGACATCATGAATGTGGTGTGATAAGCATTATAGCAGGAAATCTTGAGCATGTATTAATGTCAAATGGGTCCCTAAATACATGACGGCTGAACATAGCAGAGGTGTTCTTACCTCTTTAAATTCTTTCACTGTTTTGAAGTAAAGCCTCTGTTTCTCTAGAAGCTCTAAGTATTCATCGTTCAACTGGTCTCTTCTCATTTTGTTTTCTTGCTTCTTCTTTTCCATCTGTTGGTATGTAGGAAGGGTAAGAGATCATATGTATGGGATACTCATGGACATACTGCATAAGGAACAACTATCTAGAACACAGAAGGAGAGACAGAGACTTCAGAAATGATAACCTGGCTCCTGCTTGAAATGCAGGGAACATTTAGGTCAGCTCTTAAAAACTTATGAAAAAACTCTTATAAACTAATGCTGAAGTCTCAGTACCAGTGGCACTGTAGGTGCAGCTGGGACAAGGGCACACGATGGTTGGGATTCTGAGGTGCTGCTGACCCTCTTCAGCAGCAGAAAGCAGCTTCAGTAAGTTTCCACAATCTGAGAAATTGTGCCTGAGGTGCAGGTCTAACTGCACCCACACAGTCCAAATAGAAGAGTTCTCACTGATTTCAGTGGCATTCAGCTGTCTCAGGCATTTAAATCACTACACTGCCAGTAATGAAGTTGAGGGATATAAGATTCCTGTCAGGACAGAGGTGTTATAACACTCTATTAATTGACATTTAGTGGTGAGAAGTTTCTGACAAATGTGAAAAGAAATAATACTTGTTAGTTGCTTGCCTAATTTGCACCTCATGTAATGGATCTTTCTATGCATAATTATTATCCAGGAAGCTTTGCAGAGATGATTCCCAGGTTCTAGGACAGAAAGTGAGAGGAGTCAGACCTTCATTCGATTCTGCTTGATGCCTTCTACAATCTGCTCCATCTGCCGCAAAAACTGCTCCCGAGATCCGGACGATGCCATGGCTCTGGAAAGGAGAAAATGGAACACCTGACAGGGATGTGGGATACTGTGTCTCAATGCAGCTGTCTTGCACATCTACCCATGTCCAAAGTTCTCATTGCTTATTGTTCTGTGTAAAAATTCACCACTGACAGTGCAGCTCTTCAGCTGTAAAAGCTACCAGAGAGATGGGCACAGAGAGCCCAGAGCCCATCACAGGTGTTCTCTGTCTGCTCAAGTCTGTTCCTTGCTCTCATGTGCTGCACAGAAATCAACTGCTAATAACTGAATAAAAACATCATTTTTTAAGAGAAGCCTCTGTTGTGAGTAGTAAGAAGGTGAATAGAGGTCTAGGAGAACAGCAAATGTTGTAGAAAATAATTTCACACTGTAATAGGGAAAGCCTAGAAGTCATTTTAGACCTTGAAATTGTTAGAGAAAAGTACACACTGGCTGTTTCACAGACTGATATTTGACCATGAACTTCCAAGGCAACCACAAGTTTACCTAGACTCCACACTACATCAAAATCTTCAAATACAGAGGTAGTTTGTAATAAACATGTCTGAAATACATCCCAATCTGATGTTTTGTACATAACGTAATAACCACAACTCCACAAAAAGGAGGAAAAGATTTAAATTAATTCCAGGAAAATTATGACTGAATTTCTACATCTAAAGAGTCAGATATTAAAAACATATGTTGGCTATAAAAGTTATGTAATTCCATGTCCGTGATTCCCCAAACTGGCTTAAACACAGTTAATAAACTATTCTATAAATCAGTTTAAGACTATAAAATGTTCTAAGAAATTTTTAGTCTCTGTAACTGATGCCCACTTCCATTTTTCCAACCAACTCTACCACTCTTTGCAACTATTAAGAGATAAGGAACCATAACTTACTGGTGGAAGTTGTCATGGATAGAATTCAATAAGTTAACCTGTGAGTTGAAAAAAAAAAAAATGAAGATAATACACATTTGTCTTTTCTGGTGCAAGTTTTCACAGACAATGATGAATTTTAGTTTTAAAAAAGTTACTATATAGATAACGCCCTCAAAAGCAGACAGATGTACAAAAATCACCATGAATTTTCTTTCAGAAGATAAACCTCAATCCTTTTGATTTATTACAATCTGTCCCGCTGGTGGAATGACAGGAGTTGTGTTGGACCACAACTGAGATTTTTAATTTTACTGGCACTGAATTATACCACAGAGTTTTCCAGCATGATGCCTTCCCAAACTAAAGCAATAAAATGAAATGGCCTGTACACGTGTTCAACATGTGTTGAAATTTGACATAAAAGCACCTTACAGATGCTGGTCCAGTGTTCAACAGTGACTGTGCACAAGCACATCACAAATAGACAGGAAAAAAATGCCTTCTGATTTTGAGATGGGAACTGCTCAACAGATTCTGAAGAACTATTTCCACACAAGGCTTGGAAGGCTCTCCAAGCAGTGCTGGAGCAGCAGGTGAGCTCCTGCACTGCTCCCACTGTGCACACAAGGTCAGCAGGTTTCCTGCCAGCCATGCATCATTGCTCACTTTGCTCATGTGTATTTTACTGGATGCTAAAAGGTGAACTCATAAAAAGTACAGAATGGCATTTCAGAGGTGTGGCTTCTCTTACAAGACAGTAACATTGCACTGAATGAAGACAAAAATAGACATTTCTAACAGCATCCCAGGAATATTTTGCTGCATATATAAATTCCCCCAATTAATAAAACTATACGGAATACATCCATTGTAACTGCCTTTGATTCTTTTTCCTGGTTTTTACATATTGCTGAGAGCATTAAAATTCAACAGCTGGCAATTAATGTGATCCTTTCTCTCAGCTTTGAATCCATCTTGCAAGTCTCTTGTGGTTAAAAGTCTTCCAAGCAGTCTTCCCTTTTGATGAGTATTTGAAGAGTTCTGCACTAAGCAAACACAAGGGCTGCAAACAGAATCACCTGCCCCACTGCCACAGAAAGCTGAGCTCATCTCTCCTAAATCCAAAATCTTCGACCTGAATGAGACAGCAATAAGCAGGCATGGCAGAATCTGCAGGTGTTCCTGACCTTCCCTTGGAAAATTCAAACGAATCTGAACAGACTCCCAGGCAGCCAAGGCACTTAAGAATTCCTGTTATTTACAGCAGTGAAATTATTGCATTACTCATCATTTGCCATGTTCACATCCCTGCCTCAAGATACTTCCACTAAGCCTGTGCTTGAGAACGTAACTGCAGTTTATACCACAAACACATTCAAGCCAGGAAGACAAACCCTGCACTGCAGTGCTGCCCAACCACTGCATAGGAGGAGCGTGGATGTGTTACACTACAGTGAAATCAGCAAACACACCCCAAAATTGAAAGATATTATGAAAAAAATTACTTTTAAATCCTTGTAAAAAAATGCATCTTTCTCAAAATAGGGTTAAATATGAGCCATGATCACAGAGACCTTTCATGTCAGAACTAAAACCCTCATGGCCAAAATTCACTGTACAACAATTCTTACTATTGTTGTTTTAAAGCGATGATGCTCAGTGTGTTTTACAAAAGGGCTGCTTTGGGGAAGAAAAAGGGGAAAAAATCTCCCCAGAACCAGGAACAAGAAAAAGTGCAAGTATATTCCAGAAATCTGTGAGGCACAAATGCCAGAGACTTTTTTTATACATTATTAGACAATACTTACTTGCTGAAACCTTGGTCCTAATATTATGCATCTAATATTAATGCATCTCAAAGAAATCTCAATGATATTGTACACTTAACTAAGTTAAGATGGCATCAGAAGACACTCAGAATTCCCCTTTGAACCCCTAAAAGGCATTGAATTATTTTGGCAGTACTCCCAGTTTATACAACAATGAAATAAATCTGTTCTATATTCTATTCTGTTTCTATATTCTCTATAATCTGCTTTTTATGTCCCACTTCAAAACCAATCTCTCTATAACTTTTTAAATTTTCAGGTTTGCCTTCAAAAAAAAAAAGAAAACCAAAAAATAAAACAAAACCCCCAAACAAATAAATCTGTATTAAATGGTAATGCAGGGGAGAAGTTAAATTAATGTTACGTAATATAGCTTCTATTTCATGCATTTTTACAAGTATGGTATCTGACTTTTCTGAATGGAAAAATTAAAACTACCTAACGTGGATTAGAATCAGCTGCTTAAGGGAAGGAAATGGTTACTCATGATGTCCAAAACAGGATGTGAAAGGACACTGAAAAGTGTCTTTACATAGTCAGAAATTTGACCATTGTGTGTCTCACAAACTAAAGAAATATATCTAAATAATGCCAAATTCGCTAATCTATTCTTATTTTATTAGAATAAACAGAGAAACCTGAGGTAGCAAAACATTTTGTATTTTAAAAGTTAAGTCGTAATTTTTATCTCCTCTTGTTTCTTCCTATTTCTCCATCTTTACTGAAGTCAGACACTTGTCATTGCAAAAAAAGAAGGCTGAAATCATTCAGTTAAGGCCAAGAAAGAAGAAAACTCTACATAGATAGGAAAGAGGAGGGGAAAAAAACATTCTTTCAAGAAAACTACTCTTCTGACCCAGTAAAATCACCAGAAAATTAACTGTAGGCAGCTCAACCCCTGAGAACTAAATCTGATGTCGCTGACAGCAGCTGGAATTTGCTGTAGTCTGAGTTCATAATAAAAGGTATTGACTAAAAAGAGAAAAAAGGGTAATTTGGTGCTGTGATAGCAAAACAGGTATTTGCTGATGAAATGTTACTCATATTTTGAGAGCACAGTGGAACAGCAATTCTTTCACAACACAGACCATTTTCCCTCCCAGATTACAAATATTCTTACCAATCAGTTGTTCTGTTTTTGTTTACAAAGACCCCTAACTCTGCTCTGATAGGACTGAATATGGTGAAAGCCAAGCAAAAACTTTATTTCCTTCCCCACAGGCTGAAAACAGGAAACAGTAATAACATTTGCTTACCTCTTTTTCCAAATATACTTTCTTATCATCCAGTGTATTATAAAGAGTAAAAAACTGCTTCGTTTCTTTGTGAGTTGCTGAGACTGCAAACAAAAAAAAATGGGGTAGAATAATAAAAGAATATGAGGTAAAATGGAATCTGTAAAAATACTCTGTAGGCTTTATATAACATATTTTCCACTATCAATAATGGAACACACTCACTAATGTACATGCAGAGGGAACATCCTCCCAGAGTTTCTCTCAGCAGGGTTGCCAGCTATCATCTCTTACAAGAACAACACAGCTCAGTGTCTAAATTAAGCCCCAACTGCTGACAGCCCTTTCTGCCAACACATGTTGGCACCATCAGCTGCCTGCTCGTGCTTCCTTCCCAGGCTTTACCCTGACACCACCCAGGCAGCTGTGCTGCTCACAGTGGCCTGGCCTGTGGTGTTGGAGGGGCACAGGCTCAGCAGGGACAGGGAAAAGCAGACAAACACAACAGTTACTGTGTAGAAAAAAAGTGCATCAGACTATAAACGTCAAGCTACACATGTGCAAGATGCCCCAAAAAAGCTTTTGCTCTTTTAAAGTCTTTTTATCTTCTTATAATCTATGCATGGTGCAGAACTCAATAATAGTTTCTGGTTTAGGTGGTTACAGCAGATATTGGTCAGAGCTCAGCTGGAAGGCAAGGCTCAGACATGCCTTCCCTTTGGGCCTACAAGGTGATACTCAAATCTGCTGAGTGTTCCTCTAGTCTTTAGTTCTTCAATGCCTAAGGAAATCCAATATATTTGTGACTCCCAAGGAAAAAGTTCAACAGACAGCAAAAGTAATTCTGGCTAGAGACCAGAAGCTGGCAAAAATGTATGGCTTAAAAATTATAAACTTCAGTGAAATCATGCTCATTAGTCTGGGATTTGCAGAACTGGTGCCAAATGAGAGGCCTTTCCCAAACCATTTCCTTCATGCAACTCTTTCTGTTCTTCCAGCAGCTCTGGTTGCCACGAGTCTTTCATGAGTGGATTCCACATAACAACTCAGAAAACCTTTCAAGATTTCACCTGTGTTGGAAAGCTGTGCCAACTTACAGAGCCTTATGGGCACACACCAGAACCCATGCAGGGTAAAAAGAAGGGAGAAGAGGAAGAGGGAACCAACTGGCTCATTGATTCTCTTGAACATTTTCAGTGGAAGAAGTTCAATTAGGGCAAAACCAAAGCACAAAGACTTTTGAAACCAAAAAGGATTCTGGTACAAAAAAATCACAAAATCACTAAGGTTTGAAGTAAGTGCTGAAGATTGTCTTGCTTAACACCCTTTGAACCAAAGTTCAAAAATAACACATTTTGGTAACTGAAGGTCACCTGAATCTGGCTAAATGAAAAGCCTCTAAGTACCTCTAAAAATACGACAATTCACAGAAAAACTGACCAGAGGGTTCCAGTTCATTTCTCTAGAAGCTTAGCCAGTACCACACAGGTTCCCAACCAGGACTGAGCACTGTGTTATCCTGAGCTACTCTGTACTTTAGAAAACAAAGTCCCGTAAAATTCAAAGCATCTTAAAGCTACACCCAAAGCTGCACAAGTCTCTTTGATCCTAGTCTTTCTGTACTTCAGATATAAAGGAAGCTCCATCTTCTGAGCACATAGCTGACCAGAGACTTTGCATTAGACATGACAGAGAATCTGCAGAAATTTAATGCAAAACAACAGAGTTCTTTATAGCTGGACTTGATTAAATGCCCTGGAAGGTACAGCAAAGAGGAGGGAAGAGGTGCTGGACTTGTACTCACATCTACTCCATGTATTGAGTTGGATCACTGGATTGTGCCACTGGAGATGCCTCACCAGGGCAAGGGATTTGGATCACACTCAGATAACCAGTTTGGAACTGCTCACCCTTCCAGAGCCTGGTTCACACACATATTTAATAAATGCAGAATACCTCTGAATCATTAGCTAGGTTTTCTTATGCTAACACACAAGCTAGTTAAATATACACCAGTAAGCATACTGGTCTGTTATCAGTATAATGGAACAACAATGGAAATTTTATTCCATTTGCACCTCTTCCAATTTTGTAATTTCTGACCATAAAAGCTAAAGACAATTTGTATTCTGCACCTACCAAGATATTGCAGGATTGTGTTAATAAACAATTAGAGAAACCAATCCCCTCAAGAGACTGTTTTTACTTTCTAATTCTTGATATAGTTTGGTTCAGAAACAATTATGGCTTGTCAGTGGAAGCAATAAAAGCAATCTAATTGTAAGGTAAATTAATTAAACACAATTCAAACTTAACAGCAACCTCATTTGTAAACGGTGAATTAAGGGCTTTCAGAACATACTGGTCATTAACCTAAATGAAAGAACCTGCTGCAGACAAACTTTAGTCCAGAGATCTTGCACATTGAGTTTCCGCCTCAGGAAAATTCTTAAAGCCTAGCTTATAAAACCTCAAAAATATGATGTGTAATGTGATTACCAAAAAGCTTTAAAATACCACCAAATTAGTAGGTGCTGTTGCTACATGCAATATTTTTTAAATGCAAATGCCCTGCTTTCAGGGCTTTAGCCTTCAGCAGGATGGTCCTGCTTGATATACATACCCTGACTGTAAAGTTCAATAAATCTCTTCTGATACTGTGTGAGCTCAGCTCGGCTGGGTACTTCATCAATCTTGCGTTGTAAAATGGCTATTTCTCTGTTTCTTCGTGCCTGAATAGAAAGTTAGGAGGGGAGAAAACAAAGCCTCTTCTTGTTCTCTTCTTAAAATGGATGAAGCCCCCCCAGCAAGACTTTGTTATTAAATAATTGATTTTAAAACCAAAAAAAGCATTGGCTGAGGATGAATATTTTTCCTTTTTTTTTGCAATTGAATTCTAACAGAAACACTTTTTAAAATTAGAACAACAAAATGAAGTATTAGAAGTTACACGATAAGACAAGCATCAACAATTTTGTACAATTAAGAACACAAAGAATTACTCACCAGTAGCAGGCGGATCTTTTGAAGTTTCTCTTTCTCAGCTTTGTACTGCTGTTCTATGATCTTATTTGGCTCCTGGAAGTTGAGAACCCAAAACAATTGTGTATTAGAGTAGCATATGAGAGCTGCAGTACAAAAATTGGCAGACTGGGTTTGTTTTCTGGTTTTGCCTATCTTTGGCTCCCACAATAATATCACCATTCATTTTTGGTTTTTTTTTTTTTTTTTAATAATAATTCATTATCTGTATTAAAAACCTGACATCATTTACTCTAAACAAGAGCATTTAGATATCTTTTGACTTTTGATATTTCAGTTTTTAAGAGCTATCAATAGTTTTTGCACTGCTTTGCAACTATCACACTTTAAATGAAGATACAAACCCAAGGACTGTCAGTACACCTTGTCTGACTTTTTATACTTTGATTCAGTAGTGGGGTTAAGAATAAACAAGGCACCTGAACAGAACATAAACCCTCTGACATGCGTTCTAGACTTCCTGCAGTGTGGACTTCAAGGTAACTTTTTCTTGCTAAAAAATTTAAGATTTCAGTTTGCACTTTAATTTTTCCATGCTGTGATGAGGAGGACAGCAGCATTATGGAAGTTGTAATCTGCCTTGTTCCAGAGGCATGAATGCATCAAATGTTTACCCACCGAAAATAAAGTCATTGAAGCTTTTCCTTTTCTGTTCATTCATTATTCATTGCCATCAGTCTGGATGCACTTGTGTTAAAGCCTAACTTCTGACAGCTGCTCACTGCATGCAGTGCACTGAGCCACTGAAAGCTTATGCTTTCATCCTTCAGATAACCCCACTTCTAAGAAAAAAACAACCAAACATTCTTTCTGAGGAAGACCTGTTTGTCAGAGATATGCAGAGCTCTTAGCACAAAACCCAGAGATTCTTCTCTGGTACTACAAAGAAAGAAGTAAAAGGCACAAAAGCATCTATGAGCAGAGCCCCGTGGATTCTGCAAAAATAACAGAGAATGCTATTGCTGTATTGCTGTTTTCAGACTCCTGTATTTCTAGGATTGTTAGCCTGAACTGTGGCATTACAGAGCATTTCAGATATTCCAGCAGATACTTTAATGCTTACAAGAATGTCCCAAAAGTCAGAAAGACTTAAACATTTCAAAATGCAATTTGAAAATAAGAACTTAGACTTTGGCTATTACCTGTTCCTCCCCATTTTCCTCTGCTTCAGCTTTTAAATTCTCAATATTTTGCTGTAGTCTCTCCATTTCTTCCTTTAAAACAAAACAAAAGTTGACTTTTTTTAACTGAGACCTCTTGTCTTAAGAGGAGAGAGAAGGATCTTGACAACACACACTTCTAACAAAATTTCAGATCTGACCACACACATAATATTTAAATTTGGAAGATTAAACAGCATTCCCTGCTAAAGAGTAAGGCATCCATTAATATTCATTACATTAAACTGTCTGCTTTTATCAAACACTGGAACAGATTTATTTCTTACTTGCAAATATACCAGATCCAGCTAAGACAACTAATGAGTGACATGGGAAATGAAACTGAAGAAGCAAAGCAACATTACACCAGTGTGACATGGGAAAGTGATGTATGGCATTTGGAGAAATGAATGAACCTAAAGCTCCTTCAAGGAAGTTTCCAGTACAATCCTTTAGAGCTTCCCAAAGGAGTAGGTATAGGAAAACAAAGTTCTATACTCTAGGCCTTAGAACACTAGCTACTTCTTTTCATTCTATTAAATTCCATCCACTTTTGTTTCAACGGGAGATGCAAACACTTTTTCTGATCAGTCTCTGGGCAGTCTATAAACACAGCAGCAGCAGGACACCAAACACAGCACTTAAGCAGTAAAACTCAAACATGCTCTGGAAGCTGCCATAGCTCCATCTCATTCTTGTCTCTTTTGGCTTGCTCCAAAGGTAGGGGCCTGCTCAGGGCACTGCTGGCTGCATTACCCAGGGAGAGATGATCCATGCCAGGCTGTGGCAGCACAGGGGGTGCCCAGTACAGCCCAACTCTCATTTCAGCAGAATGGGAATGGGAGGGACAGCAGGCCTCACAAGAGCCACAGCTCTGAGCAGCACAAGGCAGGTGTGGTGTCTAAAACCTGCCCTGTATTAAGGAAGGCCACACCAACTCAGATCCTTCCTCACTCCTCCCTGCTCCAGGGGTGCTAATATTCAATATAAACCTGGAGTTAATGGTACCTGGGGGCTGGGGGTGTGGGACAGGTGACAGGCAGGGACACACAGCATCACAACAACACACCAGTAAAGTGCTTATTTACCAAGTTTTAAATGAATCCTTTTAGGAGACACAGGAACTTACCCTACAATGTGCTTTGAACTCTTGCTCCTGGCTTTTTAGGTTTTCATTCATGGCCACCAGTGCTCGCAGACTCTGTAATATGCTGAATTAAAAGATGCAGTAAATTATGTTAGATTTTTAGTTTCTAATTTAAACAGATGGATAATTAACATATATTAAACCAAGTTCTAAATAAAATTACAATAAAACCTGGGTAAATTAAAACACTAAGGATCAGCACTGACATATGAAGGTGAAAATAAAGGAGGAGTGTTACACTGAGTATTCTGATGGCTTTGCTATGTTTTAACCTCATTACTGTAAAAGTTTTGAAAGGCTTCTATTTAATTTATGTGAGATGAATGCTTCAAACATGAACAAAATAAATCAAGAAGGCCTCATCTACTTGTCAGACGTGTCTAGGGTTCTTCTGCTTGAAACACCTACAATTATTATGAACTACAGACTGACACTTTTCATTCTGACTGAATTCTATTTTAATATTTCCCTGTCTGTGGAAAGTGAGCTCGAGAATTATTTAATTTTAAAATTTTAGTTATTTGTTTAGGTTGACAAAGAAAGAAACATTGAATGATTCATTTCAAAAATAATGTTTTTCAGAATTTCAAAGGTAACAAAGGAAAAAACTTACCTAGAATCTGCTTGGGATTCTATTGTTTCTAAGGCTGCTAATTCCTTGTCCAGCTTTTCACTGTAACTCTTAACCTAAGGGTTAGAATTGATAATAAATTGATAATAAATTGATTCATAATAAATTGACTTTCCCAAACCATGAGATCAGTGAGTTAATCTGGCAAGCACCTTCAGTGTTTAATACATCCCTTCACACACAGAATTTCTCAAAAAAGTTTCAGCTACAAACAGCACAGAAAAAACCAAAGGTTACCTCTGTTAATGTCTTTTTTGCTTCAGTACATTTTGCCTGCAGATCAGCACATTTAGCTTGCAACTGTTATGAAAGAGAAAAAAAAAGAGTTGGGTTCTATATTCACACTAATTACACCTGTAATAGAGAACAGAGAATATTTGAGCTGTTCATAATGGTTGTCTGTCAAACAGCAGGCCAAGCATAACAAACACTGTCTTTTCTTGTCAGCTACTCCTGCACCTGACTGCAAGAATTCTGACTGAATATTTAATTACTAACAGCAAACAGTTACTACCTGATCTTTTAAGTGTATAAAGTCCCAGAATAAACAACAGCTTTTACAAAATAAAGGCCAACAGAATGGTGACTTTTGGACAGAATCTCTGCTAAATTGCTCAAACTTTTCTAGCCTGGTTGTAGTGGCCTAGTTTCACACCAGGCTAAGAATGAGTCCCATTTTATACTTCTCCCAATCAGTCAGGGCAATCCAAGACTTGCACAGAAGCACCATGGCATCAAACCACAGGCATTTCCACAACAAATAACCAAGCTACTTTATGGTTTCCTTCTGTGTAACTATGGAAAGTCTAATAAGGCAACTAGCAAAATACATATTATAGGTATTTCACTTATCAATTAATTTACAGAGGTTGATTTTAGAAGAACATCCTTCTTTAAACTCCTTATGAGTTAAGATAAGATTGCAAATAGTGACAACAAAAATAGGCCATGGTTTACAAAAGTGGAGCAAAAGTGAGCAAACAAAAAATGCACATGTAGTTCAGTTCCACTTCCTTTCATACTGCTTTAGTTTGCTGTTCACAAAACAGAGCTGTGACTTAATGATCTACTCTTCACTTTCCGCAGCCCAATTTATAAAAAGAAAGCTTTTTATAGTTTTTCATAATTTTTCACCAATAATTCACCAATAAACTCTATTCTAACTAACTAAAAAAAATGTACGTCTGCAGTCCACATTTCATTAAAACTGACATGAATTGTTAGTTTTGAGAAATTTTGCCAAAACTTACTGCAGTATTGAAGCCAGAACTCCATAAATATTTTTTAAAAGGCAGGGTTCTTGACTGTCACTGATTTCAAAAGCTGCTTTTGGCAAGTGGTAAATAAAATTCAGCCAGGAAATTTTTACTTTAGTAAAGTGATAAAAGGATTATATTTGGCTTACAGCTGTCAGTACATTTTTTCCCCATATAAAAACAGCACTGAGATTGTTATGTACTGAAAACAAGCTGCACAGAATTAAAGGGCCCTCAGCTGTTAAAATGGCAAAATTGTGGTCCTCCCCAAAATTAAGGCTGAGCTAACTGCCCCCAAGAAGTTAGCAGTGTTCTCACACTGTTCTCACAATTCAAGGGCAATGCAAACACAACATTCAGAGAAATCAGTGTTCAGCAATGACGAATTGCTGGTGCAGAATGCAACTTGTAGGTATTTTCTGGATGGCAAAAGCTTTGTGATCAACCACTCTTATCAATGTTTTCTTCTTTACTACAAGCACAATACTTACTTCTTCGAGGAGTTTGTTTTTTTGCAAAATCTGCTTGTTGAGAGATGCCACCTTCCTTCTGTGTTGCTGGGCAGCTCCAAGCCTTTCTGGTCGCTCCTCAGCAGAAAGCTCAGATTGCTGAAAAAACAATAACAGCCTTTATGACCACACAACATTGCTTTCTGCTTCTTCAGAAGCTCAGGAAATACCAAAGTGGGACACACCTATAATATTTCTTATCAAAAATTGGGTCCCACTGTCCCAAAGAATGACTTACTGATTTACCTCACATCAAAATAAGGAAGCAGCTGAACAACTGAATTATATTCCAAAATTTACAAGTAAAGTAAGCTAAAAAAGTCAGGTGCCATGGGAGAGGTGGAAAATACTACAGTGTACTAGAAGACAGAATTTTTTATGCATCAGCATTATGGTTAAACCTGGTAGAGTTATTCAATGGAAAAAATACAAGTTTACTAAAAAAAAACACTTTAGGCTATGTTATTCCCTGAATTTGTTCAATCAGAGATGTCCCACACCCCAATAAGTAGCTCCAGAATTTTCAGAAGCCTTGAACAATAGTATATTCTGAAATAAGAGGCTTGGCTGCATCTTCATGCTGAATGACAGTGTGGTAGATGCATTTACCACTCTGGGTTTGTTTCTGTGTGTGCATGTGTACTGCTGGCAGCAGCCTTTGAGAACTACTCAATCCAGCATGGATTGCCAAGAGTGTCTCATAAATGCACAAGAGACAGCAATCCAGTCTCCTCTTCTCTCTCAACTGTGAAAGCAAAGCTGACAGAAACATTCTCTATCAAAAACTAACATTTATAATAAAAATTGTATATTTGCAGTAGACAAAAGAATCATTGAAAATCATTGATATCTTGATCTCTAAGGGATTATTTCCTAAAAATTATTTGTACCTTTTGAAAGTCTTCACTTTAATACTAAAATCCATCTGTTTTGGCAATTTGCTTCATGGACTCAGACTTCTTTTTTCCACTTAATCCATTTTCCAATATTTCACTAGAAAACCAGTTAATTTTCAAGTACCTCAAGTGCTAATTTGCAGCCTGTCAAAGACTTCAATACTGAGTGCTTTTTGAATAATTACCAAATGTTGACAACTGCTACAATGTATAATAAGTTAAAATGCTACAAGAAGTATGATATACCCTTCACTCATATTTGTTCCTGGTTCCACTCTAGGCAGATGGGTAAGCAGCTTAATTTTAAATGAAAATAAGAAGCAAAACCTGTCTTCCTCCTCTCCATTTCCTATGTAATTCATATTGAAGAGCAGCTTAATGATCTGTTATGTTTTTACATCCACAGCAAAAAAAGTCTAATTCTGATGGCTTAACCCTACAATTCACAGGCTTTCTTTGCTTTTGTTGTTAGAAAAGGAAGAAGTGTCTCTAAGCAACACCCGTGACCCTGAACTACTCAACAAATACACACTCCGTCTTCCTTATTCCTCTCATTAGTCAAATCACATTCCTTTGTCCGAAAACCTCATCCTTCTCATGACACATTTAGCCTCTTACATGCATAAGATACAAATGGAGAAAAATGGAAATGCAAAAGAAACATGAGCTAAACCAGTCTGAGACTGATGTTTGCAAAAATAGTAAAAATCCATATAGTACAGCTTTGGCATTAAAAAATAAAAGTGGATCATATTTCAAGAAGTCAACTTTACAGCTTGCTTTTTGAAAATGGGGAAGAACAATCACTATAATACAGAGGTTTCTGCAGAGAAATTCTGGTCTGCAAATGAAAAAGACAGGGAGGAGTGAGCATCACTGTGAGCTAAGGATCCACTCTGCAGCAACACTGTAGCTTGTAAGTTATTAAGGATCTGAGTTCCAATTTGTGGAGAAAAATCCATCTTTCAGCACAAGAAAGAAAGAAAGCACAAAATTATAGAAACCATTTGGTTTTGACCTTTTTGTTACCTGATCTCTTACTGCACTGAAACAGCAGCTGCCTCATGAACATAGTTTGGGAAGCTGTATTTGAGCACTAATGTCTCTTACTGTTTAAAGATGATCAATTAGCTACTTGTTAATAATTTTCTGCCAGTATTTTTAGAAGGTGAGGAATTACACTACAATCCTTCCTCCAGTTCACTCAGCAAGTTAACATGGCAGCAGACTGGAGGGGCAAATGCAGAAAACCATAAGCACTGATCTGCAAAAATGTCTCTGGCCCACGGCAGCATCAGACCTAGAATTTGGCTTGTCAGGTATCTTCACTGGGCTTGTGGATTCTATTAAGACTCTGGTAAACAAATAAGCACTGCGTGTTTCTCAGGCTATGTAAAGTTACCAGGGGTTAAGACTATTAGAATTATATCCAAACATTGCTGATGCTTAGATAAACTCTTTGATAACATCATTAATTCTTTTCCTGGTCCATGCATACGTGCACAGAATTTCTATGTTTTTTTAATCACATCCCATAGATTTGAAAACTGATCTGTTTTTGGTTTGACTTGAATCAGTTCTTACTTTTCAGAGTATTAATCATTGTTCTACTATAATACTCAAGGTCTGCTTCCTTCTCTCAGAACAGAAGAAATGTAACATTGAAATATGACCCTTGGGCTTCAGTTCTTCCAATCTTTTATAATAAAGAAAGGCCAAGAATTTGTTGTTGAGCTATAGGGTTTATCTCCAAAATGGGAAAGCTCCATACCTCAAATGTGTCAACAAAGAGAAAGAAATATGAGAAGACTATTGGACAAGTAAGAGCGACCTATAACTCATATCTGGCAGTGATGTATTGTATGCATTAATTGCTTGAAGAGCCAGATTTTCTTTTCACGTTACTTCAAAAAACAATCACAGCTGAACACAGTAGCTGGAACAAACAGGCACATTTAATTGCTTTGACTTCTCAAAACAACAAAGGTTTGGGTTTGATGAGATGAGATTCAAACTTGAGATCCAGGCCATGCCTGAGAACTGGAGTCCAGTGCAACCATCTGGAAATCTGAGAGGAGGAGGCCTAGACTCTTCTCTGAGCAGGCCCACAGAAATACTGTGCTTAAAACTGAACATTTTAAAGCATATCACAAATTTAGGCCTCTGGTTTGAATAGCTACAACTCAGGCCCCTCTCCTTTCATGAAAGCATTTAGGGAGGTGCTTAAACCCAAATTAGTCACGAATGCAGTTCAGGGATATGTACAATCACACCAAAAGCCTGGCTACATTTAAGTCTCTTTAAAGTACTTTCCTGAACTCTGGCTGTGCTGCTGTCCACAGCATGTGTTAAAAAGTGTGTTTCAAGAGAATCATGGCAATGAAGTTGGCAGCTTAAAGCCTAAATTAACGAGCTATCAAACAGAACCTGGTTAAACCCACTCAGGTAACACACTTACCTTCTCAGCATATTCAGACACAATTTGCTTGATCTCATCTGACTGGAGTCCAACAATCTGGCCAACCGTGCTTGCTGTCAGTTTGCCCTGAAATGGTGTCAAGAAAATGCTTGGAGTTTTGGAACTGCATGTATTTTTACATAAAAATTTCCAATAAGTTTTAAACAGAAATTGGCACAATGAGTAAAAATCTCTAATCATAAGAAAAGTCCAGGAAACATTCCAATCCCCAAACCTAATTTTGCTGATAGGAATTTCTCACTAAAGTCCTTCTAGCAAATTTTTATTCCTATTTCAGAAACTTAATTTTTATTTTTCATACTGAATTGTGCATTTGCTTAAGAAACCTCTAAGCATGCAGGCATGTGCAAGAATTCATCTTTAAACTGAATACATGCATAAAACCAGTTTTCAAACAGAATTGAATTCTACAATGGATTTCAGTAGAAAGCATGTAAATCAACTCTGAGACTAGACTAATGATCACATTTTCTTTCATGACTCCAGCATAAACAGAAACAATATTTAACAACTGATTTTATTCCCAGTCCTTTCACACAGAAATCAAAGAACAGACCACAAGTTCCATTATATTATTAAATACAACTAATTAATAAGATACATATCCAGTATTTTCTGTGTCTTAGACTAATGTTGTTTATTTATAAGTGCTTTGAAAAGAACCTTGAAAGGCACAGAGTTTTCCAGCATTCCCTCCAGTAATCCTCTGAATAACTTCACAAGATAAATAAAGTAAGATAGTGCATCTTGGGTAGCTGCAGAGTGATGTCTTTCCCCTGAAATTCTTGTAGAAAACATTTGAAAGAGGCATTTATTTATATTGTCATTATCATTTCAAGGCAAATGATGAACTAATTAGCCTTGTAAAATTTACCGTCTTCCTAATTCAATCATTTTTTATGCACTCTCCTTATGAAAATTTAAACATAGTTATTCCAAGACTTCAGACCTGAATCAAGCAATCTAGCAGTCTGATTTTAAGAACAATTACCACAATCAACCATAATTTAAATAAAGTTGGATAAGTTTTAAATGCTACATACCTCTTCTGTTGCCATTGCAGCCATTCCAGTCATCAGAGTTTTAATGCGAAGCTAGAGCAAATTATGAAGAATTATAAATAACAGTTTAACTTCTATTGTTTAGCTTTTTTCTGCCAGGGACACGTACATATAATTAGTATCATATAATGTGTATTTTAAAACATGTAAAGAGACACTAAGTCTGTGAAGAGGTGGCTAAAGTTACCAAATGTAAGGAAAATTCCTTGTAACAGTAAATATTCACTCAGATTATTCAGCTCCCACTGTCAACCAAAAATCAACCTTTTAACAAAATGCTCAGATTTTAAAAAAAATGTTTTGGGCATTAAACATCAACAAGCATTCATTTTGTGCATCAATTTTAGGTCTATATTCTTCTGTGGGAAGCAACTCTCACTTCAGCTAACCAGGGAAATTTTCCTTCTTCTGGAGAAATTAAAGCAGCAAAAATTGCTTCTCTCCCCCCAGGTTAGTCACTCCCATGCCTGCTGTGTCTGGGGCTCACCTCTTCAGCAGCCTGAAGGTCTTCTTCATCACAAGGCTCAGCTTTCCCTGCTGCTGCAAGCCCTGGAGGTAGCACTGCTTTTTTTTCTTCAGCCTTCTAAAGAGAAAAGAAGATATTATTATACCTAGTTCCAATATTCTAAAGTGTTAAGAAAGACATCAAGGAGAAAACTGAAATGTATCTGTTCAGTTTTTATGAATACATTTCAGCTACTGGAATATCCTCACGCTCCAAATCATGCCAACTGAAATGTAAGCCTTTCTGATTTCTCACAAGTATTCCAACTGTTCCAACTGTTTCTCTGGCTTTCTGTGGACTTATCTGGTCCAAAGATTCCTTATTCCACAGTCTTCTGAGAGCTGCCAACCTCAGGAGACAGCCTAGAATACGATGCCTACTACACAGGACAAGACTGAATTATTTTTTACACAAATCTTTTTTGCAACTGAATATTGGTGTAACAAAAATACAACATAAGAAGTGCAAACAATGCCTGGTTCAGTTAGAAGAATTTGTACCACTGAAGTAAAGAGAACTGGGGACAGCTAGACTCAATTTCTAGGTCACCCTACTGCACCACTAACATATTTCACTGTTCACTTGTGTCTTACTGAGGACTCAGCTACCACAACAACCATGACGAATATCTAATATAGAATATCCCAAAGGCAACAGATTTTTTGAAGAGACAAAATGAACTCTATAAACATGACTAGTGGTTACTCTGAGGGGAAAACAGGCATGCCTAAATTGGGAAATATCTCCATTTATAAAAAATTAAATGTGACATTAGTATGTGGAATGTTGAGATAACGAAGAAGAACAACTTTAATCTACTCAATGTATTCTTGGGTCCATAATGTATTTAATGCATTATCTTCATTATCTCTGTCTGTAATAAAAACTTGTAGCCAAATTAATATCTGCACTGAAATTAGAAAAATGCAGGTACCCTGCATTTTATAGACATTTGAAGATTCCATAATCATCAAAAGCACATCAAGGATGCTAGTTTTCAAGAAGGACAATGATTTATTTATGGCATGGTATCAGGTTTCTCTATCGCATTAAACAAAGTGTTTTGTAATAAATATCTACAATATTTATTACCAAGCTGAGTGGCTATTTAAAAAGAAAAACCCTTTAATGATCACATTATGGAACACTCAGTTAAAAGGCACTAAACAGGCAAGACATGTCATTACCTAAAAGGAGAAGTCAAACCAAAACAAACAACGCCCAAAACCTCTTTCTTCTAAACAAAAAAAGTTTTCAAAATGTGATCTCTGAGCAGAGATGAAGGAAATCTTTTAAAAAGGGTAATCAATTCCACCTTTCATGGCATGCAGATTTTTAGTTCAAATTAGCCATTTTAAAGATCTGTTAACAATTGAAGTTATAGCTGTTTATTCTGCTGTGCTCTTCTAAGATTTAAGAGCAACTAACACTTCAACGATGCAGTTCTCCCCATGCTTTGAGTATTTTAAATTAGTATATTCTTTACCTGTTC
Organism: Certhia americana; assembly: GCA_018697195.1. Lineage (NCBI taxonomy): Eukaryota > Metazoa > Chordata > Aves > Passeriformes > Certhiidae > Certhia > Certhia americana. The sequence continues at coordinate 7,491,941 of CM031863.1, forward strand.
TGTTTTTCCTGCTTGTCTGCTAAATCCGTATCTCCTAAAAGAACAATAGTAACATCAAGGAAAAGTACTGTTGTTTATGGCTTTCACAAATACATTAAGTTTCTATCAATTTTCAACAGAAGATATGCACCAAGAGCCAGGATCAAATTAGTTTTGAAATGTTTCAAGTAAACTAAATAAGCAGGTACTGGAGCATATTTACAGAATGGTTTCAGGTCCATCATCTGAGTATTCCATATTCCTTCCATAAAGATTTGCAGATCTTGACTTTCCATAAAATACTGTCAAGCTCATAAAAGGAAAAAAGTAATGCCCTCTTCCATTTGAAAGCTAATCCTGAGCTATTACAGTACAGTCCATATTACTGTTGAAAGGAAAGTACTCAACACAGTGAGACAAAAATATCAAAAAAATCTCTGGCCTAGGGGGAAAGGAAGCCCCAGAAGATACAAAATGGAATTCTGCATTTGTTAAGTATTAAGAGCTCAGACAGCAGACAAGATGTCCTTACCACTAAACTGTGAAAAGAAAACTGAGAATAGCAACTAGAAATAGAAGCTCTGTAACTTCATTTTTATGTTTGGAGAGCTCTCCGTAAACCAGAGGGACTTTCAGAGATAATAGAAAAGTGAAAGCCTTGGTAACTTTGTCTCTGAATAAAAGTTTGCAGGAAAGTAAGAAGACAAAAACATTCAACCATGATTCAGCCTCCTGATGCAGCAATCACATGAGAACTAGAAAAAGAAGCAACAGGAACTGCAAGTCCTTTTACACCAAATTTTCAGTGGCTTACTTGCAAAAACCTGATATTGATTGACACACACTACCTGGAAGAATGATGTATTTAAGCCATTTTTATAAAAGACGAGTATGTTAAAAAACCACATCCTAGAAGGGAACATAAAACCTGGTCTCCCATTGCACAAAATATTGTTCACAAATATGAGGACTGTCCAATCCCCAGAGAATTTACAGGGTAAGGAAACAAAATCGGAAACCAAACCGGAGTAAATCTGAAATAGTTCGATTCTGAAGTTGTAGGAAAAACCCTACCACAGTCCAAATTTTATCTGTACTGCTAGTAATACATTATAAAACCCAGAGAGCTAAATGAAGCCTTTCACCTGCCATATTCCAGAAGTGTAGCATGAACCTTTGATTCCTCATCCAGCAGCTCCTCAGCTCCTGTCTGACGTTTGTATTTTCTCTGGGGTTTGTAAACCTCCTGCAAGACAGTGAATGAGTTCAGAGCTTGTAAAAGGGTTTTCCAAAATAAATGAGGAGTTGTTATCTAAAGTGATAAATGCACTGTTTGCCTTCCAACTCAATATACTTACCCAATAAACATCCTTCACTTTCTCTTTTTGGAATTACGTTATAAAAACTTACTGAGTTAATTTATAAGTAATTTTCTATAGAAATTGTCTGTTTAAAAAAACATTATAAATGAGTATTTAACATGAAATCATCTCCTCTGTCATGTTTTTGGAGTAAAGAAGAACAAAAAGTAAACCCTTAATATCTATTAAAATGACTTGGTTAATGACAGTTCTAAAAATGTTACCTTCTTTGTGAGTTAATTCTATTTTTAAATTCTGATTAGATAACTAAATGCAATTATTATTTATTCAATGATTAGAAGCTACAATGGAATTAAAGGAGGTTTTATTACAATTTAAAGAAAAAAAATGTCTCAAGAAGTTTGGTAGTAAAATGATAAAATGACTTTAACCTCCTGCTATCCAAGTGTAATCCAATAGCTCAACAACAGCCCATCAAATAAAACAAGAATTCACAATTACTATTTTGTACTGATAGAGCTGCTTCAAATTTAAAAACAAAATGGAGAACATTTCTTTTTTGATCTGACTTTCTGTACCACACAAACTATAATTTTCAATAAACAATTCCTGCACCATAACACTGCTGAAATGGCTCTCCATTTTTTTTAAAGACGTAATTCCAAAGTGGAGATTTCAAACAAGTGAAAATTATCAATACTCCTTGGCAAGTTCTCCTGAATTTGTCAGTTGTCCGTTATAGTTTTTACTTTATAATCTTAATTTCTGTCATCTTTGCTTGCAGCTATTCAATCTTGCTACATTTTTGACTGTCATGTGAAAAAGCTTTTTATGACCAAGGACCTCTCACTAAATGTACTTTCACATCTAAAAAAGGCAATGTAAGTCATAAAAATAATTACAGCTTTTATAATGGCATTCTATTTTATACCTGTGCTCTATGAAGTGTAGGCATCATACCACAAACATTAGTCTTGGCAGCAGGTAATTGAGTGCTTGAAGGAAACCACTGCAAGATAACCTCAATTCACCAGCCAGTCACCTTTCAGTAGCAGTAGTCCTTATTCCAATGACCATCACTGAGATTTAACATTCCCTTTTCCAACCTTTACATCACGACCATGAATCTCAGTGTACTGTCCCCTTGAGGAAAAAGGGTGGGTCCTCAGATCAATTACAATAATAATTCACACAACAGACTAATCTTTCACATTTGCTGATCCTCTTTTAGGAGAGTGGATTTCTCTTCCAATTCCAATGCACAATGATTTAAAGGTGACCTGCAAAAGAACCTTCATCTAATGGCCACCTCCTCCTCCTTCTAGTTCCTATGGCTAGATAGGAAACTTGTGCACATTCTGCCTTGTAAATTCATTCTGTATGTTCTAAACTGCCTAAATGCCTTAAGAGAGCTCATGAACTAATCTTTGATTAAGAAGATCAGGTGCCAGCTGTAGAAGACATGATCCTAACAGAACTCATCTACTAAAGGAAAAGGTGTTTAGGTAGTGGTACTCAAAGTAATGATGAACAAATGGAAAAGCTTTATATACCATGAAGATGCACCTACAAACTTGAGATCTGTGAGAGAAAGTAGAAGACAGAATGCAAATTAACACAAAGCCCTGCAAACACTTCTGGTTCCCAGTAACCAAAGGCAACCATTCATCACTGTTAATCAAATATCCTCTTTACTTTTTAAAATTACACTTAAAATTTTAGGTACTGGTGTCTCTTAACAGTATTGTTATTATTTTGTTTCTGCCTCTTTAGCCACAAGGTCAAGATCAGCCACTTGGATACAGAATATTCAGAGCTACTTAAAGGCAGTGCAGGTAAAGGGCACACTTGAAAAATCAGGACAATTACTCTGAAGATTGAAAATAAGCAGAAGCCAAATGAGTTTCAAGTGCTACTTGATAGAACATACATTTGGAATTTGCTTTCTCACAGAGGTTTGCATTGTCTCTCAGTTTAAAGGGCTATACAGGTGCATAAATGATGCAATGATACCTATGTCAAGGGTGAGCTAACTTGTAAAACAGAATACATGTCTCACTGGAAAGGCAAGTGTTTCTAATTGGAGCAAAAGACTTATTGTAAGTCTGCCAATAATTAAAACACAACAATCAAAACATGGGAAACAACACTTTTAGAGACTGTAATTGAAGTTTCCAAAGCAAGGACAATTATTCAAATAGATTAACAAAGGAGTTACATTGGTCATCATCTGGAGACTTTCATTGCAATGTTATTCTACAAACACAGGCAGTAATTCCACCACATATATTAGGCTCAGCAGCACTCAGGTAATTTGTACAGAAAAAAACTACCTCCTTCCAAAACCTGACCAAAGAGCAAGGTGACTTTTCTGGCCCACTACACAACCTCTCATACAGCTCCTTACACCAGCACTGAGCACCTCCATCTGTGCATGAAGAGCTCAGAGTAACTGGCTAGAGCTGTCTGAAAAAACAGTGATTTTCTCAGGAGAGGAAAAGTTTCACCTTCTGCTGGAAACATCCCACTCAAGCAAACTTGTCAAATGCTGGCCTGGAATTTATCAAGATGGTCCCAAAACAATCCCAAACCACTGTAAGTCAGAAATGGTGAACTGATGGTCCCAAGCAAAGAGGGAAATTAGAAAGCAAGGATAGAAACTCCAGTTGCCAGCCAGACAGCTATAATTCAGGTATGAGTGAGAGAGCCTAGGTACTTTATGTGCCACTCTCTGCAGCATTCATGAACAAGCTTTCAAAAATTGTACTTGAACAGTTTATCCAAGAGTTGGAAGATTTGCATGTGAACAGGGAGTACAGAGGTGAGACCACCCTTCCTAACCAATATCTGATACTTGAAGAAACATTTCTGAAGTAGGGTGGGTACTTCCACTGCTAATTACAAGCAGTAAAAAAGTCAAGTTCTGAAATGCAGATAATTGAGATCATCATCATATTAACTAATTTCAAGACAAATAGCACAACTGCTGATAGCTTCAAACACACATTTAAGTCTGCCAAGGTCTGTGAACAGCTACCCTGTGACTTTAGTTTGATAGTGTGGGATTCCACACACCCCATGCAGGCAGTGGATATGGTTTAGCTCCTCATACAATGCACAACTATCAATCTGATATATTGGTATTCAAGACCTGCCTCCAGAATGAAGATCAACATGTAACTTAGGAGAAAACCCAGGACTGGCTGCATAAAACAGAATTAACCACTTCCATTTCATTACTAAAACCACTCACTTGGCCATAAAAAAAAAAAAAAAGGAATCTATTAACATACTTACAAAGATATCAGTAACCGTTTTGAGTGCCTTCTCTTTTCTTTGCATGAAGTCATCATCCTGAAAGACATTAGTGGAGATAATTAAAAATACCAGGAATGGTGACTAAATCTCAAACATTCTAATGAGTCTGTGAAACAAAGCTGTAAAACAGTTTCTGAGTTGCTCAATGATTTGGTGAAATGTTAGTGATTTGCTGTAATACAGAAAAGTACTTGCTTCTGCCTTCAGATGGGACATAAGTCATCAAAACTGTGTCCAGATCAGCAGCCTGGCTGCTCTCTGCTTAGGCAGTACCTGACACAAAAGCACTACTGGGATCTCCAATCTGTACTCTACTATTAAGAAATGAAGCTGGGATAGACTTGATGTGGAAAAGAGAAGGTTCCTCTTGTGTTATTTTAGTTTCTAATAATTAAAGATAATAATTTAAAAAAAAAAAACAAAACCACTCCACATTAATAAAATCTGTCTATCCCAATACTAGGGACATCTACCTTTAATCTTATTACTAAGGGACAAAACTTGAGTTCTAGATGTTAAAAATGGGATTGCCTTGTGATAAGTATGAACAGAACTGATGGCTTTGCACTACAGGCACATATCCAAGCTCATTTAATCTCTCCTCCTCTACCAAGGAAAGTTCTCATCGCTGAAGAACAGGTCAGTTATTGAATTAAGTTTTTTTACAATCCTAGTATTCAAGAACAAGCTTTGGGGTTTGGATATAGAAAGACAAGAGCTGCCTTTCAGCACTCTGAAAGAAACCCCAAATTATAGAGTATTAACAACATATTAATTCTCAATTAGCTACATTAGCTTCTCTACAGCATGCTGGGTGTTTCTGAACAGCTAGAATGACACAAAAATACCAAATACTGCAGAAAAACTAAGACAATCATTAGGCAAAAGTTAACCAGAATCTACAAAATTTCTGTCACGATGATGCTTCAATTCTTTCCCAGATAAATTTGTAGGGATTTCATTGTTCATAAAACAATGGCAAGAGCAACTCTGGCAAAGTGTGTGGATTTCAGAGCTCTGAGGCTGGTACTGCAACTGAACATCTGCTATATTTAACAGAAACAAGAATTGCCTTGATCTTACCTCTGGCAGTCTGTGAGTTTTTTGAAACTGTGATATAGAGTAAGAACGGACATAATCTCCCATTTCTTCCCTTGTTTCTATTGCACGTTTCACCAGCCACTGAAAAAAAAATGGTATCAGCTGAAAACAGAAGAATAATAGCAGCAAGCATCAAACTACTGCCCAATTTTTCAACACATGATAAAAGCTAGAAGCACATTTTTAAGCACAGAAACAAGAACATGTGATTTGTTTGTAAACATGACAACTTTTTGCCCTAAATCCTAACAAAATGTGTCAGTATTTATGACTTTATAAGCATTTCTTCTTCTGTGCATATGTTGCTTCTACCAAATTCTCCCACTATAGATCACTCACTAGTTCAAAAGACTACAGCTCCACCATGAAAAGACATATCTTCAAGTCTATGAAATGTTCATGAAAAACCACATGCCTGTGCAAGAAAAAAAGACTTCTTCTGACATTTATAAGACCACACAAAAAGCCACAAAATATTGAAGTACATTTTAAACAATGTTGGAGAAGATAAATCCTGCAGGCTGTTGACAGCCTGTGCAGGAGGTCACAGAAGAGATGAGATCAATTTTGAGATCCACGTTTGAACCAGCAACTGTTTCCTGTGCTGTAACCATGAACCCCTGGAAAGCAAGGGGAACATGATGACAACAAGAGATGAAAATGAAGACTATTAATTACCAAGCACAGCTCAACACAAGACTGTGTACATATTTTTGCCTGTGATCACATGCAGAATTTATTAGGAAAAACAATGATATTTTTGTCTAATGGAATATTTGTTAGACTTTTTAAAATTTTATTTTTAAAGTTCTGCTACAGTCCGTGGCAGTGAGCCAACTCAGCCTAACTTCTTCCTGTAGGAAAGGATCCATCTAAATTCTTGCACAGTGCAAGAACTAATGGGACATAATGCCAGGCTTAAGAGCAAGCTTTTGTATTATTTGGAAACTGATTTGAGATTTACAGATAGCAAGTGGAATCTTGAGTTTAACAGGGCACTGAATCAAGTGCCATTATCAAATACATAATTCCTACATGGTGTAGTCAGCATTTTATATTTTGCATGGTCTTTTTCAGAACACAGTATTCTGGTGACACTAACAAGTTTTCTTAGAAGTCTGTCCTGGCTGGATTGACTGAAATGGCTGAAATGAGGAACCTGCAATATGTAGAACAGTCAGAACTTCACAGGGACCTGGCAGAAAGCCAATACTTAAACAAAGATCCTCTACATATCAAAAACTAAGCCCACCAAAAAAGACTTCATCATCAAGTACAGGTCAGCTCTACCACCTACTGGCCAGCTACAAATACTGAGAGGTTACTGCTCTTGGAGAAACCCAGAAGCAGATTTTCTCCCTGTTTAGAATTAATATTTCTCCTTTCCAGAAGTAATATCCCAAACCAGGATTTGGGATAAAGCAGGTAAGAGACAAGAATGCCTACTACTATTGTTTTCACAGAAGGAGGAATGTATTTCCTATGAAAGAAGCTTTGTGTCTGATAAATGTAACCATTGCCATCAAGTGACATGGGCAAGAAACTCATATAGGTTGAATTTTCTTTTTTCATTCTGTGTAGGAAATAAGGGGTCAGAAGCAAAAACTCACATCAGCAAGATACAAACTTGCCACCTTAAGCAGTATCATCATAGCCTGAAAGCTGTAGGAGTAGCACACACCACAGAATGTTTTGGGGGGAGTACAGTTTAAGTGTGGCTTTCCTCAGGTGCCTACAAGTAGAAGATAACAGGAAAGAGCACCAGGAAGTTTTCCCCACTTCTTACAGACTGAAATTTAGATTCAATTTTTACTTGATAAATTCCTTCACAGGCATGAGGTGAGGAGATATTTAATAGAAAAGGAGCTTGCTTAAGAGTCTTCATTTTCCCTATCTGTCAAAGACACCTTTCTGTGTGAAGATGAAAGGAAAATCAAAAAATGATAACAACATGCCAAGGATTCTCAAAATACCACATGCAACTGGAACACGTCAAGTGTTAGCTTAAGTCTTAATAAACTTGAGAATGATTCACATGGTGAGTTAGTGGTGCTCAACAAACACTCAGTAAGAGGATCACTTGTCAGAGCACAGTTTTTAAGTGATAGGAAATAAGGATGAATTATGCTTAAAGAATTATGCTTAAAGCCCAGTGGGTTTTGCCTTATCCATATCCTTCTGATTCAAGGTCTATCTGCATAACTTACTCCATAAGCTTAAACACAGACTGTAAGGTATTTTTTCCATTTCCTAGTCTGCCAAAGCAGACTATCAGATTCCATAACGAGATTAAATTTCAGTTTAAGAAGGCATTCCACAATAGGCACAATCTGACTCCATTGCAAAGAATTCAGAGAGTTTATTTTGTTTACTTTCTAAATGTGGATCAAACAATACTTGAAAATTCTATCATACATAATGTCACTTCTTTCTTTAAAAACATTAATTCAAACTACTTCTCTGTGCTCATTTATTCCGAAGTTAAATAAAGAGCCAAACAATAATACAAAGCCTTGTCCTATTTTTTATGTAAGTTTTATGGCTTTTTTCAGCAAAGTATCAATACACCGTGAAATTATTACCTGTACAACAGGAAATATATGAATGAAATCCAGTCCCTGGATCTGATGTGGTTCCAAACGATGTGGACACTTCATTTTTGGTAACACTGACACAATTTTTTCAGTTAAGGCACTATTATAAAAACAACAAAAAGACAGATGTATATATGCTACAATTTCCTTTTGTAAATTACAGATTATTTTTGCAAACACAGTAGTTCAAAGATTCCCTTTAGTGACTTCCACTATATATAATGAGAAGCAATCAAACTCATTTACAAAACAACTTTTACAGGTACTATTTATATCATCAGTCTGTGAAGAGGTGATTAAGCCTCATTTACAGGCTCCTACCTTGAAAATTCATTTAACTATTAAAGAAAATTTCAGGATCTGCATATCTGGACAGATAAAATACCAGATCCACCTACAAACACCCTTGCATGTTATAGTGTACAACGTGAAGAGACAGTAGCTTTAAGAACAGTTACATTAAGTAAGAGATGTGCACTCCAAGGAGTCCAGAATCAAATGAAGGGACTTAAAACTTTATTTAGCACAACTCTCAAAATATATCTTGATGTTACTCCTGGAACTTTATGAATTTAAATACATACTGCACTTAAAAGCTAAATACACTGTATACTTCACATACTTTTCAAGTGACTAAAACTGAATTTGCTGGCAGCAATCTCATTCTAGAGCTCACTCAGAGCTGGTTAAGTGAAAGGATTACCCTGCCACAAGGGATCCATCTGCAAGAAATTCATCCTGTTTCCACTGAATACCTAATTTTAGGGCAAGATTTTTTTGCTGTCAGTGTTGGCAAGTACATTTCTAAAGCAGGTGTAACCACTGAGGATGAAAACTTTACTTGGAAAACCAAAGCTATTTTCCCATGAAGGAAAAAAATTAACTGGTCCAGTACTGACCTCAGTGATATTTAGTACTGTCCAAATGGACAACTAAGATCCTGGAAGAACAAAAGGGGATCAAGAGATATGAGACAGTGACCAAAATCTGGGAATAGAGCCTGTTACATTTTATTTCCTAAAGGGAAGTGAAGCATGATCAAAGCAAATGCAATTAAAACAAAAGCTGTCCAACAGGAAAGATCCTCTCCTAATGTATGTTTCCATGTTTATTTCAGCCCAGCAATTAAATAACAGGACACCATCACAATGGTGTAACACCATCACTTTGGAATAATACTGAGAAAACACAGTTTAACTTTTCTTTATCTTGAAAACACCACAGAAGCCCTGAGCCTCTACCAACACAAACATTACACAGACATCAAAACAGCCTATGCTCCTATGATTCTGAACACTTTAGATTTACAAATAGATCATTGTGCTGTTTTGGGAGAGGAGCCTGATTTTTGTTTTGCCAGTTTTGCATGCAGTCAGCTGGAAAAATAACAGAACATTTTGAGAACAACTTAACTATTTCCTACCCTGTTGCTTTTAAGGACAGCAAAGATAAAAAACAACCACCACCATTTTCATTCCTAGTCTCTACTTAATTCTTTGTACTCAGCAATGTTTTTTGTTGTTCGTTATCGATGATGATTTGAGTGTCTCCAAATGCAATTGAAATACCCACAAATATTTATTTTGAAAAGCCTTGCCAATGCTCTATGACTTTCAAGAAAACACGGAAAGATGTACTTTTTAACTACGCTGAATAAATAACTCTCTTACTGCCACTGGAACTTGTCAGGCTAATCTTATTTCCTGCAAAGTTTAATTATGGTCTTTTATCACAGATACACATAAAGAAATAATGGAATTTAGAATGTGATCCCTTTCCCAGCACAAACAATGTCTATAACCTCCCTAGTACAGGAATTAGCTGGATTATGCACAAATTCCATGCATAAGAAATGAATCAAAACAAAATGTTCTCATTGGGTCACCCTGAGGAAGGAAATCCTCCTCCTCACTATGGGGCAGGTAAATATTTTGGCAACAGTGACATGCTTTAGATTCTGTTTGCTGATGCCTACAATTCCAACCCAGAACCATAAAGGGGAGTCAGAGGTTATTTACATAGCAGAACTGCAGACACAGGGAACTCAGGGAAGGTCTTCTAATGTTGCACTCCAGCTTCCAGCAGCGTGGTCTCCCTCTGCCCTTTGCTTTGGCCTCTGCATCATCCCCTTGTGCCAGCACAAGCATCTGTGCAGCTGCACAGAGAAATGATTCCAGGAATTCATTCACGTTAAAAGTATTTTCTTTTCTTTTGGCTTTTTTTTGGGTTTTGGTTTTTTGGTAGGTTTTAATCTGGATCAGTTCCAAATTCAGTTCAGTGTGGAGCCACTTTGATTTCAGTGCTTAGTAGAGATGTAAGAATATGGCAGCCCAAAGGAATAGCCCTGCCTTTTTTGAAATAAGCTTCTTTCTGGATTTAGAACTTGTGGAACTACAGCCTGAGAAACCCAGTAAACTGGGTAAATGTTTTGTAAACAGGCAGTCCTCAAAAGCAGGAAACTTGAACTAAAACTCCTTCTTAGAAACATACTAGGTAGCTTCCTCCTCTCCACACACTTTTTATTTTCTAAATCCCCCACTTGCCATTTAATCAACTTACATTTTTTGACCAATAGTAGAGTTTTCCTGAAATAATAAATCCACGTCGATATCAAAGCTGCAGGTAGTGATACACCACGTCATGCCTCCCACCACCTGGCAAAGGAGCAACAGCACGGTCAGGGCCATTTTAAACTCAACAGGTAAACCCAAATACATCTTGAAGGCTTTATTTATTTTAGAAACTACATCTCAGTAATCTCACTATCTTCTCTGCTCTAAGGCTGACTCAGATAACATAACCATACCAACTTCTTACAATGCTACACACAATACACACATACAAGACAGAAACCAATGCAGCAGTCACTGACAACCTAAATTCCTCTCTAAGCTTTATATATTATAATACAGTTTTGAAACAGCTCTCAGCTTGAAAAACAAAACAAAGAATAAAACAAAAAAGTATGTTAAATGTCACGACCTCTAAGAAGTGACCATATCAAAATTTTATCAAGGATCATAATTACTGCAGTCTTATTACATTTTTATATACATCTTTGCTACTCTTATTTCTTGCTTGCTGACACGTGCAACACAAAGTGCTAGACACAGTATCAGCACAGCAATGGAAATCCCCAGCTCTGCAGAAATCTATTTCAGGCCCTATTCTGTCATAGACATATTTAAACTTCTAAGCCATTTCATCAACTTTATATAAATATTTAAAGACAACCTTGCATAAACATGTGTAAGATAACCTAAATGAATGCAAAGGCAAAGAAGAGAAAAAGTGATTAAAATGTGGAGTAACTTGGAAAAATCATGCAGGAAATTAGGAATTCTGGTTTCTAACAAGGATTTCTGACATATTACCCCTCTCACACGGATAACCTACATATCCTTTTTCCATTAGCAGTGTGATCATTTTCAGCAGCAAGGCTCATTTCTGTGAGGTTGGGAGCTGTCATGAAATGGTAACTTTGCAACTGTATTTAAGTAACTACAAATGACTTCTGCACATAAATGCAACAATGTTACATCCTAAGGCAATCTCCTTGAAGCTACTCTGTTTGTGAGGACAGACTCCTGAGCAGCAATACCAAGGAGTTTGAATAAAATAAAATTGCATGGCAAAGTAAGGCTGTGCTATGATCAAAGAAAGAGCAGAAAACACAAGAATCCATTTCAAGGCTGCTGCAGTTCCGTGTTTTCAAACCTTGGCTCAGGAATGTCTCACAGAGTCAGCATTAAAGCAAGTCAGAAATCTCTCTTCAACCTGAACTTTGCTCACTGTTAATATCATAAACTTCCTGTCTAGGACAATGAAAGGTTAACAAATATGACATTCTAAAGATATGTAAAAACAATCCCCAAAATAATCTCACCAGGCTAACTGTTCCATTCTTGCACAGACACTTCCTCATTTCTCATCAATGTTGTTTTTAAAATTACCATGCTATCTCCAAGTATCCAAAGACTAGGATCCAAACTGCTGTTGTGAAAGGGAGGAAAATTCCCTGTACACAACTCTAGCACAGGCCACAGCACCCACAAAAAAAGCAGACAGCAGTTCGTTTGCATCTAATTGCTCCTTCAAAACAGGCCTTGCTGCACAAAATTGTCTTTTGAGACTGAGGAGGTCCTGCCTGTCTGAAACTAGGTCATTTGCAGAATTATTCACACAGGGAAGCATCACAGACTGCAACTGTCTTTTATAAAGTCACCTAGAACTGGTAAGCAACTCGGCAAAATATATAAGCCTCTCATACTTAAAGAGGGGTTTAAAAACATTGTACTGGCCTCACCTTGTCAAAGGGCGATAACCCCTTGATTCTTGCTCGAAAATACCCAGCAGCCACCAACAATTCCAAGATTTCAGTCAACTTGATATTTTGTTCCTCATCTTCTCTTGTTTCAACCTGACAAGCAAACAGCAAAATACTAATTCAGCTTTTCTCTCATTTATTTGGGGAACACGCATTTTCCGAGCCTAACCCTGGCACAGACCACCTCTCAGGGAAAACTTGCCTTCCATTAGCAACTTGGTTGTTAATTTGAAAGATATAAAAGGAACGGGTCCATTTCTACATGGACTTAACATCACATAATTTCACCCATTTAAATACTATAATCTGCTTTTGCTGTTCAAACGCTTGGTCCGCTGCGTGCCTCGGACCAAGCTACTGAGATTGCCCTACTGCCATAAGCCAGTTAATTTATTCTCCATTTCACACATTTCTTTCCATTTCAGGGTTCATAAAATCACACACCTCAATTTAACCAATCCCAACTGAAACCAGGACACGCTTCTCTAATCGTTCCACAAAACCAGGAGACACTCACATGGCATTCCGCTTTTGGGGCAATACAATTTCAAAGCACAACAGTAACAAAAGTAAACTGTGATGGGCAGCCCGGACAGCCTCGGTGCTCCGAAGCCTCACCAGCACAGCCAGACAGACCCAGGGCTTTTGTCCCCACCGTACAGGATGAAACCCCACAGCTGCGGGGATACACGTGATTTCCTAGAGGCACAGAGCTCCCAAACACCTCGGCCCTAGGCCGGAGAGACGCTAACAGAGCTCCAGGGGGGCTGCAGGGACCCACCCGCACACCCTTCCCACCTCCAATCCTCTGGGCACCCTCCTCCTTTCCGCTCCCTCCCACGGGAACCCGGCGAGCCGGGCATGCAGAGAGGACACGGGAAGGCGATGGTGCACCGAAGGTGACCCGCACAGCGCTGCCGGCAGCCCCGCAGGCCTCCCCGCGCCCAGCCCGCTGCGCGGCACCGACCCCCGCGCTCCCGGCGAGGGCCGGGAACCAGGGCAAGGAGCAGGCGGGGATCCCGGGGACGCCGGTGCAGCGGGGCCAGAGGAACGGCGGCCGCGCCTCGGCAGCGCCCGGGGGACGGGGGGCTGGGAGAGACGCGGCTCCGGTACCTCCGGCGGGGCCTGGCGCTCCTGTCCCCGCGGGACCCCCATCGCCCTCCGCCGCCGGCCGCGCCGCTGTCACGTCCGCTCCCCGCCGCCGCAGCGCCCCGGCGAAGGGGTGTTCCCGGCCAGCGGCTGCCGGGTTCCCCCGCCCCCGCTCAATGGTTCGCCCGCACCCTCCTTGCGTACAAGCGCATCCGGGCCGTGCCATTCGCGGCCGAGGGGGGCCGGGGAAGGAGGGCGGCGGCTCATGTGACTGACTGGCTGCGCGGAGCGAACGGCCGCGGCCCCGCCCGCCCCCGGGTGCCCCGTGCCCGCGGCCCCTCAGAGCGCGGCTCCGCCCCGCGGGCTGAGGGAGCTTCCCCTGCGCCGTGCTGCGCTTCTGTTTGCTGATATTTTCTCCTTTTTCCCTTTTGCAAGGGGTCCTGAGGCCTCCCGCCAGCATGGAGGACAAGTCACTGAGTTCTCTGACTGCGAGGCACCTCACGGCCGCTCATGCCCCGCAGGGCGCTGACCCTTCTCATTGCCAGCCGTATTTCCTTTGGTGACTTAACAGCTCCAGTGGGGTTTAATTCTGTTTTTTCTCCCCTGCACACAGGTCACAGAACCACTGAATAAATTAGATTGGAAAAGACCTGTGATATCAGCAGGTCCAACATCGAACACCACCATGTCAATTGGACCCTGGCTCCAAGGGCCATATCCAGGCTTTCCTTAAACACTTCCAGGGATGGTGGCTCCACCACTTTTCCTAAGCAATTCATTCCAATACCTAAATGCGCTTTGTGTGAAGAGTTTTTTGCTAATACCCAACCTAAACCACCCCTGGCACAGCTTAAAGCTGTGTCCTCCCATCCTGTCGCTGGCTGCCTGGGAGCAGAGCCCGATCCCCACCTGGCTGCACCCTCCTGTCAGGGAGTGACATTGTCAGAGAGTGAACATGTCACCCCTGAGCCTCCTCCAGGATAAACACCCCCCTCTCCCTCGGCTGCTGCTCACCAGATTTGTGCTCCAGTCCCACAGCAAGAAACCTTGCAATCTGTGCTGGCTCTGGCTCACTGCACCTCATGGGGCCATGTCTGGGCATCCCCTGGTGGGAAGGTGGATGTGCTGGAGCCTGGCCTCCCATCCCGGGTTTGGGAGCACCCGGCAGACCCTGCAGAGTGATGGGTGTGATGGGCACTGAGCATCCAACACACGCTGGGTTCGTGAATAAAATCACACCAATGCTGGCATTTGTTGGGCTGAACAGACAGATAGCAAACTGTGGCAGCATTTCATGGGTAGCATTCTTGTTAGCAATGGCTTCAGAAAGACCTGACAGGGGTGTCTTTTCAAGTCTATCACAGGTGTTCTCTTTCCAGACTCTTTGCCACACACAAAGAATATTAAAAAAAAAAAAAATAACCTTGCCCTCAAGGAACTGGCTGGAAGCATCTCAATAAGGTGAAGGAACAGGAGTGCAGCATTCCCATCCTTTGGAGAACATACATGAATCAGTCCATTTTGACTGCCCTGACAGAGTGATCAAAATAGTAATAATAATAATAACAACAACTATTATTATTATTATTATTATTATTATTACAGCAAAAATAGGCCAGGCCAGCTCAGGCCATGTACTGGTGTAACCACAGGCTACATCTTAATTAGAGCTGCAGAACTCTGTTCCACAGCCCCGGAGGTTAATGTGGTCACCACAGCAATATGGGCTTTCTGTGATTTGTCTTCCTTCTCCTCATAGAGAACTGTATTAGAACTCTAATTTGATTGCCATGCAGAGGAAGACTGAAGCACACAAAAAGCATGGACAAAGAGAAGGGCTGAAACAGGAGAGTGTTAGGAAGGGAGGTAGATGACCTTCAGATGCAGCAGCAAGTGCAGGTTGTAAGGTAACTGCTGAGAAGGAACATCAACTTAGAAAAAAAGAAACCTTTCTGAGCTATGATACGGTCATAAAACTCCCTTTTAAAGAAACACAATAAAGAAAAATGATAAATAAAAAGCCAAAGGTTGTATGAACTAGAGGCTTAAGTAGTTAACTGAGTATCAGACAAGGGAGGGAACTAACCCACCCCGGGACATGGAACTGTTTCTCTGGCCTTTTAAAGCACAGTAAGGCAAAGGAGGGAGACAGGGCTAATTAACTCCTATGAACTTTAAGACTCATGCAGCTGGCCCCCAAAATCACAAAGCTGGCTTGAAATGATGTACTTACAGAAATGTAATACGTTCTTTTAATTTGCCCTATGTCTGTGAGACTACAAGGACTGGAAACGTTTTTCTCCTTTATAGGCTGGAATTTAATTTAGGCTTAGTTTTCCCCTTCCCTACTTTATTTTGATCTGTGAAGGTAAGTGACCTCTGGTTCTTGGTGCAGCTGCTTTCAACAATCCTGTCTTGATTTTTTATGTTTCATTAATCTTGATTCCACAAAGCTGAGCTAAAAAGCTTCCTCATTTTTTATATAGCCATGTGATTCATTTTGCTGTTCAGACTGGACTTGTGACAACATTAAACTCAGTCACCACCGAAAATGTAGCACTAGGTCTCACTGTATCTTTAAGCATATATTTGTTTCTTCTTGTAATAAGAATAAAAATATGAGATGGAGTTGTAACAGCAACAGCTAGGGCTCCACTGTTCCTAGAGCAGACACAGTTAGATAAACAAAGTAACTTACGTAACTTTCCAATGCTCTATATTCCAAAAAGGCCTAAAAGAGATTTATTTCCATTTTACATGACAGATAAAATAAAGTACGTATAACTTCCTGTGCAATGGTCCTTTGTACAGTATCTTCTTGTTAGGGTGCAACCTTCTTTTAAGGATACCATAAAAAGTGTCATGGACAGATCTCAGAGTAAATGGAAAGGATCTCAGTGGTTGTATCAGGCTGTGGACTTAGGCACTGCCATGACTGCATCTTCCCAGTACGATTCCTACTTACAGGAAAAGCTGAAGCTACTTGTAGGGAATTAAGCCCAAGCCTTCCAAACTCAGTATCAGATTTTGCCTTGTTTTCTGTGGCTCGTATCTTGGGTGGGCTCTTTTTTTAACCCATTTTGTTACCTGGCAGCCCTAGCACAGAGATCGCTTCTATCCTGATCCCTAAAGAAATGATTCCTGTGATAGTTTTCATCCAGGTTTCTGGAATCAGCAATACTGTTGGCTACAGCACAAGTATCTTCCTCTGCATGCATTTACTCTTTTAATTGGTTGTCTTGGTTTTATCCCATCTCCTTACAGTTACTCAGTTCCTCTTCATCTCTTTCCTGAGAACCATTAGAGAACCATAGAGAACCATTCAGTGGGCAATTTCAAATTCCCAGTTATCATCAGTGGAAGTGAGACAGTGCAAAGTGAAATGAAAAAGTCACAGACCTGTTACAGTGGCCGCTGTGTTAAGGGCTGCAGCAGACCATTGCATCCCATCAAACCAGCTGATTTTTTTTTTTTTTTTTGCACCTGTAAAACTTGAAAACACTTAGCATTTTCAGCACTTAATAAGTTAAAACATACAGGCAGACAAGACAATATTTTCTTGAAAATTATGTTTATGTAATTTTTAATATTGTTTTGTAAGATTGGCAAAAAGGACATGAAACATTTTTAGCTTAATTACTTGGAAGAGGAAAGACTTTATGACCTGTGGAATTTGTAGAGGAAAAGATAATCTGATAGTGGAAATATTGAGATTCTAGTAAGAAAAAAACCCACAACTCCTTCATGGTCTACATGTCAGATGTTGACAAAATTGGTGGCTGGTCCTCTCTGCAATTTCATCTGTGCCAGGTCTAGAAGTCTGCCTGGAGAGTAATGAGAATATTATAAGTAAGTATGACGAATATAAAGTTTTTACCAGACTTCTCTTTCTGCAGGGTCATGATTTGGATCGCATGTCTTAAATACTAGTCATAATATGCAACAAGCCAGTCGTTCTGGGTTTTTCAATTTTTCAATTTTTCAATTTTTCAGTGTTTGAGTGGCTGAATTTTCAGAGAGTGATACTGCACCCTCGTTGAAAACCAGGGCTGCTGAGGAGTTTCTCGGTTTCTATGTGGGTACACATTGCAAAGTCCAGGCAAGGACATGCACAGCACACCTTGACACACAGTCACCCACAGAGAGGTTGGTTTGGGACAGTGCCTTTGCACACCTCTTCTGAAAGTATCAGGTCATCTGTAGCTGTTATGCTCAAAAGAAATTAATATCCAGGAGAATGAAGTGGGTCTTTCCACCTCACGTATTATCCATGGAACAACTAATTAAATCTGATTCACTGAGCCTCGACCTGAGAAGGAACAAACAAAATTAGAACCTTTGCACTGTAAGTGCATCACAGACTCCTTGATTTGGGCAGGATATTAAATTTCAAATCACAGCTCTGTGATGCTCACACAGTGAAGAAATGTTTTCCTTCATTTTTATATTTAGACTGAGCAAATCTGATACAGAATTGTTGGAAAACAAAATGCCCTGGAACATAAATTTGCAAAAAGTAAAACATCTCCAGACAGAATCATTAGTAAGATTTACTTGGTGCTCAAAGAATAAGAGACTACAGGTTGTTGGATTACTGATTTACAAATCCTTACAAAGGGGCAGAGAGGTGTATATTTTCTCTGTGTCATTTTTCGGCAAAATATATGGATTTATACTCTTCCTTTTACATGCCATAATACTATCACAAATCCTTCACTTAAAATAATTGTAAGAACAAACAGTTAATTTCCCAGTGGAGTGAGGGACTCTGAAACTGTAACAGACTTCTCACAGGTATACCTCACTCCCAAGAGAATGATGATCTAAGATGGAGGAGATTTTTTGGCTTTTTTTCTTCCATGTTGATTTTTTGAAAGAGTATCGAAAAGACAGACAAGTGGTAAGAAAAGTAAGATAAAATATCAGTGATGTAGAGGTAAAAAATACAGAACTGTAGAGATTCGAGGTGAGCATTGGAAGTGTAACCTTGGACAGACCTAAGCAAAAAGGAAAACAGCCTGCAGAAAAAAGAAGATAAAAATGGCTGTGTACCGTCTGGATAGACATCCAGCTTAACTTCAGTCATTTGTACCTGTGCATTTCGAAATGAAGCAGTCCCACCAAGCAATGTTTTCTAGGAATTTTAGCCTGACTGCAACTTAACCCTAAATAAAAACCAAGTTTTGCTGCCGTTCACTACTACTGCCTCCATCTTCAGACTGCTTCTAAGCAGGGGATTCTGGCTTAATCCAAAACTGCCAGAAGCACGTGTCTTTTCGAGAATCAAATCTTGCTTAGGCTCAGGCAGACACTTTGACAGATGGTGGAAGAGCACCCTCTGGTGACACCAGGCACAGCGCTGTGCTCTGCTGCCAGTGGGAAATGCATTCCCGGAGCACGGGCTGCGCTCGGGAAAGCCGCCCAGATGGGGTTTAGTGTGTTTTAGTTCATTATTCAGTTATACATAAGGAGTACAGGAGTGAGCGTCCTGAAAACAAATCAGGGATGACAGTGACCTTACTTCTGTCCCTTAAATCACTGAGTTCTTGTAATTTGAAACAAATATTTTCTGAATTGTTCTGAGACATTTTTTAAGAGGCTTTGGAGCAGGTTTTATGGGTACCATGAAATGCAGTCCCAAGTTTTATTGCACTGGACAGTTCAAGGCTTTTCAGAGTGTGATCCAAGTATTTTTTTACAGTCTCAAGAAACTTGGCTGAGCTGTCTTTTCAATGATTTTCTTTTTCCACAGAAGCAATTATTAAGACAAATAAATTATCTTTTGCTGTTCTAGCTATTTAGAGGTAAGGAAAAAGAATGGATCATAACCTAACTATTATTTGCAAATCATAGCTCATTTCAGCACAAATAGAACCCAAATATGCTAACAAAGAAAATACATGGTTTTCCAGATGGGTTCTTCACAATGCTGATGGCACCCATTTCATTAAAATTCAAGGGCAAGCTAATGTGAGTTTTGTTAGGAGTTACTAAAAGCAGTTAGTGTTTACAGTAAGTTTAGAAAACAATTTATGGAATTTTAGTCTGCAAAGGACAGGTTTTCTAAGGCTGATTCTCTCACACTTCAAAAGCTGTGCAAAGCCCCTAAACATCAGGGAACCTTGCCAAAAATTAGGTAAAGGTCAAAAATGTTGAAACCATGGAAGTTCTTAACTGTAATTAACTCAAGTATTTAATTCATGAAAACATGGTCATGTAATTACCAAATAATTTTTTTACTTTATCATATGAATCTGGTCCACATAACACTGATTTAATCTTTTATTTAGTAAGATAATACAGCATTACATCTCCAAAGTGTAAAGATAATTAACAGAACATCACCTAGCATAGAACTGAGAACTTTTTACTTATTCATGTCTGAATAAGTCAGCACAGAGCATCTCATGATTACCATGAAATAAAAGTGATATGCTGTGCTTCCTCACAGCATCTCACAACAGTGGGCTGAAAAATCTTTTGAACAAAACCATTGTTTCTTAATTAAAACAGAGCCTTTCACCTAATCCCTTGATTCTGGGAGCTGGGCTATAAACAAGCATCAGAAATTGCAAGGCTCATAATAAGAATTGTCAATTATTTACTATGCAACTTCACATGCTTTATGCAGGGCCACTCAGGACAAAGATTTACCTCTAAGATTGCCAGCGTTTTTCTTATCAGTCACCTCAAAAGCAGCAGCATGGCTGACTCCAGTGACTGTGTTGGATTTTTTTACAGTTCAAGGCTAATGAAGTCTTTTGCTCTAGAATTCTCCTAGCAATTTCTCCACTGTCTCCAGTAGTTCATATCCTTAAGTAATATGTTTGGAGTTATACTGCTTATCTCCAAAGTGTGCCCTCTTGTCAAGAACTATATCTTCTAGAAACAAGGTGGAAAAGGATGCCTTGTAACTTCCATGCCTTTTGAGTTTAGGAGGAATGTTCCTCCAGATACACAAACACCTGGGGTATGCCATATGCTGTCCAGCATAGTTTGGAACTGCTGTTAAAGCTGCAGCTCATTCACAAAACAAGTGTTAAAATCTCCAGCAAGCTCTGCTGCCGTTGCTGCTGCCTTCTTTTTTGGGATCCGTGTTAGTTTTACTCACTACAAGAAATAGACATGCAGCTACATCCTGTTTCCTAAATCTGTCTCTGTGAGGGAATATAACCTCTTCCATCTTCCCGTCTCTTTGCTCTGACAACTTACCATGCTACAGGCTGTGATGTCCTGCAGTTGTAGACATGTGTTGCTTCTCTTATTCAGACTTTTTGTAAACTAAAAAGCCAGGCCAAACTCTTCATTTCCTACAGCTGGACTCAGCAGAAATTACTTCCTTCTACTTTGGGAAGCCTGGGGCTGGTGGGAAGCTGAGCAGTGAGCACAGAGCGGTGCCATAACTGGAGCCATGGGGAGCAGAAATGACTGAATCCAGGAACTGCTTCTAGGGAGGAGATGAAGTTGCTCCCATTAATTCAGGGACTACAACTTCTACCAAAGGAATAATTACCCTTTGGTTACCTTGCTACTGTTCTACTGAGCTTAAAGCCATTTCTCTGTCTTCATCTCTTCTGCTGAAACTGTCTCCCGGTTCCCTTTTTACCGCAGATTTAAAGAAAAATCTGACAGTGCATTTTCTTTTTTGTCAGTCTTTGCTTCCATAGGCTGTTGTATATTCAATCCATTGACTATACTCTTCTCTTTGTATAGCCAAAAAAAATCCTGCAATTTTTTGATTTAGAAAGTAGGATGAATTGAGTGCATATGCTCTATCAGGACATCACATCAGGATTTGCCTGCCTTTATTTCTGGAAGTGTGTATGATGTGAAGCAGCATGATTCACAGTGGCTCAGAGAAAACAGATCTGTGGTGGTCTGTGAGAAACAGAACAGCCAAGCTTGCTTTCAGGAAGACAAAGTGAACTGAGACATCCAAAGTGAGAAGGACAGCAATGGCTCTTGTGCCATGCAGTAAGTCAGAACTACCAAGTACCAGCAATTTTCCGTGAACTTGCCAACACGCAGAATTTCAAATGTTGAGCCAGTTCTGAAGAGATTTTAGTTCATGAAGTCTGCTTCCACATATGCTGAGTGGTTGTGCAGAATGTGGATGTTCTCAGGGGAGTATCTCTTTGTTTAATAGGAGAAACTGAGGAAACAAAGAAATGCATGGGAACGGGTTAGTGTCAGAAGAAGTACTTAAAATATTTTATGTAGAAATGAAGCATAAGGGGAAAAAAAGCAACATATCTGGCCTTAGACCATGATGAACTCTAGCCCAACTTTTTTGCTAAGTGTTTTATGTAACTTTTTAATTTTCAGACTCTTTTGTTCCATGTGTCATACTGAGGTTTTTCAGGAGATCAGTACATGAATTTGACTGTCACTACATTCTGCCCACCAGAAGATACTCCTGTGCTAACAGGCTCCCAGGTGCTGGACAAGACTTTTTCACATACATCTTGTTACCCTGAGGGATGTTGTTCTACGAAGGAACCAGCACGTTGGTGTTCCATTCTGATGCTTCTTCACTGAACTCCATATCAAATTCACCCCATTTACAAGGCAGAATAAGTTTTTTCTAACTGCCAGGTCTGCACTTAACACAGTATCTGAAAACTGAACTACATTTTTTCAGCCATATAGTTCATAACTTAGCCTTGATAGTGACAGATATTCTGAGATCAGGACTGAAATGCAATTTTAGTATTTGGACTTAAGAAGACATAGACTATATCTTGATTTTTCTAAAGCTGTACTGATTATCAGCCCCTTCAGTAATTAAAAAAAAAAAGATCAGAAAAGCAAGGAGATTGAAAGCATTGCCATGAGGAAAGATTTAATACCAGAATGTTTTTTCAATTCATAGCCTAAATATTCATATATATTTCTGGGGGTTTTTTGAGTGGGTGCTATTCAGTTGGTTGAGTGTTTGAGTGTCTTTTCTTTTTATTTCCCTGGATGCAACCCATTATCTACACTGTTATTTGTTAGATGCAGTGAAAATGCCAGCATCAAGTAACTAGACTGGAAGGAACTTCCTGACATACGGAATGTCCAGAGCTGATGATCCATCTGCTCCAGAGCTCTCTGCCTGATAAACTGATGGTGTTTCCATTGCACAATATGTGAGATCTTATAATTACTGATTACTTTTCAAGCCCTTATTCTATGTACTTTTAAGCTGGGTGGAAAGGATGTGATTTTTTCAGGATCTGTTTAGAGGAACATAGGGCAATAGTGCTGTCAAAAGCAACATGAGCAAAAGTGGGAGGAAGATGCAGAAGAAAAACGTGCCCAAAAAATGGTGGCATTACCTCGACTGGTGTTTCTGGAGTCTTCACAAGGTGTGACAGGGATAAAACACTCCCTTGCATGAGGTAAGGACACACAGGATAGAAACCTTATGAACAATTATTCCCTTCCTGTCCTTTACAACACAGTAAAAGTGTGTAAGAGTTGGAAATGCTTTGGCAAGCCACACCTGGGCACATCACAGCTATTTCCCAGGCCTGCATCCCAGGTTCTCTTCCTTAACAGCAGATGGCAGTGAAGTTAAACAAATGAGTGGAAATAAGTCAAGAAAATATGTTTTGCCTGGTGGCTAATGTTGCTGCAGAAAGCTCAGGGAGTGCTGAGTGTATTCAGACAGTGCAAGGTTCATTTCCAATGCAGAGATCTCCTGTAGAACATTCAGGAGGCAGAAAATATTAATTTATCCATAGCTGTTTGTAGTCCAAGTCATGTTTATTTTGTGATGTCTTTGGTGACAGAAACAGTAGAACAGATAGAATCTGTTATTGTTTCTTTCTTACATCGCTCTTTCATACATTTAAAATCTATGCATAGCTGAACAGATGAGGATGAAGCTCAGTTTCAAGTGAGTAAACTTTTACTCTTTATTATGTGTCTTGTGCTTCCCCTGAGACAATGAAGATACAGCACCATGGGTTGCTTTAAAACATATATTGCCAATTATTTTTTGCTGCCAAAAAACTGTGTGAGAGGGTTATTAAGGCCACAAAAAGAGAGACCGAGAGTAAACTTTTAAAGTGTTGCCTTGCACTTTAAATTAGTCGAACTTATCCTGGTGGCAGGATGGGAGAGGAGGTTGTTTGTTTTCCAATTTCCATCAGGCAAATGATGGAGCTGTCAGTACAGATATTTGATTGCAACTTCTAAGTTCGTTGCCTAAAGTGAAAAGGAGATGAAAAGATATTAGGGGTATCTATATAATGTCATGTATATCTTAGTTCCATGTCAGTGTCATGAAAAAACATGCTTGTGTGGTTCTGTGATTTCCAGTCAGATGCTAGACCATCAAATAGAGCATCTATTTACTTATTTACTGCTCAGTGCTTGATTAACCTGAGGAAACCCAGGAGGACTCACCTCCCTCACATTGAGGTAATCAGTCAGTCCTGTAGGATTATGCAAAGGGCTGAGGAGTGCCTTGAACATGTATCTTGAAGGCACAGAACTTAATTTCAAAATCCATTCAAGACAAAGCAGGCTGTGAGTGAAGCCTTGGTTGTTCTCAGTGCTGACCTGAGTGTCACTACTTGGGCAGCAGGAGCAGAGGAACCAGAGGAACCTTTCTTGCCCTGCTCTTTTGGACCACTAATGCTCTGCAACACAGTCTTGAACTCTGCAGTCCTGTTCTTAAGAGAGGTGCCAGGCCAGTGGGACTGCTCAGAGAAGAGAGGGCTGCTCCCAGGAGTTTGATGGTTTGATGCCTTATTGTGGCATCCATAACATATATTCTCTTTTCAAGCCCATATTCACACATCCTATAGTCTCAATATGGTTTTAATCTTCCTGCTGTATTAAAACTTTTAGTTAAAAAATTCACATGACACCCCAGAAGACATATTTATAACAAGCAAGGGCACAGGTCTCAATCACTTGTGAAGAAGCATAATCTGTCAGTCAATCCATGCACAAAATGAACAGAGCATCAATTTCTTTTTAGGTTATTCACTGTGACTTATGTATCTGCCAATAAATCTCAAATACAGGTCAAAGAATATGTAGCTCAAGTAAATCTATAAATGTAGCAGAAAAGCTTCACTAACTACCTCAGATTGCCAAAGCTGAGGTCATTTCCTTGTTGTGAAAAATACTGAGTCCATAAATTATTTTTATCACCTCTGGGGCAATGCAAACAGTTTCCCACAGATGCTGAAAGTATGATATGTTTTTTATTTGATATCAGAACTCCACTTTTACACAGCTCTTAAAATACAAGGGCCAAGATTCTGCTTGTGCTGTAAGGCTCCAATTCAGCAATTTGTGACTATGCAACAAAGCACTTTGGCACGTGTTTAACGTCAGGACCTGAAGTATCTGTTTTAATATGTTGCTGAATTGGGGTCTTAAAGACTAAATCTTTTTCCTATGAAATTCTGGATTTACCTTCTTTTTTCCTTCAAGGAAAACAAGGCATTTATTCAAACATAATATACATAAACATTCAAAAACATTCAAAAATGCTTGTCAGAACTCAGTGGGTGAACCATAGCTCTGGAAGTAAACCTTGGACAAAAACTGATGTAGAATTTTTTACAACAGTTTAACTGGCGTTTACTTAAGATTTAGTTAATGTTTATTTCCACAAAGAAAATGAAAATACTTTGAACATGTGAAGACATAAGCATGAATGGTGAACGTCCTACAGAGAACTTTGGAGAAAACACCACTGAATTAACTTACAGTACATTTGTTAAACATGAGCAGCTCTAATAATGACATTTCATTTAACAATGCCCTTTGTCTTTTCAGTTCATCAGTTACCTATTTCAGTAATGAACTGCAGTCATACCATTCTGATTTTCTCCTAATGTAAAGGCTGAGATCACTTCACTTGCAGTGAAGCGTAATGCTATTATTCTGTTTGTGGCTTAGGAAAAGAAGCTATAGAATATATCACAATTGCAATTGGCTAACAAATATTAAAGTCTGTGATCAGTAAGGATACCAATAACTTTGTTTCACTTTTAATGGAAAAAAGTAAAATTAAAAAAAATAGACAGAAACAGTTGAAAATGCTCAGGATATCTATTTCATGAGCAGAGGAGCAAGTATTCATCTGGGAAAAAAATGAACCACACATTAAACGTTATTTTAATTTTTTATCGAGAATCCATGCATAGAACTTAACAGCAACATTTTCAGACAGGATGGATATACTCAGTTGCAAAAATAAAATGGAGTTGCCTGCCCTTAAGAAGGATTTTCCAAAGAACTAGAAGAAGTCAGATTAAGTGGATAATATCCCACTTTGCACTATGTAAACACATGAGAGATAAAAAATATCATAGGTCTACTTGATATGATCCATAAGTCTTACAAGGGGTAATGGAGCTTACTTTTACTCATTTGCCTATCTCTTTCTTTGGGTTTCTTAGATTTCAAAAGCTTTTTCATTGCCTTTCGAGCTGCAAGAGAGATATTTTACCCAGACTACTGTTTTCAATTTTCTATTCACCATGATCCATTCAAAATATTTTCAGAGCTCACCAAAAACATTTAATTAGCAGCCAGTGGTGTCCAGCTTTTCATAATCTTTTCCCAACTGAACCAAATCCGCACAATTTACAATAGATCTTTGGAAAACTGCTTTTTACTGTGTGCTGCATCTATAGATCTCTCTCAATTACCCACAGTAAATTTAGGCATTGTACAAGAGCAAATTTTACAGTCCATGAAGAGATGAAGTGAAATCTAGATGAAATTCATTGTGACAGATTCTCAGTTAGTGCCCTGATGTGTCTGTATTACAGAAGATAGACATTCTATTAGCATGGAAGCTCCCATAATGGACTGTGAATCATTTCAGGTAATAGAGATGCCAACTGGAATGACTGAAAAGCACTATTGAATTCCATTAGAGCTCTTTGTTTTTAAATCACTCATTTCTTTGTGAATATCCAACTATATACTTCTTGACCTTAGCTGAGAGTAATAATTGTGAACTAATATTACAAAACATTAATCTGAGTTACTGTTCAATTAATGTTTCTGTTTGAGGGTTATTTTTATGCTGCAAATGTGAAGGAGACTGTGGCTTGTATTGCAAATATGTATTTGGACTTGAGCTAGTGAAGAATGCAATTTTCACTTATATTTCTCTCTCCACTGTGTTCAGTCTCATCTCATTAGCTGTAAAAAGACTCAGGTATTGGCTTTTCTTTTTCCATGTCATCCTACCAGAATAAAATAACTATAATCAACAAATCTATAAAGATAAACATTTTTATAAGAGGTGCCACAAATAGTCTTCTTTCTTTTCTGTGCTTGGTTAATTATCAGCAAAATAACTAACACCATATCCTGTTACCCAAACAGCCCCACCTTATCTATCAATCATGTATGATTTATCAGACTTGATAATTGCTTGGATAATTAACACAGAATTTAGGTTTATTCAGTCTGCTGAAACCTCAGAAATGCCTGCATAATTGCCATTTGTGTAGTAGATGAAGTTATGAATAATTCTTTTTCACATAAATGTGAAGGCTGGATTGCAGGCAGCACAATTTCCTCACCCATGGCTATTAATGCAGATATTATGTCATACAAGGGCTATGGTATTGTCACTTTAACTATATGTATATAGTTAAAGTAATTAAAATGAAAATAAAGGGGAAATCTTTGCCTTTGTTTGTAGGCATTGCATGCTTCTCTTGTGAAGAGGTACAGAAGGAGAATGAAGGAAAATTAGTCTGCTAGGTACAGAAGCAACCAGATTTGAATCCCTGTAATACTCACACATAAATCCTTTGGGAAGCCTTTAAAGAGAGTAGCTTCTGTATCTTCTGTCTACGATCATCTATTTTCACATCAGAATGAGCAACATTATCCTTATATACCAGAGTTTCTGTGACTACAGCTTGAAAATGAGCCTCTCCTTACTGCTGTAATGACAGGTGTAAGATTAACTTTGTTAGGTGTCTAGCCACTCATGCAAACTAAATTAAATTAATGGAACAAATTTCTCTCATAATTAAGATAAAAATTCATGTCAGCTGTAACCTTGCTGTACACTAATTATATACAAATGATTTATCATCTGCTTCGCCCAGAATATTAATCCTCAACTCATTGATAACTGCAGCCAGTGTTAAGAGATGAGAGTTGATTAACTATGACAGATTGGGCAACCACAGTACCAAGTGCCTGAACAACCAGTGAAACCAATAATATTCAAATAGCACTTCTTATTTAAAAATGCATTCCCATGGAAACAGATGCATGTTTAATGAGGGATACGGAGATTATTTCAATAATGACTGATATTGGAAGAGTGGGCAGAACTAATCAATAATAATTAAGTCCTTAGCCTGGATAAGATATGGTTTTATAAAGCAGGTTATGTACACATTAGTGAGGTACTAGTTCAGGCCATGTTACTTATAATGTCTTCATGTATTGCTGTTGGTTATTTATTTTCCTACTGCAGCAGATATTGCAGAGTTTACAGAAGTTAAAAAGTCTACAGTGTTGTCTTGAGTCCCACCAGCTCCAATAAAAAGAAGAAAGTGATGCCACCAACTGTCCTTTGGAAGTCAACTCCTGCAGTAATTCTGCTTTGGGAAGTTTCTTTATAAAAATGTCATTCTACAAAGTACCCCAAACAACACTTGAAGCATCATCTGTTCAGCAGGACACATTCATCTCTTTTTATATATAAAAGTAATATTTTTACTTGAAATTAAAATTATTAAAATTAACATGTAAACATTAAAAAATGTTATTTTTTTTTTTATAGGTGATCTGTATTTGGGGAAGATTGGCAGTTAATAATGTACCCTTTGATGAATAAAAAGAGTAACAAAATTGCAGACATTTCAAAGATTTTCAAGTTAGGTCTTGGGTCTTTTTAGTACTAATTCTGTCTCCCCAGGACAGCTTTTTTGAACTAATTGCTCATTGAGGCTCCAAGAATCCCTGTCAGAAAGAAGAAAAAACCCAGTCTTGTTCCTAAGCACTAATAAGGCACAACCAGCCAGCTGGATGAACTAAGTAATATTGCTGTAAATTAATTACTTTCATGAAAATCTGGTGTGTCTGAAGACAAATTATGTATGAGAAGGAAACTTATATACTAATATAAAACTGAAGACAATAGCAAAATCAACACATAGCATGAACCTGTTGTTCCCAGTGGCCAGGTGGGACAAGCCCTGTGAAACCCTGCAGGTTTGGGCAGCCTGGGCTGCAGGGGATGTAGTGATGGCACAGAGCTGGGGACAGGTCCCCAGAGCTGTCCCCTGCCCAGGCTCTGCAGCCACAGCTCAGGCTTTCCTGTTCACCAGACTGCTTCCATTCTAACACAAATTTAAAATCCAAGAAACTGGCTCCTATCCTATGGCTGCTCAGGGCCTGGGTTCATGAGAGCCAAGTTTTCTCTGTCTGCTCATTCTTAGCATGAGGACAGCAAATCCTTTGGAACTGGAGTGGCCTATTTCACATAGGCTACACCAGGATTATGTCTTAAATGAGAGTTTAAGCCCTTTCTTCTGCTCCCATGTTCCTTAACACCCACTCAGCCTCTGGCTGGACACAGGTATTCCTGCACAGATGGCTCCAAAGCTTGGCTTGGACAACAATTTGAGCTGCAGCTGGGCACTTAGAGCCAGTGGAATGCCAGCCCACGGCAGGGATGGGCTGGACACAGCAGATGGTGTGGTGCTGCAGGTTTGCCTGTGCTCTGTGGTGACCTTGTAGGCTGGTACTGAGCACAGAGATCAGGCTGGCCTTTAGAAACACCCAGCATTGCTCCCAGCCCAGCTTCAGCTGCCAAGAGAACCAAAACACCAGAGCCCAGCCATCCCAGCACCAGAACTCTCAACATGTGCATAGAGACTCAGCCTCTCAAAGAGTATTTGAATCACCAGCCTAGGAAGCAAATATTCTATTTCATGATAATGGTCCTTTTCAGCCTCCTGTCCCATGAGGGACTTTCTTTTTTCTTTTTTCTTTTTTTTTTTTTTCTTTTACACTTGTCTTACGTGCTTCAAAAGACATTAAAGTTCCACTTAAATGAAAAAGAAAATGTGAACTTTATGGGAAATTAAAAATTCAAACATTTCTTTCTCTACATTTCTAGCTATTTCAGGGCTAATTGCCTTTGAATTTGTAAATGCAGATAATGAGAAGAATCTTATGTATATGAAATTGAAGAGAATATATGCAGAGCAAGTCAAGTACTTGATATCCAATTTAACTTGGAGTTGGATATCAACTTTAAATAAGCAAAAAGGCCTTAAGTTTTTTCATCATCTTATCCCTAGGGCATACATATCTGCTATGAACCTAATCAGCTACAGAACACCACGGATCCTCTAATGAACATTCCTGTGGCAGAGTAGAGATGGATCATCAGCATTGCAGGTCCAGTGGGGCAACCAGACACTGCCTGCCCCACACACCTCTACAAAGATTCAATTGATGCAAAAGTTTGTGTGTAAACTGCTTTTCAGGTCTTTGGGATCACCACACAGAAGCAAATCACAGAAGCAAATACTTTATAATGGAAACATAGAAGAAATTCCTCATGTAAAATTACTTTTCTGAGCAATTGCAGTGACATGCAAACCATCACCTACCAATGCTAACAGCATCTAGCAATATGGTGAGCTAGATTTTGTCCACACCAAAGCCACAGCAGAAAAGGCTGTCCTGCAGCTTCCAGAATCACCCTTTGCAGCAAAGCAAGCAGCAGTTCCCATCAATACTGTGGTCCCATCCTACACTGTGGTCCTACTGCTCTGGTGGTTGGAGTAAACAGCTACTTGTCTTTCCAGAGCATATAACAGCTAATGGATCAGCTTCAGGGGAAATGCCAATGTGGAGGTTAGTGGCACTCTTTGCTTAGGAAAAGAAGTAAAGTGGAAGTAAATCACTAATTAGAGAGAAGGCATGTGGTCATTCAGCACATCTTTTCTAGCAGAAGCACAGCACAGACATTTGCCAGTGAGAGTGTCTAAATGCAGCCTTCTAGGAATGGCTAGAAAGGTTCTATATTGATTAGTGCTACTTTGGCTAATTGCTGGAGGTAGGAACTAGAAACCCCTGGTAGTCTTCATTGCCAGTTAGAGCTATAGCTGATAGACCTAAACTCTGCTCATGCTGATACAAATAACAGCACACCACCCTCAGTGGGGCTCCTCCAGTTTACCAGGCACAAGGAGAAGCCAATGCAAAAAAGAGAATGTTCTTGTCCTCAATCTCTTTTGCACACTGAATTATCTTGAGCACTTTCTGCCCCTTCCTCTCAGAGTAAGAACTGGGATTATAGTGCCTTGCGCAGCAGTATCACTTCATTCCATTGATCAGGCTCTGCAAACAATACAATTATCTCAGAAGGGAATGCAGCG
Source organism: Certhia americana (assembly GCA_018697195.1). Taxonomy (NCBI): domain Eukaryota; kingdom Metazoa; phylum Chordata; class Aves; order Passeriformes; family Certhiidae; genus Certhia; species Certhia americana. Next base: position 7,523,055 of record CM031863.1, read on the forward strand.
AGCCCTGGTTTTGCTACTTCCACTTATTACTGAGGAGCATCAAACTACCCAGCCATTTTCCTGCAGCCATCTTTAAAAAAGGCAATGATCTCAATGTGCTGCTAACCTAATGAGGGCTGTGTGTGACAGAGCCATAGATACATTTTCTCACTAGCCTAATGAGCAAAGTGACAGACAGTGAAACAGTTCACACTTGAGTAATTTTCTAGTCATCATCAACTGCAGTGTTCATGGGAGCAGAAGCCAGAGAGGGGACGGAGAGATGTACAATAAATACACACTGGCTCCATTGGCCAGAATAAGTTATCACTAGGATAGAGGCCTTGGGGCAAACTCCCTTAGGAAATTCAAACAAAAAGAGTCAATTTAAGGCATCTCTAACAGTGCATTCAATTAAAATTAAATTTTAAACGTAGGATCAGCTGTTGGGCTGTTAGGCCACCTGCCCAAAGGAAGAAAAAAATTAGACATGTAACGAACCTTTACTCCTGATGTCTGCAAGCTGCTTGTGAATTACTGAATAGTACCAGCTTCTCACAAGAATCCGTTCAGCACAACGTCCAGTTAGTTCTCCTTTGTCTCCCACCCCAAGAAAGAAACCAGCAGCACATAGCTCATTATCCATATTGACAGCAAGTGTTTGTATGAAAAATGCTATCCTTTTTACATTTTTAATGTACTGGCAACTTCTCCCAGTGAAACCATTATTTCTCAAAGGAATGTTACTATGAGCCGAGCCCTGGAACATCCACTGGCACAGGCTCCAGGATGGATTCCACAAGGAAACAGCAAAAGCCATTCAGAGCTATGCAGTCCTCCAGGCACTGTTAGTGCACCCAGCACCTCCCACTGCCCTGATGATCAAATATAGAAGTGGAGAAGAAACAAAGCCCAGGTGCAAGGGAATGAGCCATTCCCAAGGATAGGAAAACCAACTGGTCCAAGGAGAAGCATTTCAACTGCCAGTGAAATCCAAGATCCAGGTCTTGAAGAGATGCCACACCAGTCCTTCTTATCCCTCCTTGATCCCTCTCCTTGGATATTGCCACTGATAAAATATGCCTGCCTCTCTTCCTTCTTCTCGCAGATGAAGACAGGAGACATTCGATGCTGCTGAGACAATTAAAGCAGCAGCTGCAGAGTCCACCTGACTAATCCCAAAGCTGTGCCCCTGCAAACTGTGCTGGAATCTCTTCATGGAGAGCTACGGACATGCTTTAAAGGTGCAGCAATCAGGTGTGGCAGAGCTCATGCTGCCCTTCACATCTGGTGCTGCTCCACAAGCAGCAGTGACCACTGCAACTCTTTATTTGAGCTGCCCTGTGGGACCTGGTTGATGCTCAAAATGCCTCAACTGCACAAGTCTGAGTCAGCTTCATTCCATGGGGTTGCCTGGGCAAGTACAGGGGCTAAAGGGTGCATTAAAATACCTCCCAGTGACCTCAGCAGCAATAGACAAGCCCTGGTGCAATTCAATCCTAGCCTGCAAGAGTCCTGAGACAGCACATGTCTCAGGCTCTCCCACTGGTAGAGCTCTTGCACAGTGTTAGTTAGCTAATTCTCCACTCAGTAAGTCATTTCTGCCCAGATTTTCAAGCTGGAGCCCTTTCCAGGAGCCACCAGAAGCACAGGTGCAGTTAGCCAGGAGGCAAACTGAAAGGCCTGGGCTCTGCTCCTCAGCATGGGCTGCTTGGCCAAAACCTACTTATCCCAACCCACAATGAGCTTGGCTGAACTGTTGTTTTGTTTGACATTTCTCCTTGCACATGTAAGAGAAGGCCCGTGGTTCAGGAGGTGAATGGGCTCTGAGTCAGGCGCCTCTGTTCTACTGTGTCTGTTTCTGCCCCAAGGCAGGGCACTTAAACTCATTACACCATGCTTGTCAGCTGTATGTCAGAACCCAAAATTTATCCTAGAATGTTGTTGTCTTAGCTTGGGGTAAGCCAGTCAACACTGAGATCTTTTAAAATTAGGGAATTCAGCACTTATCTCTACCTGACTTTCACTGGAGATCAGCATTCAATTCCTTTGGGAAATTTTAAAGATCCTTGTCTAGAAAAAGAAACTGGCATTTATGGGCACAGCACAAATATTAAACTACTTTGAATAGCTCTCCATGTGGAACTGCTCACGTGCAATAAAAATGGCAGTGTTTGCTGGTATAAATAATCACTCATTTCTTGAAATCATAAATCATTCACGTTTTGAATTATTTGAATGTCAAGGGATAAACTGTTAAATCTATATTTAGTATCTAACTCAAAGTCCTGCCTGGCTGTCAGAAGTACTGCACACTCTTCAGCTGGGAAAATTTGTACATCAGATCCTTTGGACAAAAGTGCTTAAATTTGAACTTATATGCTTACATTTAAAAACTCCACCCAACATTTATGAGTACTGAATATTAGCTAAAAGCTGTTTTGAGCATTTTCAAAAATTGCACAGCGGAAGGCATTCCAGGTGAAAATGCTCATCACAGATATCCTGGAACACAAAATCCTGTCTCTGACCATAGCATCTATTCTCTGGATCACTCAACAGAGGCAGCGTGTGAAAAAGCCAGGCTTGGGGTTGAAACCAGACAGTTGTTCCAGGGAAATGGGACATCAGGATGGGACAGAGCCTGTGATGCAGCGCTGCAAAGGAGAAATGCACCACCCTCATGGTGGGAGATGCCAGCCCACGACGTAACACTCACCATCAATGCTGGATTTGACAGGTCTGTGCACCAGTAAACAAACTGCAGCCCTGAGTTAATACTCTGAACCATTTGAGTGTCTGCATAAAAGTTTGTCCCAGACTAGATATGGTGAAAGATTCTTAGAGGGATCTATATGAAACTGTTCCAGTCCCTGAGTAGAGATGGACACACAGAATCTGCCAAAAAAATATTCACCCAACCAGAAAGCATCAAGATGATTTTATACTGGAAAAAAGATTTGAAGAAAGTCTGTGGTTAAGGGAATGTTCATTTTACTTTGTAATTCACCTTAACTGATCCTGTATGTGAACCAAAATCCCCGAGACAAGAAATGTGTGCAAAAAGATATAAACCTGTGACACGGTGGGACAAATATTTTCTCCTCCTCTAGTAACATGAAACACCAGCTACTTGGGGAAAGAATCCATGTGCCAAATCTGTAAATATGCTCTACCTCTTTTTATGCTGCTGCTATAATTAATGTAAGAACCTTTAAAATCCTATCTGATACTTACACTTGTTATAGCAACATATTTAATTCCAGAGCTACATCCTTTAGCAGATTCCTTTACTTCATTCAAATTACTAATCGTTTAGATTCTCCCTGAAAGTCTTTCCTCCCTCACTCCCCATGCATGCTTAACCTAATTAACTATAAATGAGAAAAAATGCTATTCACATAAAAAGAAAATGTTAACCTATAAATTATCCAGTGCTCCCTCCTGAGGTTGGCAACACCTCTTGCAGAAAAGCTCAAATGTTGGTGCAGTATTCTTGGCTTCCTATCCAGTTTCTGCCACCCAAAATCATTTTATACAACACATTACTCTGCCATTTTGTACATCTGGCAACATTTACTGATACTAAGTCCTCTCCCGTGTTTTCAAGATTACACGAAGGAGGATTTCTAGGATGATTAATTGGAGAGAGAAAACCATTCCTTTATATTTCAGGGAACATTTGCAGAAGACTAATGGTCACTTATGGAAATATGGCCTCTTTATACCCATTAATGTCTTCCAGAGCTCCCTGTGGGTCACACAATTAACCACCCCTTTGTGTTTCTTTGCTGCTGTCATCCAAAATCCTCTCATTTGTTGTCATCCGTTGAAAATCTTCTGCTTTGCAATGGCCAGATCAAAACCACACTCAGGTTCCTTGGACTGAGCCATCTAAGAGACTTACTTTGTACATTTCTCCTCAAAATACATTTTTTTCCAGAGGTTTTCATTTTGCCATATTCAACCTTGACAACCATTTCCAAATGTATTTGTAAATCCAAATAAAAAGTAGTGAGAGACAGTCCTTTATTTTCTAATTCTATTCCTATGCTTTTGTGATTTTATTCATCCCATGCTCCAGGGGTGATGGAAATGGCTTTGCTGTGCCTAGCTCAATGTAATTCTGATCCAGAGCTAGAGCTGCAGAGTACTGCTGCACCTTATTGCTACTGTCACTAGTGTTACCATTATTTGGAATTATAACAATTCCAATGAAACCTGACATAACAAATGTCCAGTAAACTTGTGCCCAAGTACCAGGTCACATGGGCACCACCAGGGATGCTGGGCTCAAGTTAGGACTGGCACAAATGAGAGAAATAACCTTTCCATCACATTTTTTTCTGTGGTTCCCTGCTCCCTGCTCCTACCTCCCTGTCACTGCAGGGCGTTGGGTCAGTGTCCCAAGGGCATTAATAGGCCCTAATGGCCATGGGGCTGGTATCACACAGTGTGCTGCCCAGGTTTTTTCCCTTTTGCCAACGAGAGCAGATTGACCTAGCAATAGACTCTTGCCAGGACATTTGTGTGCACTCTGTTTTGGATTTGCTATCTCACCAGCTCGCTGCACTCCTGACCCTAAAACTCTGGTTTAACTGACCACCAATTGCACTGCACTCCTCAGCGTTTCCCTGAGCATTGCCTGGGCTCCAGCAGTGACAGGGAGCTCTGTGCAGGCACTGGCACTGTCATCTCTGCAGCCACTCCCCCGATGTCTCCTGTCCCCGGAGTTCAGACACCACGAGCAGGCTGCTGCTGTTTCACACTGTGCCTGAATTGTTGAGAGGCCACCAGTCCCAGGCAGGTGTGGTGTTGTCACCTTCCAGTGGAGATGGCTGATGCCAAGAACAACCTGCCTTTCCAGTGAGGCAGAGGAGTTACAGCTGTCAGCCAACACCAGCGATGGGCTTTGTTACAGTTTCCTTTGCTATCCCTGTAACCTGTCCCAGGTATTTTATGAAGTGAAAAATATCAACGCTGGGCTTTTTTTGCTCTTAATATCAAAAACCGCAAACCCAAGCAAAGAAGAAAATGAGAGAGAAAAAGGAAAAATGAGGGCAACACTGATAAAACCAGGGAGAAATGCTAGATCAAAACACTGTAAGTTTAAAAAGAGACAAATTGCTTATCTGTTTATTCCCAATTCCCTGAAATTGTCTCCATTTTGATGGTGCTTGGTCACAAGCTGAGAAGAGATGGGCCTTCCAGCTGTGAGGAGACAGCCTCATACCAAAACAGAAAAGGGAAGCATAACCTACTTGCCATTCCTGAATACAGTAAAAGAAAATTTCAGGAACAAACTGCTGGCATTTTGCTTTAGCTTCCTGAATAGCAAAAACAAGACAGATTTAATGAGTGTATGTGCATTATATGGAGCAGGAAACACTGTCACCATTACATAAATTAGTAGAACTTTTTTTATGTAGACAGTTCTGCTAAAATATTCTTATTAAAAGTATGTGTGAAATTCAGGAGAAGATAAAGCCATCTAATCTCTTCTTACTTTACCATTGCTTCAGGATGATTTACAGCACTTTAGCAGAGAATTGCAAAAAACATCCACGTACATTCACTCATATTTTTACCCTAATTTTCCCACAGGAAGCCCCGTGCTTTTTTCTGTGGTTACTCCAAAGACTGAATCAGCACCACAGCACCTTGCAGACAGCCCCCCATCACACCTATCCACCCTGCTCTCTCCCCACAATCTCAATCACCCTTAATACCTGTGTTTGTGTTCCCTGAGCTTCTCTGGTGCCACATCCATTCCCTGTCTCCCATTTCCCATCAGAGGCTGAGCCCATTCCTCCAACCCTCGCCAAGGGAACAGCAGCCACTCCTGCCTTTTCCACAAACCCCTCATTCCAGTGCCAGCACAAACCCCAATTGCTTCCTTTCCTGTTCACTGCCAAGAATCCCTTTCATCAATGGGTTTGCAGCACTACAATTACTAAGAATTTTAGTTAATTTGTACTAATTATAGTTAAGAGTAACTAGAGGCTCATTCACAGGGGGGAGGGACGGCTGAAGGGGGAGAAATAAAATTCAGTATGCTTTCAACTCTGTACACACACTTAGCTGAGCAGGGTTAATAAGAGCATCAGCCTGGTTCCCGAGCACACAAGAGGTAAATAGAAGCCATTTTTCATGTTTTATTCTGCAGGCACAGTTTTACCATGTCCTGTTTTACAAGTGAGGTAAATGAGTCATAGAAAAAGCAAGTAGCTTGACCAAGGCTTTGCAGTAAGACATCGGCAACACAGAGAGAGCACTGCAGGAACTACTTTCCAGCCCACTTGATCCTCATGGGAACAAAATCCTGCCTTATTTTTATTATCATTATTCCTGTGTAGCAGCTACCCTCACTGCAGGATCAGAAATTTTAGGCTAAGCTGTGGCACAGCTTCACAATTGAATTTGAATTAAACAATCTTTAATCCCTGATTAGGTAAACACAGCAAGAAGAAAATATCTGAGGGAAAGAAAACTTCTATCAGATATGAAATTATTACTTGAGAGGCTAACAGTCTGTATCAGTTTACAACTGATAAGATTCAATATGCAGCAGTGGAAAAATATCAGAAAGTCTATTAGGAGACACTTAGGTGAATACTGTGCTCCAACCTTTAAAATCCAAGCTGTGCCTTAAGATTGTAACTATCTTTTTGGTCCAGAACAAAAAAAAAACAAAAAAAGAAACAAAAAAAAAATTGAAAGGCATAACTATTAAGCAAGGATAAAGGTTGAGTCATAAGCAAATGTCATGTTATAGATTTACCTACCAACAGGAAGGCAGCAGGGTTCAGGTCAGAGGTTAATGAAAGACATCCAAAGGTCATTTGGTGATTATGTGAGAGCATGAGTTTAATAGGGCACGGGGACGACAGACACTGACAGAAGATTTATACCAGAGGTGATGACACTGCTCCGAATAGTGCTGATAAAAAGAGCCCCAATATGGGCCTGAACAGAATGATGAATGGTGCACAGGGCTGCTCACACTTCTCATTATAAGCTCCTTCACTCATGGTGGCACTTAGCAGCGTTTATTTACTGAGGTTTGATGGTACTGAGCAGAAGCACAGTATATCTAATACTTTAAATGTAGGCTTGCCATATAAAAATGAAACAAGAGATAAGATTAGACCATTGAATAATTGCCCAGCTTTCCTGCAGAGATTATATTCACCAGTGCTAACATTATTTTTTTTCCTAATGTTCTAGTGTACGAACAGCTCAAGTGAATTAATTTTCTAAGGCAGAAGGTCAAAGGAAAGTAACTGATAAGCGTTGTGCCTGCTATAGAATATCCCTTTACAATATTTTCGCCTCCTCATTTATCAGATAGAGAGGAAGAGATAATACAATAAAGGTATATAAACATATTTTTTGTCACGATGAATTTAGTTTTAGTTGTCCCAAGTGCTATTTTTCCTTGTGGCTCTTAGTACGAAGAAGATCAGAGAAGTCAGCCAAAAATATCAAAATAAAAAAAAACAAAACCCACCCCACAAAAAACCAACCACTAACCTTAGGGCTAAACCCAAGGAAAACTGAGACCTGATAAATAACATGCACTACACCAAGAAACTCCTTTTCAGACTGTTATATATTTATCAAACCACTGGAGTGTGAATTTATGAATAAGTCTTATCATCTTTCAGGCAGCAGGCACAATAAAAATTAGAACTACAGAAAATGGTGGGTATTACGAAAGGTTATTTCTATCAGTGCATGTGTATCAGTAGATGGGAATGTCACAGAAGGAAGTTCTGTACGTCTTTCCACTCACACCTTCACCCAGAGACAGAGCAGTACTGCATGACATCATAGTTAACATTTAGCTGCACATGCAGCAAGATAAATAAACCCTTACTCAACCAAGAGGTGTTGTAAATAGTGTCTGTAATGTTAAGAGTGGAGAGCTGTAACATTCTGAGCATCCAATATCACCCCTCTCCAAGATAGTTCATTTAATTACCTCACCTGTGCTGCCATCATTGCTATTTCCCAATGCATCTCTATTTTACACCATATCCATCTCGTAGTATGTGATAAACAGGAAAACTGCATTCCAGAAAGAAAGAAATATCTTCTGAGTTACCTTGAAAATCACACAGTGGGTATCTAATACCTGAAGGGCATCTGAAGGTCCAGTAGATCCCTCAGGATAAAGGCTCCAGAAACCCAGATGTGTGTCAGGCAAAAGTTGCTGGAGTGTCACATCTAGTTAATGGAGAGAGGAACTGAGGAATTACAATCACTTACACCTCTGCTTGACTAGGAAGAGTGAAAAAAGAAAAACAAATGTAAATACCACCTTATCCCTGTGCAGCACATGAGACTTGTGCACTGTGTGAGCCACAAGGGAACGCAAGAGCTTCTGGCTTTGTACCAGGCTCTGCAACATGGCAAACTCCAACCTGAGAGGAAGAAATGTCTTTTGTTACCAATCCAGGTATTCCACCAATTCACATCCCTGACACAAGTCACAGACTGGAATTTCTCAGTCATCTCTTTTATCTATGCCCAAAGCAGATGGACATATATATATTTTTTCCCTTTTAATGGACCTCCCTCAGTTTTCCTGTGTTTTCCAAGTACTGCAGAATAATTTACTAAAAACACATGTAACCAACATTTCTCAATAGGAGGTTGTTTATTAATCTTCAGCATCTGGGTACCTATTTTCTAATTTTTTAATCACTTATTTTTTAATCACTGAAAATTAACAGAAATATATTAACAAGGCCATTAAAATACAGTGTGTGTGTGCAGGGTGCATTCAGATATATGAAAACTGAGGAAAAGGCAGGAGGCAGATGGGTTTTCCTTCAAAGCTCTCTAGTAATCAGTGACACTCTGTCATTCAGCATGTTTTATTGACCACTTGAATCAAAGGAATAGAACAATCTAAGGGAAGCCACAGTGTATTTGTTAGTGAGGCAGACAATAAAATGTTAGTAAAGTATCTGAAGTGGCTCTACACCAAATGAGGATGAGATTTCTTATTTATGAATAAGAATAAAACCTCCTTGAATGACACTTAATTATTATGCAGAAAAGGAGAAAGCCAGGATGACCGAAATTCTGACTACAGAGCAAACAGATTTTATCAGTTTTCTAGCATAGCCACAAGAGACCAAGTTTCCTTTGAAGATATAAGCTGTAACATCATTGCTGGTTCTGAAGTTAAGATCACTTTTTCTGAAGCAGCAGAAATGGGAAAACATTACTCATTTTGGCCCATGTTCTGGTTACAAGCATGTAAAACTACTTTAAAAGTCTCTAATAATATATAGCCAAAATCTCATAACTGGAATAAAACAAGATCTTTATTCAGCTGTACCACAAATGCTGGAAAATGATCTTAGAGTCCAAAAATTGTATAAGCAGATTACTCTCAAAAAGACTGGTGCATGAAATTCCCTTTTTAAAAATAATGTATTTGGCAACTGACACATGGCTTTGAAATAATTTGGAATGGATCTTCATAAGACACTAATGATGCACATAAGAGAAGCTAGTGCCCTTTCCCAAAGTAATTATATTACCTGGAGTCCAGCATCTGCCTTCCAGATCCAGACTCAAAACAAACTAGTTATCAGATAACCTAATCGGCCAGATTTAGATTAAATTTCCAGAAGAACTAGTTTCTAATTGTAGGTATATGCATGTATATACGTGCATATCTGCATGGACAATATTTTTAGTTTAACACCCTGTGAATTTAAGTAATTTAGTTCCTGAAAAAGCTTTCTTCTGAGAAAGGCTAGAAAAGAAAGTATTGTGACAACAGCCATAAATCCACAGCAGAAGATCAGCAGGGTAAATAGCACAGGGCACAAGTTGTATTTAAAGTGTTTGTGTTCACTTTGAGTATGCGTGTTTATTTTTATGCCAGTCCTGGCCTGCTCAGAGTACTTCAATTCCTGGGTAATGGAAAGACCATCAGAAACCTGAATCTCATCATCTTGTTTCATAAATGAATCACTCAAGCAAAAAGAAGAAAACACCTTACCAAAAAAACCCACTAAGAACAATCCAAAAATAAACACAATACTGAGATTATGTCTCTGCAACATGAAGGCCAAATTCTTCACTGGGGTAAATTTATAATGCCAACAGAAATTCACATTCAGAATGTGTAGCACAGGAGAAAAGGGCTAAGAAAAAATCCAGGAGCAAGTTTAAACTGGTCGTAGTTCAGTGTTCCATATCAGCAACACAGCTGGGCACATATTTTTCAGTACCTCTGAAGTCCTGTGTACTTTAGTTCAACTTGTGTGTGATAATTCTACTAAAAGAGGTAAGAATTAAAAAAAAATCTTTCTCATTAAACCTTCTTAAACCTTCCTCATTAAATCTTAAAAATATGTGGTAGAAAATTTAACTGATTCTGTTAACAGATCCATTTGCCATCACATTAAAATATAAGTTCAGAAGGTTCATACCCCGTGTTCTGGTAGTAACATCAAGTCTTACACAACACGGCTAAGCCCCTGCTTTCATCAGAAAAGGTCAAATTTAAGCAGTGGCTCAGAAATCCAGGGCAGCCTAACAATTCTTTGCTGACACCGAGTAGCAGGTCACTACAGAATAAAGAGACAATTTCTTATCTTTTCACTGCAATTACAGCCAAAATGGTAATATAATTATGAAACAGGAGAAGGCCTGAGAAGTCTGCAATACCAATTCCATTTATAATTTATTCCCACAGAATGGTTTGGGTTGGAAAGGACCTTAAAGATCATCCTGTTCCAACCTCCCTACCATGGGCAGGAACATCTTCCACTGGACCAGGTTGCTCAGAGCCACAGCCAGCCCAGATATAGTTACATTCTTGTCTTCCTTCTCTAGCACATGGCTCTCCAGCGTTGCCTCTGTGACCCTGAGACTCATAAAAACATATATAATAATGCTGACTCAATTATAAATCCTCCTTGTCTTTTTATAGCTTCAGGGAGACTTGCATAGAGTTGATTGCCGGGTGCTGCTCCGCTTATCCCGGTGTTCCTTGCACAATCCAGTTGCCCAACACCAGACTTCACTTTTCTCTTGCCGAGCTTGCTGTGGCTGCACACCATGCACTCGGAGTGCTCCCAGGACAGCACAGGCTCCTGCTGTGGGTGCTGCATTGCACCGTGCCTCCTGCTTGGGGCCCTGGGTGGAGGCAGTGGCTGAGCCAGCTCCCGGCACTCAGCGCTTGATGGAGGTCACAGCACAGAGCTGCCAGCACAGGAATTTCTGGCTGCTCTGGTGCAAAATAACCAGGAGGGGCCAAAAGAGTGTCATGAATTTAGGGTGAGATTCAAGGGTACTGTGCCCCTGCCCCCTCTCCTTTATCAGGTTCTGACAGCCCATTAATAATGGCATCAGATGGATGTTTTATTGTCTGAAATTGTAGAGATTCTGAGACTAATCACACAGCCACGGGGTGTGCAGCTCTATTCCAAATGCCCCAGAGTGTCCCTCTCCAGCCCAGCCTCAGCAAAGAAAGGGTCCTGCAGGTGGCTGTCACATCCCCAGATCCAAGCAGGTGTCCTGGATGCCTTAAAGTATTTCTAAGACAGGCCATGAATCCAGTGTTTAGCCACCTGAATTGCTTACTGACTGCCAAAAGCAACTCCAGCTGATGGAATATATCTCATTAAAACTGCTTTTAATGGAAAATTGTGTTTCTAAGTGAGCTCTTGGTTCCTTTATTTTTGCATTTGCATTTTGTGATTTCCGAGGGAAAGGTCAAATTTGTGAGGAAGCTGAATACTGCAAAATGGAAATATTTGTTGGAAACGAGAACTTGTGATGTTTGAATTGTCACTGTAAATTTGCAGATTTCTGTTGGCTAAGAGAAACAGACATTTTTCAAACTGCTTTGTAATGTGTCCTTCCCAGCACTGTCAATGCCAGCAGTGATTGCTGTCTGACAGAAGTGCCTGAGACTGCTGCAACACAAACATTCCTCAACACTGACCCAGATAACCTGTGCTATTGACCAAATTACACAGGATAACATCATTATCTCCTTATTCTGAGGCATAAAAGTTAGATGCCTATGAAGTTTGGCACCTTTTCCATCTGCAACAGGTGAAGGAAAGAAACAGGCCTCTCCAGAAGACAATTTTTAAACTTAAAATAGATGCATCAAATGAGCACAAGGATCACATTCTGCGTGTGCTATTTCCTTCTACCACCTGCAGAGGAATCTGCTGCTCTCTCTGGACTGTAAACTCTGCAGGAGTAGCCTTGCTCATAGATTCATAGGATATCCTGAGTTGAAAGGGACCCACAAGGATCATCGAGACCAACTCCTGAGCCTGCACAGCACCACCCCAAGATGTGTGTCTGAGAGGTTCACACTCTGCCTTTGTACACTGAAGGGCAAAAAAGGTGGGTTATTGCCCTATCTTACAATAATTCAAAATGAGTTGTTGATATTTTTTGTAGGCCTAAGTATAAAGTCTGCATCTCTACAAATATAGTGCCAATTGAAATAAATTCAGTCAACAGTACTGACAAATGTCATTAGATCGCCTGCTAATGACTCCATGGAAAACCTTGGGATCCTGGGCAGAGCCTTTCAAGAAGATTCCTAGAATCTTCTCCTTCCTTGTGGATCTGAGTTGCCACAAAGGGAATGAAGGAGAAGGAGAGGGGAAAAGAGGGAGGGAGGGAGTCTGAGTTTCATTGAGACTGTGAACCTCCAAACTTAAATACCTTAACTGTCATTCTAACTTCAATGACACATATATTTAAAATATTTTTGATCAAGCTCAGAAAAAAATTAACTTATTGTGCAAGGCTGCTTTCATTCCCAGATTGCAGTTTTTCTGTTTGCATTTCTTATGCTATTTTCCCCATCCACTCAGCTATTTTTAGCTTGATTTGACATGAATTTCCTCCCTGCCCCTTTTTACATAAACATACTCATCTGCACTGACCTTATTTTGACTCTTAGCAGGTGACACACTTATGACAGATGCACGCACTCACAGGACTAGAATGCATTCATGTACATTCCCTGTGTACCTTCAGGCTCCACATTGTCCCTGCTTCTCACCAGAAGCCACCACTGAAAAAAAATTAGCACTGAAAAAATATGCCTCACTGAAGATCAGTGTCCCAGCTATTTAGCCTGTTCCTTGAACCTAGATGTTGCCTGGTGCATTTATAAAAATATGGTAGGAAGTCTTTAATTTCTAAATTCCACATTTGGATGCATTCTAACATGATGAAGATTACCTTGTATTTTCAGTACCTTGTTTAAATGTCACAGTCCTTCAATGCTCCAGCTGTTTGTGGTTCTTTGGCACATGATACAATGAGGTTATCTTGGCAAACTTCTGACTGGGCTGGACTCCATATCTCAGAAACCACGGCCGTGGCTGGCAGTGTTTACTCCCTAGGTGACTATTTCAGCAAGTACTGAATGAGAGTGGAAACCAGATCAGGGCTGAGCCACGCTGGCAGAGTGACATAGGGAAACCCAGGCTGCATTCATCCATGCAGCACCTTTCAGCACATAAATAAAAGACTTTAGCCCCTGGAGCTGACAGCCCAGCATCTTTTGCAAGTGGCTAAATAAATAAACAAAAATGCCTTTGATAGCAGCCCTCAAACTGTATATCCTGTTGCTAACCTGAGATAAGCACAAGCCCTTTTCATATGTGAGAATGCATGTGATCCGATGGCTTCACACTGCTGCTGTCTCTTTTCCTTTTCCTCTCTAAAATGCCAACACTATTGGAAAATCAATTTTATAGAACTTGTCCACTGCTTGCTGTGCTGTTGCCAAGACCCCAGAGTAGCTCACAGCACGCTGCTCTTTGTGCCTAACAAGCTCCTGTGCTGCAGGACTTGTCAGCTGAGCTGCTCTCTGCCTGTGACCCAACTGTGTGTTAACCTAGGTGGCTACTGCACCTCCTTTTGCAGATAATAAAACACAAAATAGCATCCTCAGCTAGTGAGATCAAAGGCATTTCTGGAAAACGTGCCCAGTTCTATTATTCTTTATTTATGAAGGCCTTCCAGAAGCCTGTATGTATGGAGAACTTCCAAAAAAGGCTTTGGAATAGATTTATATTCCTGAAGAATATTTAGAATTTACAGTATCTTTTTTTTACAATCCTAGCTAAAGGCCCCAGATAACAGCAGTACTTGATATAGCTGTCTGCAATGTGGAATGAGGGAGGGACAGGCATTCTTTGTTGCAAAACTGCTGCTGGTCATTGGCCATGCTTCAGCACAGCTCACAAACAGGCTTCTGCAGAAGGGCTGTCACAGGTATTTAGGGCCTGCAGACTGTGCTTGAAGAGCTCTATGGTCATTCATTCATGCACCTGACAGAAAGCAAACCTGGCCTAATCCCTGGGAACAAGGTTCCCAAACAGATGCTTTTATTACTCTGTGGTTGCCCCACTACTGGACACAGTGAAGGCCCCGGGAAAGAACAAAAAACTTTGATCTGATGTTGTCCTTTATTCATACAAATTCTGGGAGCCCTACCAGGAATCAGCTCCAGATCTACAGATTCTACAGATTCATATACATAGGCTTTTCCCAGGTTACACATGATACAGGTTCAGAAACACCTGATATTTTATCATCACCACACAAAGAATCAGGTTAGGTTCTTCTATCTACTCTCTTATTTTCTTTTTCCTTTTCTCACCATCCATCCATGTATCCATTGACTTCTTACTATTCCTTTTTAGTCCTACTGTGGCTACACCTCCAGACAAGCCAAAAGCTTGGTTCTCTTAACCAGTGTCTCAGACAGCTCTGAAGGCCTCCACAAACTACACCTTTTAAAAAGCCACTGCTAGGGACAGGAGAGAGATTCCACTTTTTCTACAGGCATGTGGCTGCTTTAGGCTCCTCTGCTTTGTATGAAGTTCCCTGAGTTTTTCACTGTCAGATTTATATCCAGAGCAATACAGATGTCCCAAAACTAAATTCAGAACATTCAGAAGAGTATTATCATGTTCTGCAGCCAGTGCAATGAAACAACTCCACGCTGCTTTCCAAGAGATGATTCTCCCATGGTGTTTCATAGCAATTCAAGTCAATTCAGAGCAAGTGCCATTTCCCTGCAGGCCATATCTCTGCATCCTTTCTCCATAAAATTATTTGACAATGCATTTATTTTGACAATTTCCAATTCAGATTTTTGTATGCTTTTCCCTCATGCTTCTCTTGTTTTGGTTCAACAGGATATTGTGCCCTCTAAGATAATCTGATGGGTGTAAGGACTGAGACTTCAGCTGCTATGAGTTGTCAAATGCCATAAAGTCCTTGGAGTTGCAGTCATTTACACCAACACTGGTTATTTATTTTCTCACGTATTAATTTTAATACGCCTCAATTAATATGGCTAATATTTGTCATATGGTCACTTTTTTCTTTTTTTGGTAGGAATTAAGATCTTGTGATTTTATAGTACCAAACACAGCAGCAGACCTGACTGTAACTAATCCAAATTTATTGATATACAAGTCATTACCTGACTATATTTATATGTGGCTTGGAGAAGGAAAGATCCAGCAATTACTGGCACCTCCATCTACTTATGCCATACATTCCTCTCTACAGCACACACTTCATGTTCCCAAAGCTTCTGATTTTAGGCTTTCTGATGGTCCTAGTCTTTAAGGCACAAACAGACAAGGCACTTTGTTGTGCTTCAGGAATGTGGCTGGCCAAAGACATTATCTGACATTAAGGAAAGATATTTTATTTGATTAAAAAACCCTTTTGTCTTTCTTGATCCAGAATTTGGTGTTCAAGTAAAGCAAAATAACCACCTAAACCACGGGGGAGGGGAGGGGGGGGGCAGCTCAGCAGAATTACTGAGAATAAAAAGACTTTGTTTCTGTGTGACAAAAGCCAAAGTTGAATGATTTGAAGATTCATTTATTGCTCATCTAAACCACAATGGGTTTCTGCTGCTGCAAATGTCTCCCTTTTCCATTCTTAATATGTCTATTATAGACCCATATCCTCCTCTCTGAGTTTGTACATGTTTGGTGACACTGCTGGGCACAGCATACCAGCACAAAGAAACCCCAGTTATCACTAAAGATGCCACTACAGTAAACAGCTACAAACTCCATCCTATCCAGTCATTATTCTGGGAACTGTAAGGGGATATGCACAGAATCTCTGCAGACCTCATAATATGGAAACTTATCAAAGTCTTTGCAGCAAAATACCAAGCTTGGGGTAATGCAATGTGCAAATCTTTTTAAATAAACAGTATTCAATATCAGTATGAGAAAGGGAAGAATTCATTAATAGAATAGCAATGAAAATAATGTTACAGTGAATATATACGATATACAAATGAATGTTAATGGCATTATTCTCACATATTCCATCTCATGGACATAAATGGTGCTTTTTGTTGTGATGCCTTTACCATCCCTAAGACAGGCTAAAGCAAATTCTTTTCTGCTTCATGTTGTACATTTTCCCCGAAGTGGAGGCGAAAATGTGGCTTCTGGAACATGGAGTTGTGTAATTTTGTCCTCAATCAATAAAGTCAAGCGCATGGGAAAGTCCGTGTGGGACCGTGTGTTCAGGAGGGCCGGAGCTGGGCTGGCAGCTTCAGCTGGGGACGAGGATTTCATTCCCACCTCGTCTGTGCCCGAAGGTGGAACAGGCTGTGGAACTGCCCCCAGCCCAGCTGGGAGCGTGGCCATGGGGGAAAACAGTCCAATACATCCAATTTTTCTTTTATTTATTGGATCACAGAATGTTAAGGGCTGGAAGGAACCTTCATGATGATGATCAACATCCCCTGCCATTGGCAGGGACACCTCCCACTAGACTGGGCTGAACAAGGCCTTATCCAGCCTGGCCTTGAACACTGCCAGGGCTGGAGCATCCACAACCCTCCTGGGGGACTGTTCCAGCATCTCACCACCCTCACAGTAAAGAACTTCTCCCTAATATCTAACCAAAACTTCCTGTCTTTCGATTTGTACGCTGCACACAGGACTCAAAGTGAAGCGCTCCTGTTAGTTGTTGGCAGCGCTGCGGAGCCGCAGGCGCGGTCTCCAGGCGCTGTCTGAGGGCAGCGGTGCGGGCGGCTCCGCGGCCAGCCCCGCACTCCCCCCGCCCGGCCCGGCCGAGCCCCGGCGGGCGCTGCGGAGGCTGCGCGGGGCGGGGACTGCGGAAGATGGCGGAGGCCGAGTGAGTCCCGGAGCTGCGGAGGGGCCGGGCCGGGCTGGGCCGGGGCTGTGGAGCCGCGGGCCGGGGGGACGGGATGAACTGAGCCGGGCCGGGCGGGTAGCGGAGCCCCTCGGCCCCGTGCTGCCTGCGGGCAGGGGCGGTGCTTCGGGGCTGGGCCGGGGACGAGGGAGGAAGAGGCCGGCGGGGCCGTTCCCCGGCAGCCAGGACAGCCTGTGCCCGGCGGGGCTGCCCGGGCCCCTCTGCCGCCGTGAGGGTGCCGGCACTGCCCGGGCGGGCTGGGCTCCCCTCAGCCGGGGTCCGGGGCAGAAGCGCCGCGCCCCATGCCTGAGAGGCGATGGTTTGTTTTGCTTGTGGCGTTGCCTCGCTGCAGACGGATGGTTTCGTGCCATCTCCTGCGTGGTGTTGCCCAAATAAATCTCTTTGTCGGCCTCAGCGCGCCCTGCCCGCTGTGTGTGGTGTCAGAAGTTGGGAATGCTCCCAGTTGGGAATGCGCAGGGAGAGCGCAGGGGAGCAGGACGGATCTTCTCCTTAGGAGACAAGTGACTTAAGTGTTCTGAAAATGTCTAGGGTGATAATTTCCTTGTTAACTTCTTCCGCAATGCCAGGCACCGTGTGGCTGCCTTGCCAGTGGTGTATGGTGCACGGTGTTGAAAAGCTTGGGTTTGAGTCCGTGTGTGCCAGCGAGGGAGGAAGTGCAGCTGAGACTCTGGCAGTGCCAAGCCTGCAGCTTTCAGTGCGGTGTTACAGCTGAGAATGTGCATTCCCAAGAAATGAGGGCTCAGAAGTCTTGTTGGTTCAATATGTTGTGATCTGTTCCTCTCTGAGAGGAAACCTGGAGTATAACTTAAGGCTTCAAAGGAGGCAGAGTGTCCGCTGTCTGCAGGAGCAGTGGCCTCCCAGTCAGAAGGAATTGGATTCTTTAGAGATGGTGATTTAATTTCCATGGAAGGTGATGATAGTATATATCTGTGCTGTGCCAGGGCATTGGGAGCATAGGCTGTCTGGGGCACTGAAGAATCTTTCCTGAGCGCTGATCACTTTGCTCAGTTCCCCAGTTGCTCTGTGGCATGCCAGACGTTCTTAGAGCCAGTGGATAATCTGGAAACTGATAAAACAACAAAGAATGGTATGTGTAGGGTGAGAAACCACCAGGTGCATCATGCTAGTTTCTGACCTTGAATTACTTCTATAAACATCTGTCGATATGTACCTACCCAAGTGCCATTGCTGGGGTCAGACTGTTTACCTGCTAATAAAAATATGTTGCTCAGGTCTTGAATAAGTTGAACCTGCAGTGGTTGTGTAGAAGCAGTAAGTGAGTTCCTTCTTGTTGCATTTAGATAAGCCTTCACAATTAAATATGTAGTTGCTGAATGGCATATTAAAAAAAGTGGAAAATATACAAATGCAGGATTTGTGATTTGAAAGTGATTTATACCAGAATAAAATTGGACTTTTATATGATGATCAGCATTTCTAGGAGAAAAACCAGTAAGTGCCAGTCAGTGTTTACATCAGTATTGCCATGTGGAACAGTTGATGATTCTTAATTAGGCTGACAATTCCTGTAGTTGAAGAATTACAAGAAGCAAAGTCTTCTTGTTAGAGGGAGATACTGAGAGTGTTAAATAGGGAAATAATGCAGGGACATTACTCATAGATTTCATCAAAGACAGGGACTTGGGCTGATCTCTCTCACTAATTGGGGGGTGGAACCAGATGATCGCTGAGGTCTCTCACAACCCAAAACATCCTATGATTCTCTTTTAGTTGTTAAGCTTGGTGCACAAGAAAGGATGCCTTAAGATGCTTGCTGATGACACAAAGCTGGCAACACTTGCAGGGCCAAGGAGGACTGAGAGATCCTGCAGGAAAAATGGATTGAAGTTGGGTGTCAGAATTAGGTAACGCCTGCAGGCTGAAATGCGGGGTGCAAGGTCTGGGGCTGATACCAGGGAACAAGGACTTCAGTATCAGGAAAGAAGAGACTTGAATGTAGTAAAGGATCACGGGATGTGAGCAAACCACTTTAGGACTGAAAAAAGAAACTTATCCTGTGTGCTGCTCATTAAAGACCTAAAAGTGTGAACTTTCTTATATACCACCTTGTGTCATGCATTTAAAAAAAGGGATATGCAGACTTGAGGAAGTGCCAGAAGCTGTTGGGATGATGAAGTAAGTGGAGAGTTAAGAGCTTACCTAATTTTCCTAGGCAAGCTAAAGCTGAGAAGGGACATAACAGAAAACCCATGTTAGGCACAGTGTTCCTGCAAAGTTTGTAATTGGGGGCTACAGCTTCCAATACCGTGTGTTGAAAGACTCCTGTAAATGCTGTGAATTCCAGTGATCACCTGGTGGGCAGAGCCCCAAGGGACACTCTGAGCTGAAATAGTGATGTTTTTGTGACTCCATTGTTTCTTTGCTGGAGGCTAAATGTATGATCCAAACTTCAGTGCCGTGCCACAAAGAGCAGGGAAGAGAAATCTGGAGCACCTCCTTTTTGCTTGAAGGGAGTTTACTTGAAGGAAATGTTGCAGTGCCAGTGCCAGCCTTGATACAGACATCAAGGCTGGCATTCAGACTCAGGAAGCAGACTAAAGAAGCCTGACACCTTGGTGGTTCTCTTTCCCCCCCAAGATGTGTTCATGATAACAAGAAACGTGGGGCATTGGCTGTGTAGAAGAGAGCCTGTATTCTTAGGAAGACACTGTTGCCTCCTCAAACTGCCAGTGGGAAGTTTAGTACAAAGAAAATTTTTTTCTTTTTTTTTTCTTTTTTTTCTGTCTGTTGGAACTCTTTTCTTGTGATTGAGTATGCCATGGTGTGGCATCACATCTGTGCAGTTGACTGGAGTATCTTAACTAGCCTGGATGTATTTAACTTCCCTTTTGGCTTTCAGCCAGCAGAAGTGAATGAATGCTGAGTCCTCTGCTCTGCTGCTCTATCTCCAGAGAGCTTCCTCAGGATCAGCTGGAGCTGAGAGGAAAGGGGATGGATGTTCTGGTTTGGGTCTCCATGTGCCATAAATAAGAGTTAACAGAAGCTGCTACCAGCTGGCAGTTTCAAATTTGAAAACAATGTCAGGGCTTTTTTTCTGGAGTTCCAGGTGGCTAAGCTGTCAATCAAAATTGTTGTTATACATGAATGTGGCACTGAATTCATGTAGAACAAGACTCATGATGGACAGCTTTAGTTTTTTTTAAGAAAGGGATTGGGATGGGAACTCTGCCATTCCTGTAGTGCCGGCAGTTACTCATGTCAAAAGCTTCCTAGTGTGAAGGCAGGTGGAGCTCCTTTTCCTTTGCCCTCAGGTGCTTCTGTGCCTGATTACAGTTAGGGTTTTCAGTAATGTACGGCAGTTTCCACCAGAAGTGTGTGTTACTTTGGCAAGTATTTCTCTGTGTTGAAGTTACTGCTCTGGTTTGCTGAGCTGTTTGCTCTTACTGGAGGTTACAAAACGTGTGCTGCAGGATTGCTGAAATTCTGACTCCAGCCTGGAAGTTACTTCTCAGATTTCACTTTCCAGTTGAGAAATGTTTTTTGGTGTCTCTTCAACAAAAGAGATCTCTGAACCTCTGTGGCTGACTTGGAATTGAGGGCTGTGTTTACTTGCTGCTGAATTATATAACCTCCAGTTGTTGCTTAAAGAAGGGCAGAGAAACAATTTATGCTTACTGCAAAGCAAGCCTTTCTTCCATCTGATACCTGTGTCATTTCTTCACCTCCTGGAATGTACTTTCACATTCCTATTTGTCCCATACCACATGCTTCCTTCTCTGTCTCCTAGTAGAAAAAGCTATTTGTGAAACCTGTTCCCTTCTTAAGGCATTTTTGCAGCTGTGGTTGATTCTGCTGTCAAAGGACTAATTACCTCTTCAGAAAAAATACAATCAGCATTTTGTTAACCCAAATAAGAGAAATACATGTAATATTTCTTATATCTGAATTTTCACTCCTTTTTATTATTTTTCAGGGTTTGGGTGTTTCCTAATTGAAGAGAGTTGAAATACTGATTTCAAGTGAATCCTCAGTCAGCCTCTTGGATGTCTCTGATAACTTAAGAAGTCATGGCGGAAAATGATGCAATGCCAAACTTACCAAAAAAGTGTGGCCCATACATTTCATCTGTAACCAGTCGTGGCATGAATTTGGTAATTCGTGGTGTAGTGCTGTTTTTTATTGGTGTATTTCTTGCATTAGTATTAAACTTGCTTCAGATCCAGAGAAATGTTACTCTCTTCCCTCCTGACGTGATCACAAGCATCTTCTCCTCAGCTTGGTGGGTACCACCTTGCTGTGGTACAGCATCAGGTAAGTTCAGTCATGAGTGTATGCCTGCTGTGCTGAGGTAGTTAGGTAGTTGCAAAAAACTGTGTGAGAGGTGGGGAAGATAAAAAAATTCCCTTTCAGCATTGCTATCCTTGTTCAGCTGTTAGTATCCTTCTGATAAACAATATGCATGTGTCCAGGAATTAGTTTTTTGCTAACTTGTCTTGCTGTAACATTGTTAACAGAGCATAACCTTTGTTTTTTCTGCTGGGTTTGAGCTTAACAGATGTGAGGAGGTGGTGCTGCTGCTGACCTGGAGTTGGATTACAGTAGTGTGCTCCCAGACAGCCCTTGAAAATACCCTGGTGGTGTTAGACTGTGCAGCACACAGTGCCTTGTTTGAGCACAGCAAACCACCCTGAGGAATGCACCCTTTTAGGATCCATTTGTTTTGGGAAGCTTTCCCTTTGTTCCTCCTTCCAGTTGAAGGTACAGCTTTAGCCCTGTGGGGCTGGGAGCCCTGCCTGTGTCTGTGGGAGCTGAGGCCAGGCATGCAGTTGGCAGCTGTAGGGGCACAGTGCAGACCAGAGCACCTCCATGCAGTTGTGTATCTCAGATGATATGAACATGCTCCATTTCTCCCATGACCCTGCAGGGAGCTGAGCATTCTCTGTGTTTAGCCAGTTCAAGTGATTTGACTGCTGTAGGTAGTAAGAAATACCCTCTTTCTCCTCTCCTTCAAGTATCAAGGCATATTCCATGTTACAGGCATGATGGAATTTGACTTTCTACCTGGTTCTGAAGATCACTGGTCCTTAGGGTCAGTTTCATGCTTTACTAAGGGAATATTCTTAGCAGTCCGTACTGGAGGATTCTCCTTTGGAGAATCTGTTCCTACAGGGGATATATTCCTAGAGACAAGTTTTAATCAGATTGAGAAGCTCACAATTCTCAGTATTAATGTTGGTCAATAAACTTGCTTTTGAGATGGCATCACTGTTCTACTAATGGTAATAGTTAAGTCTGATTTTTTTCTAGCAGACTGTTTGGGATTTTTTTTTTTGATACCTTGTTGAAATAGTACACTTCAGGTGTCATAGAGAAGCCTGATTTGAAAGGAAACCCTGAAAACAGCTCCCTAAATGTTCTCCAGTGAAAATGCATTTGGCATGTTATGGTGGCAGTTACATACCTGCTTTATCTGTAGTTATCTTAGTTCTCTTCTTGTCTTGCCAAGATTGTTGATTAGCTTTTGGTTCATATCCTGCATTTCCTGCGTTTTTCTTTTATGCTTTAAACTGATTAAACTGATTTTCTTAAAAAATAAGCCTGTTATATATGGATTAGTGGGGGTTGAAATGAACCCCAGGTTGCTGCAGCAGCTGTGCACGAGGTTTGCAGTGTTCACTGCAACATTTGCACCGTTGGCTGTTTGCATCAGGCTGCACCTTGTGCTCTCTTGGGTCACCCGAGAATGCTGCAGCTGCCAGTGGGAACTCAGGAGTGCCACATCTTGCCGTCATCTCACAAGAAACTTGTGGGTCTTTCTGGGTCTGATGGGTTGGTGGCTTTGGTGGAAAGACTGTAGAATGTACTGTTTGATTTTAGTACTTGATTTTAAGCCATCTGATTTAAAGATCCTACAGCCTTAACTGGCTTTTCCCAGCAGGAGTCACCCCTGTTGAGGTGTTTGGGTTTGGTTTTGTTTTTTTTTTTTTTTGATATCAGTCTTTTCCACTTTCTTTCCTTATCTTCTCTGGTAGCATACATACAAGGAACCTCTGTGGTAAATGCTGATAATTCACCCATTTTCTTACCATTTATACTTGCACAGCCTGCCTGGAATTGACGTGAACATTTCTCTGCAGTATGGTTTATTATTATGAACAGAATAAAGGTATTTTGCATATTTATAATCAGTGGTGATTGAGGCTACGTTCAGAGAAGTCCTTTCATCCATCACCGTTATTAGTCATGAGTTTGGCCCAAGGCCTTTGGCAAGAAAATTGCTCAGGGAGGTTTTTTTTCCACCCCAGCTTTACTGATGATTTATTTTCCCGAATCCTGGAGATCAGTTTCCTCTGTGGCAGAATAAAGAGCATTTGCAGTGTTAGCCCCAGCAGTGTGCTGCACTGAAGGCACTGGAGTCTGTACTGATGGCTCAGGCTCTGCTGTGCTCACACCACTACAGTCTAACATTAAGGTACCGTAATTGTTCCTTAGTGGGGTGGGTAAACGACTTTTTAGCTGCAGTTGCAGTAGAGAGCACATTTGTGAAGAAATATTGAAAGAGCATCTCAAATCCCTGGGGCTGGAATTCCTGTTTGCTTTCTGTATTCAACAGCTACTGTAAGCTCTTGGCTTTCTCTCTTCTGGGTGAGCTTGAGAGGAACACTGAAGAAGAGAAAAGCGTTGTCCAAACAAAGCCTGCTTGTAACAAGAACAAAAGAAAACACAAAATATTGATGTTACAAACACCAGTACTGTGGTGTGTTGGTTTTGCAGTTATTTTAAGCATGTTTGAGGTGTGGGATTTTTGGAAGTTCCAACCTGTAAGCCATTAGTTCTCTTTCTGAACTACAGTGCAGATTTTGGTGTGGGGGAAAGCTCTGTCATCCTCTGCCCCGGTTCAAATTGTCTCTGTATTGCTTCTTCTGCTGCAATGGCTGAAGATGCTGCTGAACTTTACAGGGCTTTATTAAATAATGAAACTCTTGGAAATTCCTCTTCTTTTACAATGTATGTTTTTATGTTGTTTATCCTTAAAAGATGTGTTTTAGCACTGTCTATAATTCTCAGAGTCTATATAGCCTTTATTCTAGTTAAATGTTGCCAGTGCTTTAACTTCAGGGCCTTTTTTCTTTCCTGTCTTCACAGCTGTGATTGGATTATTGTACCCCTGTATGGACAGACATCTGGGAGAGCCACATAAGTTCAAGAGAGAATGGTCCAGTGTAATGCGATGTGTAGCAGTATTTGTGGGAATAAATCATGCCAGTGCTGTATCCTGTAATCAAATTACATTGGTGGTAACAAATGGGTTTCTTCTTAAAAAAGCTCACACAGTCAAAGTGTTAAAGGTGTAACATGCAGCATTTTTGCAAGGGAAATGCTTGTTCATGT
This sequence comes from Certhia americana, assembly GCA_018697195.1. Lineage (NCBI taxonomy): Eukaryota > Metazoa > Chordata > Aves > Passeriformes > Certhiidae > Certhia > Certhia americana. The sequence goes on from CM031863.1 coordinate 7,547,622, forward strand.
GTTAGTGTCAAACTTGCAGCAGTATTGGAGGTGGATGAGTCGCACATCTTTGTTCTGAAAAATATCTTCATTAGGAATGTCTCAGTATTGGGCTTTGTCTTACACAGAGTCTTTATTTTCTTTGAACAATTAAAGTAAATGTGTGAAGATATTCATGCAGTAGGTATTACAGAGAAGTGCTTTAGGACGTTGCAAGCCGACGTCCTTTTAATACCGTGGTAAAAGCTTGAGGCCCTGTCTTGAGGTCATGAGTGAATCATATGCACTTTGCAAAGAGTGGGCAAAACTCAGGACCAGGAATACCCAGGACTGTACAATGCCAGGAAATATTGCTCCCCCTTCTGCAGAGGATGCCTTCCTTGATGCCAAGAGAGGACCCTGGGTAACAGAATGCTTTTCTCATGGATTGGTGCACCTTTCTGGCAGTTCTGTGGGTCTGAGAGGCTTTCTGCAGTTATTCCTAGTGCCTCCTCTGCCAGCTAAAACCAGGGTCTGCTGGTAAAAATTGGAGTCTTGTAAAGAAAGTTGATCATCTCTTCAACGCTCATCTCCATCTGTGTCAGCTCCAACACAGTTCACAAAAACGGTGCTCAAAGTTCTGTTCTTGTGCTACTGAATCTCCTCATTCCCAGGAAGAGGGGGCACATTAAGTGAAAGGTGGGAGAGCTGGCTGAATTCTGACAGAGGTTGCTTGGAACTGCTGGGTTTTGTTGTTGTTGGGTTTTCTGCCTCTGCTATCCAGTATAGCCAGATGAGCTGGAGCTGCCGAGGTTCTGGGTCACTCCTGCTGTCCCTCACAAACCTTCCTTGCCAGAGGTGCATTGGGCTGGTGCTGTAGTTCTCACTGACCTGGCCTGTACCTGTTGGGTGAGCCTGTGGCAACTTTGCTGCTTCAAGAAATAAGAGTTGACAGCTCCTTTTTACACAGGTCTGATTATTTACAGCAAATTTTCTGCAGTCTCTAACAGCTGTTCTCCATATCCCAGGCCATCAGTAACGTACTGTCTGTATTTCCTGCTTGTCAGCTCTCCAGACTGCCTTCTCTTCAGCTCTTGCCAGTTCTGCACATTGCCAGATTTGGGGAGGGTTCTATCTTCTTTGAGACTTTTTTCTGAAGCTATTGGTTTTTATCCTGTAATTATTTATTTATTAGTTATTCAAGCTTGTTTCTCATTTCCACTAGGTCTCCCTCCAGATTTTTGTGAGGAAATAGGACAGTGGTTTTTATACTGTCATCCCATAAATTTGCTTTCAGGCCTCTGAAACATGACAAGCCCCTTTTTAATTATCTGGTTTGGACAGGAGTAATGAGGATGAGTTAGTGTTTCCAAAACATTTTGAAGGATGTGAAACACAAAAAGATATCTGAAGTGACTTCACAATTCTTTCACAAGCTGACAAAACTGGCTTTCAATGTTGACTTACATGAACAGTTTGCAGCAATATTTTCATTTTGATTTATAGAACACATTAACATTTTAATGTTGAGCTGAATGTAAAGCATTGTGTAATTTAAACAAAATTGCAATTAAGAGTGATAAGTACCTTTTTTTGGTAAATCTCTGTCAGCTGAAGAAATTTAATGCTAGATTTAAGATTTCATATTGAGTGTAATAAAGGGCCAGATGAGGATGAGAAGTAACGTGCATTGTGTGTCTGTACAAAATACTTGATTGTTTGGTAGATGAAGAGGCTCTTCAGTCTTGTACAATGCAAAGACCCTAAAATCTGAAGAAGTATTGTAAGTTGTTAGTTTCCTGAAATATTGACAATTACAAGCCTTAATTCCTCACATCTGATACTGTGTGAGAGATATGTACTGTACTTGTCATAATGGAATTTTTTTCCTGTTCTGCCAAAATAGAAACAGAATGCCAAAAATTGCTTTATACTTGTACATGGTATTTCCAAGCTTATCCTTAACAGCCAGCACAGAAGGTGGATTTTGCCAACAATATCCAGCTGTCTCTCACATTGGCAGCCCTGTCCATTGGGCTGTGGTGGACCTTTGACAGGTCACGAAGTGGCTTTGGTCTTGGAGTAGGAATTGCTTTCCTGGCCACGTTGGTGTCACAGCTTCTGGTGTACAATGGAGTTTATCAGTAAGTATTTGCTCCCCTAAGGTGAAATGATGGTGTTCTGAAGTTGTAACATTAAATAACTGAAGGGATACATTTTGACATGATTTTCAAAGCTGTCAGCACCTAATTTTGAGCACAGCATAAATTGGACTGTTTATGAAAGCTCTTATGTGTGTGTAAGTGAGAAATCTAGTTGGAAATGCTAATTGAAATAAAATTGCTATCTTGCCAATGTTATAGCATGCTTTGGTTGAATAAATGTGGCTATAATCAATAAGAAGCCTCCTTTGTTGTTTGCTGCAAGAAATTAAATTTCTATGATGTGTATCTTTTTGAGTTAAAATATCCTAATAATTGTGAATTTGCCTTGTGATTGGGGGACTCTCTGTATTGCACAACACTGAGCTCAAAAATGTGCCTTCTTTTCTAGATACACATCCCCAGACTTCCTCTATGTCCGTTCCTGGTTGCCATGTATATTTTTTGCTGGTGGAATAACAATGGGCAATATTGGCAGGCAGCTGGCAATGGTGAGTCTGGAGGAGGGGTGTTGATTACCTTCCAGGAAAAGTTTAAATGTACATATCATTTCTTTCTCCATGTGTACCAGCCAGCTCTTTGGCTCAGGGGTGTGCAGTGAGGTAGAAATCAGCAATCATTTCTTGTTGATGTACTTACTGAGCTCACCATGCTGTAAATCAGAGCACACCCATGCTTTGCTCTGTACACTCTTACATACTTTCAGGACCATGAGCTGAGAGCAGGCTTCTGTGTTTGAGGAGAAATCCAAAGTCCCCAAAGCCTCACCTGCTCAGGGGACAGAAATTGTAGCCACCAGTATGTGCACAGAACTTAAGGAGATAAAACTTATCTGGATAAAGTTTAACAAGAGCTATTTTATCACCCATTTTGTAGAAAAATCACTTATCTTAAGTCTTTTTCAATAGTCATGTAAATTAACATTATTTTGTCAACTTGTGTTTTTCAGTATGAATGCAAAGTCATTGCAGAGAAGTCTCATGAGGACTGAGAGAAAACAATATGCACCTTTGAAACAGGAAAATGTCTGACAAATGACTGTTGGAGGAGCATAAGGAACACTTGACTATGAAATTGCCAAAATGCAATTTTTTTCCCTTGAGTGGTATACTTTACTGCAATCTGTGATTGCTGCTTCTATAGAAACCTTGATGTCTGATTTTGATTACTGTGAAGTTACAATAGTATGCAATACATTTGACAATATTGGTTCAATTATAGGATTCTTTTTTTTCCAAATCTAAACAGTTTACCATAAATTCCTGTCTGTCTGTAATGTTGCAGTGCCAAACTGAACCTTTGCACTACGTTTCTGTAGCTGAAATTTCTTCATTCACTTTATCTTGAAAGTTTTGAGGAATTTGTTCTTAACAGCCAGTGAAAGAGAGGGGGTTCAAGTTTAGCAATGAAGATCTCTTTCCATGATGATAACCCATAATATCTGTATGAAATGTATGGATTACAGGTGAACTTTGATGCAATAAGTAACTGATTTATGCCTATTAACACAGTATATAATTCTTCTGACTCACATTACAGGTGAGGAAACTCAATGCAGGTTTCATGGGTTATTGCCATTGCATTTCAGTTGTCTGTGGGGTGTGCCCAGTATCACAGAAATGGAAACAGAGTCTGGAAACTATTTTGTGTTTTTCCCCTGGTAGACCCAACATCTATGTTTTTATGTGAACTGTGGACAGATTCTGAAACTACTTGTGTGCAAAACAGGATACAGCTCAGGTCATTCTTGTACAATCCTTTAAGCTGATTTGTGTTGATAGGAGAAAAAAACGTAGGGAGTTTTTCTTGCAAAATTTAATTCTGCTGAAGTAAATCAGCCCTCCATTACCAATGTTATTCTTGGTGGTCCTTGCCCACCCCGTGCTCTATTGGCAGGGATCAGCAGGGCTGTATTTTAGGTACTGATGGTGCCCTCGCTGCTGTTACTGTGTCCGGGCAACCGTAAATGTGTTTGTTCTTGCAGCAGTTTTTTGAGGGAGAGAAATGCTGTTACCCCTGTTGGATGGGTGCTTGTGCACAGACAGCTGGTAGGACAGCGAGCTGAAATAGACTGTGTGCTGAGCAGCTCCCTTCTTAAGCAGGATTTTAGTGTGTGACCCATGTTTGGGGCATACATGGAATTTTCTCTTGGCTTTGCAGCTCCCTTTTAAGACCATGAGCTGGAAGAAGTGCAAGAAGGCAGAAAGCAGATTTCAAGAGGACATTGCTAACCTGTGCCTGCAGTGAGCTTGGCGTGGGATGTCTCCACTTTGTTTTCCCCTTCTGTCTTCGTTGATGATGTTTAAATGTATTTGTTTTCCTTTTTTGTCTTTAAGTGCTATTTTTTAAGTCTTCCATGAAAAGTTTGTAAGACATGTTACAGTCACCTAGGGAGACTGGAGTTGGTCCAAAGAACAACTAGATGTTTAGACAAGTTTTTATTATATTAATAAATGTGTGAATGCGTTGTACACAAAGCTTGAAGTAGGCAACTTTTTCAGTCTTATCTGCTTACCTCCAAGTCTGAAAAGTGTGGAATGAGCATTGTAGCAAAAGATATGGTCACAAAAGAAAAATTTGTTGAATTGGAATTTGTAAAAATAATAAATAAGCAAGTGATGTATGAAGAGCTTGGTTCTGCATCTCCACAAAGTGTCATCACCTGCAGCCCACTGTCCTGGGATGGTGATTCAGGAAGCACTTAGAGAGGCACTTTGCTTTAAGCAGAGGCAGAACATGTCTAAGTGGATCCCTGACCAGAGATTTTCTCTTAATCAAACCATATGGCAGTAAGAAACATTTTATTAATAAAACCAAGAAGCTGGGCAGGAATGAAGGGTGAGTTTCTGTAGGCAGGCTCTGGCAATTTGCTGAAGAAGCTGTTGTGTCTCTCTCTTACGGTATTTCATCTCATCCACCTTCTTTACTTCAAAAAATGACTTCAGCTTGGTGGACACTGTAAGAAGTCCCTATTGAGTTATCAGGGCATGAGTGGCATAAAAATTCAGATGTTTATTACCCTAACTGTAGGGAGTAACACAGTACCTCAGTAGCCAGTGTGCTGACTTGGTAAACAACGTAGTTTCATCATGACCAACAAGCGTGTACAATTGAAGATGAGTTGTTTTTGTTATTCCCTTGGTGGTAGAACTGCTCTTACCTGCCGTGTCTTACACAGAAGCAGCCTTGTGTGCGTTGAAATGTGCAGTATGTGAGCAGTGGTTGTTGTGCATTTGTGGCACCCACTTTGCAGCACTTTGCACTCAGATTCAGCTAAACCTGGTTAGACTGTGCTGTCCGCTGACTTCTAAATTTCATTTTGGAAATTTTGAGCATGTTGTGCAAAGGCAGCAATCATCCAAAATAAATTTGGGTGGAGTCCTTTATAAGGTATCTTACTGTTTTGTTCTTACTTGGCTGATATCAATGTGGGATCACATCGTAGGTGTCCTGTTGTTTCCAGCTGCTGTGATTTTATGGCTGATGTGTTCAAGCCCTGAGAAAGGTTCACTATGAGTATGCTGACATGGCCTTAACTTTAATGGTGTGGACATGCAGCTACTGTATAGCATGTAGTTATAACATCAGACATTAAAAAAGTTCAGTAAAGAATGAATAAGGTATATTTTAGATACAACTTTAAAAGCGCTCTAACCTCATCACCAGTTAACCCTTGTAAGGTCTATGCTGTTTAAACTAACAAATTGCTGTTAAAAGCAAAATGTGCATTAAACACAATTACAACCTTGATTGATAGGTTTCTTCTTTCTTATAGTGATATTTCGAGTACACTGAGTCACCTATCTTCAATCTCATAATAATTCTGACCATTTAGGTGGCATATTGGTTGCACTTCTTTATAAAAATAGTGAAAAAGAAGCAGGGAAGATCAAATCAGCTATGATTCTATCTTAATTTTCATGCTGAGCAGCCTTGGAAAATCTGCTCTTTTGAATCTGCAGTGGGAATAAGATAACTTCACTCACAATACAGAAAATAGAGATTTAGATATAAATAGGTGCTATGGATATGAAAAAAAACCCCAAAACACAAATGGCAGGGAAATTCATAATATATTTGTATTTACTAATGTTCTGGTCTGGATATGAACTGAATGTTACTCTGGTATTCACTCAGGCTCCATTCATAGTGCCTATCACTGTCTCAAAAAAGATGTGATAAAGAGAGGTTTGGAAATGTAAGGGAAGGCATCCAGGCAGAGGTGAGGAAAGGATGGGAAGAGGAGTGCATGGGGATTTGGGCTGCAGTCCCACATGCAGCAGGGGCAGCATGACAGCTGAAAGGAGTGCAAGGGGTGAGTGGAAAAATCCTCTGTTTGTTTTGGCAACCTGTGGCCCAAAATTCCTAACTCTGCTGTCAAGGTGCAGCATCCTGGGCATGCCATGTTTGACCAGGCAGATTACAGCTAGGGGTAGAAATAATCATCAGTTTGGGTAGTAAGCAGTAAGATTAGCCAAAAGCATATGAGTAAAGGTGTTTTGCTGGAAACTTCACCTCTCCCTTCTATCTGTAGCCTTGGAGAATGGAAATTCCAGGTCCTTCCAGCCTGAGGGTGCTGAATGGAAAGTTACTTGGATTTTGAGGGAATATTCCAACTGCTGAGCTGCCAGGTTCTTGAAAAATGCATCCTATGCCTCTCATTATAACATGGCTGCTGTAAGCAGCTAGGAGGAGAGTAGACAAAGAAACTTCTCCTCCTTAGCTTCTGTACTTCCCTGCTGCCATCTCGCTGGGAGCTGCTATGGAGTCCTGTGGGCATACACCAGTCCTTCCTTCCCTTTTTCTTTCCTGGTACATAAGGAAGGAACATAATTCCACCAGCCACATCACCCCGGACATTTTACATGTGCTTTTTACGTTTTGGAGCAGTGTTACCTATAATTCCTGAAGGCAGTGGGCAAACAGAACCTGTGGAAATCATGTTAGATATCAGATCAGTGCTCGTGAAAGTACGTGCCCAGCTGGGCAGAGGGAATGTGGGCCTCGCTGTGGGAATAACTATCTAATGCTGTTAGTTCTGATGCCAGTACTAAATGCAAAGCATGAGTAATTTTGCAGCCTAATGTTCAGCACTAAACAGTAAATGAAAGGTCAGTCCAACATGTTAACTGTCATGGAATAGTAAACACTCCTTTAATTGCTTCAGGCAGCCAGCTTGGATTTTTGGTGTGTCTGTTGTCATGTTTTGAGCAGCATGGTCCAGAGCCTTGTCCTGATTACCTCCTCCCCAGTCAAATGACAAAGCCTCAAATTAAAGGATAAACTTTATGACTGGTCTTTTCAAGGCAGCATACTGGGAGTTTGTGCTTTGAATGTTTAAAAGCTGTGCTGGGGAAGAACTAGAGGTTATTTCTTGATGTGCTCAGAGCTGAAATCCAGGTTGAAATGTAGTTTGGCATTTTCCTGAAGTTTTCCTTTCTTGTTCTTTGGTTCTGAAGCACAGAAGTTCAGTAGCTCCTGTTGCACACCCACACTTTTTTAGCCTGCCCAGAACTGTAGCAGATAGGAGGCAATATATAGGAACAAAAAGGAATGTAAAGTGAAAGGACAGCTACTAATTTTCTTCAGGCCAAGCTGGTTGAGAGGTTTGTGCCCAGTGTGCCCTGTGCATCTGTGTCAGATGCACAACCTGCAGCATTTCCAGACTGAGGTTCATAACATTCACTTTCTGTACAGGCAGCAGTTCTGCCTTGTCTTTGTCAAACATCCCTGCAGGAGGTGACCTGTTCTACTGTGGTTTTGCAGGGATATGTGCACATATTGCAGAGCAATTGCAGTGGCAAGGTCCACAAGTGTAGCCATAAGATCTGCTTTTTATGACTTAGTAGGTAGAAACCTTGAAATTGTGCCTTTGAAGCAAATATGGCAAAATATTTATTGAAGGAAAAATCTGTATTTATAAATATGTCACTGAATTCACTATTTGGTTTTGCTGTTTCTGTTCTTTGATTAGTTCAGTGTGTGTCTTGTAACCAACATTTAGATATTTAATACCTTTTGGTAATCAAACCTCAAAGCAAGATCTGTTTCACACAATTATTGGGGAAAAATGTTTGCCCTAAAAGGAAAGCTGTGAGGAACAGTGTTGCACCTTAATTTATCATATAGAAATTATGCAAGGAGAGCCTCCAGCATTTTCCATAATGTTGCAAGAAGGAAAAGGACAGTGAGTGATTGTTCTGATTGTACCCTGGGTTTCAAAATAAGGGTAGGGGAGTCTTACAGATGCATTTGGATTGACTTGTTCTGTCACAGCTGCTCTCCAAAGACATGACCTCATTGGCAGTGATCATCAGAACATGGTTGGGCTCGTCTGTGTTTCTCTATGCCAGCTGTGCCAGTTGTTCCTTCAGTGACTAGGGATGCCTGGGGTAAGCCTAGATATGGCACCAGAGAATTTTCATGGGAACATGGTTTTAGCAACTTCTTGCTTAGATTTCCACATTCCATTTGAACTTTGTGAGAAACTGCTGGTCTGGCCCAGGGCACTGGTTAGTAATGTTGAGCTAAAGTGAGGGATGTGACTCCCGGGTATTCAGGTGGGGTGAAAGGATGCCCAGTGCCTGTAAGGATATCAAGAAAATATGTTAATTACAGGTTCCAACAAAGAACAAAGTTGCCCTACTCTGCAGAGCATCATTTCTTGTCTCAAGTGGTGAGACATGCCATCAGTGTGTCAAAGAGAAGAATGTGCTTTCTTCCTCCTCCTTATCTTTCTTTGCACAAGTGCATAGGAGCAGAGCTAAGGACAGTTAATCCTGCTCTTGGAGCCAGGATATGTATAGGCTGGGATAACACTGAAAGACTCCACTGTTTCTTTTTAAAAACAAATGATTGTTCTAAGCTGCACGTCAAGTGCAATCATTGCTGAATGAACTGACATGCAAAGCCAAGTTCTCAGCCAGGCTGGCATAACTCCATCGATTTCAGTGGGTATGCAGCATTTCATGCTGGTTGGGAATTTGGCCCACTGTGTTTGAAAGGGATGAAATTGTTTAGACCTTACTTCTTTTCTCATCTGATACAGGTCAAAAAAATTCCTACATTGTGCAACACATAAGAGCAGCACATGGCAGATTCTGCCTTTCCCTCCTTACTTTCAGCACTGATGAAAACTGTCAACCTCCTCTGTGATTTGCAGTGTGTGCTTTTTATATGGGATATCAGCTCTTCAGGAGAATCAGATCTGGCAGTGCAGATTAATAATGATGCAAATACAAAATTGGCCGCTGATGAGCTTGTTGTTGTAGATGCTTGCCACAATCCTGTGGGTTTTTTGGGTTATTTTGTCCAGTATTTTGCTTGTAGGAAATTCGGCTGAGGCTTTGTGTTGGACCTGTGCCTCCTCTTATTAAACTAGGAATTATTAAACTAGGGAGAGAGAAATAATACTGCTTTGTGTGGTTTCAGACTCCTCTTACCAACCAGTTTCCTCAAATCAGTGTATCAAGCAAAAATGGTGCTGGAGTAGTGGCTTGAAGAAGATGAATTGGAAGATCCTGGAGATTGATGGTTTAAAGACATGAATCGGTGAGGTGACGTGTCCACTGTGGGGATAGGTGGTATAAGAAGCATTTGATATGTAGTGTTATGTAGGTAATAAGTGTAGAGATGCAGTGTTAAGAAATAATGAAGCTGGTGGAAATGAAGGTATGTACTTATTCCTGGAAATGTGGTTTTTTTCCAGGTTAGTTGTGCAGACTTTGATCTTTGCAATGATCCAGGGGATGAACTTTGGGACAGTGAAGAGCAGCAAGATGGGGGGTCACTTGATAAGCTGGCTGGATACAAAAGGGAGTTCAGTTTACATGTCAGGTCAAAATGCCCAGCTCAAAGACAAATACCAGTGGTATTTGTATAGTACACACATGGGCTTTTTTTTTTTTTTTCAAATGTAAGTTTGAAAGGAGAATCACCTTTAAGTACCAGAAGACAAAGAGAGCTATGACAGGATGCTTTTGCATTCAACCCTTAGTTTTGATGGGAGTAAACTTGAAGGTGTGAGGAAGAGTTGTTTTTTCAGAGCCACACATTCAGGGTGCATTTTTGCACCCCAAGGCCCTGGATTTGCAGTGTGTTTTGGAATGTGAAACCTACTGGGTTTCACCACTCTGGATCAACTCTCGGGTAAATGAGGATGGCTGTGTTGCTCTCACAGCCTGTGGTTTGACAAATGTGGTCCCTTAATCTGTTCCCAGGCAGTAAAATAAAATTCTTGAAGCTGGAGTGGTTCCCCCATCAATGCAAGGTCAGTAAAAAGGCTTGGCTGTTCTTGTCTGTGATGTTTCCTCCTCCTGCCTTCCACTAGTCTTAGAAGCAGTTCCCCAGAGGTGCTCTCAGGAAGAGGGACCCAGTTGCTATCAGAACCTCCCCAAACTTTCAGGGACATTTCAAAGCTATGGGGGCAGTATGTGCTTTCTGTCATCACCTTAATCAGCTTTTCATGGAATAGTTTCACTTTGGTGAACTGTCAGACTCTGATAGTTTGTGATTTCCAAGGTCACAGTAACTGATGAAACCCAGAGGATGTGGTGAGGTTGGCCATGGAGCTGGTACAGGGCAGATTAAGGGATGGGCCCTAGGAGGGGTCTGTGCAACATACTCCTGATGTCTCTTGCACAGCTGCTCTGAGGTGCACGATGAGATTTCACTGGGGAAGGACAGAAACAGGCGACTGGCACTTGTAAAGACAAATCTTTATAGGATTTGGTACCCTGCCTAATGCTGACTGATGTTAAAGGGACTTCATGAGGGGGAAACCTTGCTAAAAAATGGTTCTACTTGAGTCCAGATAAACAGTGGGCAGAGTCTGGTGCATGCAATGAAGACAGACACATGTTCATCACTTTGGCATCTCCTAAATTATTAAGTCTTGTTTTTTCTGGTATCTAAAACTCTTGAAGGCAGTATCTTATCACCATGTCATTGTTTCCCTGAGATGGTTCACTATATTGTTTACCATGAGCACTGTCACATCTTGTCGTTGAGTAAAGCAGTAACTTCCAACTTAATCTTGCTAAACTGGTTTAGACACTGATTTTTCTGCACTTCTTCAGTATCATGCTTCTCTTCAACACAGTACTATTTTCAATTAATTTAGCTGACCCTTTGTTATGGTTTCTAATGTAAAATAAGCTGATTAATGCCCAGGCACAACACCTACTTAAAACAAAAACAAAACCAAAACAAAACAAACCCCAAAACAGTCTCAATTTATTCTGGCAGATAGTTAACACCTAAAACATATACCTTGGAGCATTTACATATATCCTTAGCTTTTGGGATGTCTTCATCATGCTGATATGCCTGGATGATGCCACCTCCATTCCTGGGAGCAGAATGTGGGTTTTTTGAAGTGTGCAGGTCGTGGTGGGGCCTTGAAGGTGGCTGCAAGCAGAAGATGGAGACCTGTCTGCTCTCCTTCTCCCCACTGGTTCAAAGAAACCCACCAAAGCAGTACTCTGAGCCAAGTGGTAATTGTACACTTTTGTTTTACAGTTATCTGAATGGTGAGGAAAAAAAAAAAAAGTTTCTTTTCAGCACCATCTTGTCAAAATGCCAAATGCCGCTTGTTTTTGACATTTTCAGCTACTGTTAAATAATAGTCTTGCTTCTGTCACAGCTAATGTTGACTTGAAGGCAGTTGTGCATTTCTCAACTCAAATGCTAAGCAGACAGGCTTGGGTCTTGACAAATACTTTTCTGGGCTTGCCCAAGGCAAGTAAAAATGAGCTTCTAGTTAATCGTTTGTTTTAAAATTCAAATCGGTGAAATAGGCAATTAAAAAAATGACAATTTTCATCAAAATTTGCAAATTAAACGTCTCTTTGCAGTCAGAGCGGGTTCAAGAAACTGCAATACATAATTGCTATTTGAAATCAGTGAAGTATCCAGCATTTTAGGGCCATGAGGATTGTGGCTGTTCTGCCTTACTAAACCTTGATTGATTTGGTAAATAAGCATTTCAACTTCTCTCTTTAAAATAAATAAGCAATTTTATTGCTTTATTGCTTACCCCTGTATGGGAGGTAAACAAGCTCTGGAGCAGCAGCCCTGTAATATCAAGAGCCCAAGTGCCATCTGTCACCGAGAATTCTGTCCCTTTATGCACAATAGCCTCTTATGGCATTAGGTCCATTGTAGGTTAATTGATTAGCAGAGATCCTCCTTTCAGTTGTTCCTGCTTTTCTTCGCTAAAGGACCGTATCTCTCATCTCCATTTCCTTTTCTCTCTCCCGTATTAGCATACTAATCACACTGAACTCCCACTGCTAAAAAACTCTATCCGTTTCGTACTGGGGGAGGGGAGGAGGAATAAGCCCGCTTTTCCTGGGAGATTTGCGGATGCTGTTTTTTATGAGGGTTGGAAGGGAGGAAAAGAAAAGAGGTGGTGGCAGAGGCGAATAATGCAGGCTCTCGTGTGCCAGTGAAAGCTGAGCCTATGGCTGCATAAATATTGAACACGTTTGAGAAGCACTATTAAAATAAATATCAAAGGCAGCGTTGCTCACACATCTGTTTCTCCTCAAATTTTGCCACAGTGCTCTACATTTGTTTTCTCTCCAGCTGTTAACACCTGTCTTTCTGTCAGTGGTAATAATGCAATTTTAGGTGGGCTACAAAGCTGACAGCGACATGAAAGAATACTCTATTTTCAGGGTAAGATATTCCTTTTTCAAGATTAAAAAGGGCTCAGTGAACAAAGATATTGTGCTAATCCTTCAGAGCAGTGTATAGGGGGTTTGTTGTTGTTTTAGGGTGGCTTTTTATCAAACTACACAGAGTTGGGCTTGTATTGCACGGCTGAACTTGAACTAGATGAGACATCCTACAGTGGGCAGCTAGAGCTTGCCTGTGTAGTTATCGTTTTATTGCTGACATATATTCAGAAGGTTGTGTGTGCATGGTACTTCTCTCTCCATGTGATGCATGATATTTAACCTCATCAAAAGTGTATGCTGTGCATTGATTGCTAGCAGAGAACGCACATCCAGCTGTGATGTCTTCTTTATTTACCCCTCAAATGAGCACACTGTGCACAGGACTGCCTGAGAAAGTGCTTTGTGCCTTTGCTGTAGCCATCAGTAGAAGGGTCGTAGGAAATGCTCAGCTCTCTTGGCATTGAAGATGATAAGACAGAGCCTCAAATAATGTAAACTGAGAGAGCCCATTTACTGTGCCTTTTTACCTAGTGCAGAAGAAAAAGCTATTTATTCCTTTCAGCCTATAGAAACATCCTGAGATTGAAGGCAAACCATACCAGAAATAGCCCAGGTAAGGTACAGGCTCAAGGTTGTTGAGCCCGTATTTAGTCTTCATGCCACCTTCTTCTGCAAGACAGTCCATGAGTGAAGAAGCTCCCATCCACTGTGGGCCTGTACGTTTCCATCCATATTTCCTACCTGTACCATAATCCATAGTCCCAAGGAGAAAAATGTGGGTGAACTTTGTGGGACTTTCAGCACAGGTTGTTTCTGCTGCCTGGATGAAGCCAGGCTGGCAGTCAGACAGGGTTTGTCAAGAAATGCTAGGGTGTGGCGTGGCAGGTAGATGTCCCCAGGTTTGGTTTGTCTTTGAGTGGTAGGTACGGTTTGGTCAGACATTTCAACAATAAATAATTCTCCTCCTGAAAGTCCTACATAATGATTTATGGGTACATTATTCTCTCATTAATAAATGAAATGGGTCACTTTTCAAAAAATACGAACTTGCATCAAAATTTGCAACCAGGGAACCAAAACTGACCATACAGCAAATAGCCCTCAAGGTCGGAAATTGCCATCTTTGATATCTGTGGGAGGATATGAAGTACATATGAATCACATCATGGCCAGCCTAGCCGTGTCAGCCACCACTTGCAGAGGTTCCCAGGCCCCAGTCAGACAGGCAGCTCGGGGCACAGGGGCTCCCCAGGAGCGGCATTCCAGGGAAGGATCCCGGTCCGTGAGCTGTAATGGTTAACGCAGAGGCTGCCCTTGGCACGGTGGCTGTGCTTCCCCACGGCGATTCCTTGTGCAATGCCTGTTTATTCAGGCTTCACACAGGGATGAAACATTTGACCCATTGTGCAGGGAGCGGGTGGAGGAGAGGAATTTCCCGAAGCGCTCTGTGCTGGCTGCGCTCTTCTGCCATTAAAGCAGCAAGGGGGTCGGGGGGCTCATTGTTTTCCAAAGGGAGAGGATTTGGGCCAAGGCTGAGCCCTTCAAAAAAAGTCCCACCCCAAAGATCTGCAATAATAGAAAATTGAACCCAACTGTAACTCCGGAAAAGGGAGATGATGTTATAGCATGAGGCACTCCTTCATGTTTTCACTTTGCCATGGGGGCTGCATGTGCTTTGGGGAAAGTTTCTTACATGTTTAGTGCATGCCGGAATATTTTCCACAGCCTGGAGAAAAATTCCGAGGTGCCAAAATCCACTGTCTCCCTCAAGTCACCTCTCCCATTTTTTAAGTGCTGTTAGTGCTGATGGCTATCCACGCTGTATTGGAACTCCTGGTATCTCTCAGAAACTCAAATATTGTGCAGATTACAACCAGGATGTTCAGGGAGCAAAATGTCCCTTTCATAGCAGATGGCAGCAGCCCACAATGTCCTGTAATCGAAACATAAAATATTACTACTTTTGCATGCTGTGCTTGGGAAGACATGCCAAAGAGTAGTTAGGTTTCATAGGCTCAGAGAAGTTTCTTCAGTAGGAAATAAGTTGTTTGGAGGATTTGGCTTTGGGAGGCTTTTTTTTTTTTTTAGTTATTACCAAATAGATCTGTCTTCAATCTGCAAGTGCAGCGGGTCTCTGAATATGCCATTGTCACAGAGGTAGCCTGGAAAAGGCTGTATTTCACTACATCAGAACCCCAGAGTTTAAAAGGTCTTATAAACCTGTTTGGGCTGACTGATTTGGCATTGCTTTAGAGGCCTTTGCCCTGGGAAAGTTGTAGGGTCTGGCTGCTCTTGGGACAGGAGCCTCAAAGAGGAGGGTTGCTCTGCTGTGACTTCAGCTGAGCACGGATCTGCTCTCAGATGATAAATGGTGCTGTACATGGAGTGTGCAGAAAAGAGCATCCTTCCTCCTGGAGACAAATTACTTTCTAGTTTCTGCAGGCTGCATGGTTGTGATTTTTTCCCCCGATGTAATCTGTATTGGGTGTAATGTTACATAATGTGCGATTAAAGACCAGTGATGACTAAGAAGGTAAGTGATCAAATATTTTACCCAAGACACATACACACATCATTTATCTCACTTTTCTCACAGAAGAAATTAAACCAGTTTCCTCAGCTGTTAGTCCCAGCAAATAAAAGCCTGTTTTTTATTAAGCATTGATCCTTCTGCCTCACTTTCTCCAAGAGATGTTATTCAAATTTTGGGATAACAGCAGTCCATTGAATGGCTCTCATCAAGTCCCAGTCCATATGGTTTCTTTTGTGAAGCAAAGAAATCAAATCACTTGGGTTATTCTAGAGATCATGGCAAGGAAGTTCTCATACTTGCTACAGAGGCCTGCTGGCCAAAATATTCTCCCATCCTAGATGAGAAAACTCCTGGTTTATAACATCCTACCACAGATAATTTTTACCCAAATCGTGGCTCTGTAACCTTTCCATTCTTCTGAATACATACGTCCCAAACAGGCTGCCATTATGAATGATGAGTCATAACAGTGATGAAGCAAGAAAAATATCAGGATGGATGCCTTGAATGAGAGAAAAAGCCTTCTATGCAAAAAATCTTCAGTATGAGATGGCTGCACGTCTGCCCATGGGCAGGGATGAAGATCCTCTGGTCTTATGTCCTGTCCCTTGACCTCTCCTTGTACTACTCAACTGTTCTTTGAGTTATTTGGGAAAGAGTAAATTTGCATGACATCAATTTATTTCAACATCAGCACCTACATCTGATGAGATCCTCCTCAGCGGGACATTCCCAGTGTTGGCCACATATCCTGAAGTTTCTTCCTTTCTGTACCTTGCCAAAGTCTTTGTAAAACTAGCCTCAAACCTTTCCAACAGGATGACTGCAGCACAGCTGCTGTCCCAGCTCCTCCATGGTCCTGGGCCATGCAGCAGCTTCCTCACACAGATGAGGAGAAACATGAGCCAAGCAGCAGGGCACTTAACAGGAGCCTCACATCTGATATGTTCATTTTTTAAAGTGAAATGAATCATACATTTCCAGACAAATTCAGAGCATTCAGTTTGCTCATCACAAAAGCCACCAGCACAGCTGGTAACTGTCCCCCAGCCTCAGTTGATAGGAATGGCTGTAAATAACCCTGTAGCCAAATTCTGGGTGAACAGTGTGGGTGTAAGGTACTGCAATCCTGCTGCAAACCCCACTGTGCCAAGGATCAGGAGAGGACTTTAAATGTCTATGCAGTAACAAATGGATTAGAGATGGAGTCAAGCCACAGATGCTGAATAGCAATTGAAAAGTTTCCAAAATATGAGGGTATTTGTATCAGTATAAACTTTTGAAACCTTCCAAAACATTAATATCCAGAGTTTCTTGAACTTCTCTGGCATATACTAGAGGAGGGTGTACAATGAAGTATTTTTTCCAGGCTTTGCAACACGTCTCTTCACACAACTATCCTCTGTCTTTTCCCTTCACAACGCTGGCATTGGGATCGTGGCAGTGTTTGGTGAGCAGGCAGCCCTCAGCTTACAGAGGTGCTCAGCCTCCATGTTTTTGCTCCACTGAAGCTTCTCTCCATTCGAACTGAAATATGAAGTGTTAAAAACTGCCATTTCCCTCCTTGCAGTTGCATTCCTGAGGGAAATCCTGGGAGGTGGCCAAGCCCTATGGAAGGCAGGAACCTTGTAGCAGAGCAGTGCAGTTGAGGCAGGGGGAGCAGCCTGTGCTGGTAATCCTGCAGCTGCTGGGGATCGAGGTGCTGGCTGGCCATGGGGAGAGGAGCAGTAGCACCATTTCCTCTGCCCTCATCACACGCTTCTGTCCCTCATTTTTTTACTTTCTGTCACCCAGAGTCAAATCATGGGATTACAGCTCTCAGGCTCTTGGGAAGAAGGAATTGACACTCCTGGCCTTGTGCTAGGGAATGGCAGGAAAAGGCAGCCAGGGGGAGAAGAAAGCAGGAAAATCTGTCCTCCCCACCTTGACTGCAGGTCTCTGCAGCACAGATCCTCTCTCTGTGCACATCTCACTTCCACTAGAAAATGTGACCCAGTGGTAGCACATGCTGCTTTGGGGCTCAAATGCTGGTGGAAGGGAGGAGCACTGTCCCACTTACTTATAACTAGAACTTATATTGGGGGTGAGGAAGAAGGGAAACTTATTTTAAAATATATGCATAGAAAGATCAAGAACAACAGGTCGCAGTGGTGGAAGACTGAAACGCGTGGGCTGGAGTGTCCGAGCCAAAGGTACCCACAAAAATACACTTCAGTGATCAGGCCTTTGACAAGCTTGAACTGTGTGTTAAACAAAAACTAGAAAAGATCACAGAGACATTCATGAAAAGGTATTAGCCAAACAGAGATCCTTGTGTGGAGGTGGCAGAGCCTGCAGGGTGTCAGCTCAGACAAATACTGTCCCTCCTGCAAAGGGAGTCTCTCTCACTCCCCTTCTGAGGGTCTGCCAGTACCAAAGGCACTTTGGGGCAAGCAAGGGTTCTGAGCTGTGAGCAGGGCTCATGTCCAGCTCCTGCTCTGGAAGGCTGCAGCAGAGCAGCCTCATGCTGTGTGAATTATTATCATACTGGAGGGATCTCAGGCAGGTTTCAGGAGGGGATTCAGCTGCTGTAACTCTTGTGCCTCACACCCCGGGCCAGTCCTGCCCTCCACTGCAGGTGTGGGGTCTCACACCAGCCATCCTCCCTCCCTGCCAGCCCCACACCAATGTCTCAGCTGCCCAGAGAACCTGGCACTAGAGGCTGAAGTTTCAGCTGCTGATCTTCACCCTCTGGGCTTTAATTCCTCCACATGCACTTTGGCAAACTGTGCCTCGTTCCAAGAGCTTCTGGGAGGTGTAATTCAGGAACAGAGGGCAAAGTCTTTATGGTCTCCAGTAAAAATTACCACTCTTAAGAGAAACAACATGCCCAGATTCTGAGATGAGTGGCTGTTTTGCTAGTCAGAAAATGGCAGTAATGGGTCTGGATGTAATTGGGCTCCATTGGTACTATCTGGAATAACATGGAATGTTATAACCTGGAAGGATGTTGCTAGGGCTGTGCCAGAAAGAATCTTAGTACAGATGTGGATGAAATTTAATCAAAATATTTTAGGGCTGGAAATCATGCTGCTGTTTTGTTTCTCATCTGTGTTTTAATAGAGCCATTTTTCCCTGGAACCTGGCCATCAGTTCTGTCTCCTGAAGCCACACTGAGCCAGATTCTGCTTGAGGCACACATGAGATGCCATGAAAAAGCCTGCCCCAGCCACTGTAGTTTGTGATATGGAGGCACAACACTCCTTTCAGCAGCAGTACTGAGGAAAACTTCTTGGAGAGGTTTCTCCTTTTTTTCCACATGAAAGTGTTTTTACTGTACCATCTCCAAGAAAGCTCTGCTCTGGCTTTGTCTGATCCTGCCTTTCCTCAAATATGCAATACATCACCTGCTCTACTGTGTTTTGTTCACAAAATGGGCAGTTTTCTTTGTTTCTCTGGTGGAAATACCTACCTGGATCTGACAAACAGGGATGAGATTTTCAGAGCTGGGCACTTCAATGCTGCAGAGCCAGTGCTTGAGCTCTCAGAGGCAGCAAGTTGTGACCTGTTCACAGGGAAAATCCCTTCAACACAGGATGCTCCATCAAAAGGAGAGGGCATGTGTTTCTTGAGGAAACAAAAAGGCATCTGTCTGACACCTTCCAATTACGTCTCAATCCTCAAATGAGCTGGGAGCAAACAATGAACTTTTGAGGACTTTTAAACTTAAAAAATAAAAAAATGCAGGCAATGCATTGCATGTTTCATGGCAAGTTTTTGCAGCCTGGGCTCTTTCAAGAAGTTCAGGTTTCTTCCTCAGACTACATGCTAAAAGGCAACGACTATGGAATTTAAGCCAATTTTATCTCATCAATGCAGTGTGTTATTTTATGTATCTGAATTATTCCAAGATAACAATAAGCCTAGGTTTTATTATAGGCTGTCATAATAATAAATGCAATTTTACACAAGTTTATTTCTCTAAAAAAATACATCGAATTTAAATGAAAATTGTATTTACAATCCAACTGGAACTATAATTCCAGCTGCTGTGGAATCCAACTCAGTTCTATAGCAAGGAAGTCCTAGGGATTAGTCTTTTTTTTCCCACTAATAAATTTCAGCTTATTTTCAGTCCAAATGTGTTTAGCTTAAGCTTGCAGCTACCAGATTCTTCTGTACCTCAGCCTGTTGGCTTAAAGAGCCCTCTGCTGTCAGAATTACCTCTTCTGATATTATGTGTAGGTGATAACAAAACTATTGCTGAATTTTCATTTTACTGAATTGCATAGGCTGATCTTTGCACTACAAAGCAGGTTTTTTCCAAATGCTGAATCATTTCCTTGGCTCTTTTTTGGAATCAGTTTCAGGCTGCCCATGTGTCTTTGTTGGTTTTGGCAGGCAGGGAGCCCTGGCTCCTCTCTGGGAAGGCACAGGAGGAGGTAGTGTTGGGACAGCAACTCCAACACTGTGGAATTACACTGGAGATAAAAATGGACAGGTTGATAATATATCAGCCTTGTCATTTCTTCAAGTGTAATTTTATTTACATAGCTACCATTTGGGCATTTTGCTGAAAGAAGAGGCTTAAAAACTTTCAGCTGTGGCAAGTTCCTTGCAGCCTTAAATTTCCCAATCTCTTCTTCTTTGTGTGAGCCCAAAGCACTGTTGAGCAGGACTGCAGCTAATGAAACTTTTTAATTTGAAAATTAGTCATGAAGGAAAAAAGGTGTTCTGAAGCATTAGGCATCTTTTCAGATTAAAACCTCTGTTGTCCTTTTAACAGAAGGATAGAAATTGGTGGCATGCGAATTCATGGCATGTGTTTCCTATCATATAATCACTGGGAGAAATATAAAGTAAGTGAAGAGGAAGTAGTTTATTGCGGGGCCATAGAAAACAGTTCTGCAACTCTTTTCATACCTCCTTCAGTAATTACACATGAAAACATCATGTACATAGTATAAAATCCGTCAAGCTGTCAGATGATTAGCTTTAGTTCCCATCTGGCTTTGGGGACTGCTATGAAGCTTGACCTTGGGGTTTGAGGTGCAACCTCCTCAGGTGTATGAGGAGTGGTCTGAAACCAGGTCCTGTAAGAACAGGAAAGGCAAAATCCCCAGAAATGTGCTCTGTGACCCACACATATCCTGTGGGTAATGTGGGGGGTGCAGATTATTTAAGGGGAACTTTGAAAGAGTTCCGAGTAGTTTCATGCTGTGTGACATCCACCAGTCAGGGTTTCCATTTTGCTTGTAGGAATCCTTGCCTTCCAAACCTGCTAGTTCAGCCTCTGGCACAGAGCCCTGCATCACCACTACCCAGTGTTCACCTAACACAGGTACCTGAGCTGTCCAGGAAAAAGTTATAATTCATCTAATTCATCTCACCTGGGAGACCAAAATTGAACGGGAATGACACCAGCAAACTGAAAATTAGAAAATGCTGGGAGCCAGCTAAAAGCTCAATAACTTCTAGAAGAATTTCTTTCTGTATTTTTTTTTTAAACACCCAAGAAACTTTTGCATTTATGTTAGGGTTAGCCAAGGCATATCTGAACTGTAAAACTTTAATATTTTCATGTCAAAAATGATTTTGCTAAAGTTAACTTTCCCCATACTTTGACTTATCAGTTTCAGTCGTGGTGGTGTGCATTTCAGTTGAAGTTTTATTACATTATGTTGGCAGCACATTATGTTTTTTACACATGGATTTGATTGAGAAATGAAACTGGAATAAGAATGAGGTAGCAGCAGCATCTGCTGGGAGATGCAGCTAGTGCTAGTGTCAATCAATCTGATTGATTAAATATGGTGGCACACATTTTATTAAAACAAAATGCTCTCCCTGAAGAAGACTATTATACCAATATAATACACAGCTTTCCTAAAGAACATTACAAAAGAGGTGGTCTGTTTGTGACATACAATGCTTGTAAATAACTGGAAAGAACTGAAGAGTTCAAATTACAACGGGCTGCTCATGGAAACAGCTATTTTATTGCTTTGGCATGCAGTAGCTGGTATTGTTGCATTGGCAAGATCAGCAGCACTGAAGGAAGCTGAATGATTGTGTGGGACCACAGAGGGTTTTACGCACTCACTGACGTTCTTGGACAGGTCCAAGGCTTTAAAGTGTGTGGTGGCTTGAGACCAGGGTGCAAGGCAGGACTGGGGACAGAGGCACTGCCTGCCCACCCCACACCTCCAGCAAGCTGGAATTCATTTCCAGGCATCCTCCTGGCTCTCCCATTGCAAGGAAGGATGCTCACAGTGCCAGCCTGACACCAAAGGCACCATTCCCTGCCCTCCCAGGTGCTGACATCTCTGCCTTGCCTTCCTCTCACAGGAGCAAACAGGACCTCCAGTCCCTGCACCCCAAAATACAGCTGGTGGAAAAAAAAACATTTCATGGTGCATTCTCTGCTGTCCCCAGAGGAAGGTCAAGAGAAACAATGACTCATATTCCTTGAGATGTGCTCGGAGGCTGTAGTGGTGGAGAATTTAGGACACAATAAATCCTCACAGTGTCTCACATCCACCTAAAATTATGGCTTCTGCTGGGTATTTCAAAGAGTCTAGTAGTTTTCCACTAGATTCACTTGGGATGAGGTTTTACCCACTTCCACTTATATTCTCCACATTAAGATGAATTATGAAAATTCTTAACCAATGTCAATATTTTAGTCACTTTCCTCCAAATGTAGACATTCATAATTTAACATAGATTTCTGCTTGGTGCATTCATCCTCACTTAATGTATCCAAATAATATTTGCTTTGGTAACTATAAATATAAGCATATGCACCATAGAAGAGGGCTACATCCTACTCTTCATGTGTGAGGACTCTGGGGTCAAACAAGTGTGGGTTGTACACGTTGCTGCAGGAATAGAAATACATATAACAGCACAGGGGAGAAGCATAGGAGACATCAGGTTTTGGTTCACTCCCTTTTCATTTTTATTGCTGGGTTTCTCATGGTACCTCCTGTGTATCAGCTGTTCTAGTTATAGTGCAATTCCTTGTCCTCATGGCAACTCCTACGGATCTCCTCACCTAGTTAGAGAGCAAATCCTCATCCTGTTTTATTCCATTAGGAAGAAGTAGCCTGCTCTCTGCGCCCTGATATCCAGGTACCCTCAAACCCACAAGCTGCTCCCCAAGCACCGACTGCTCTTTGGCCATCTAATTCACTGAACTACTTCAGTGGGTGCTAGATTTAAAACCAAGCTCAGCACAGAATCTCAGCATATTTAATGTGATGACTTCAAAACAACCTGAATTGGCTTAGACAATATCTGTGTTGAATTTTTAATGGCAGATTCAGAACTATTTTTAAGATCCTACTGTTATTTCTCCTGAGAGATCTTTTCTTAGCAATCTAAGTAGAAAATAATAATGAGGGAAAAAAAACCCTTGCTAGGCAACCTCTTCAATATGCAGATGGTTTCTGCAGTGACACTTCTGCTGAGGCTAATCTTTCAGGATTGAGATATTTTCAGAAACATCCATTTGTGGGTTTTGTTGGGGTTTTTTTACTCAGAAAGATGCAGCTTTGTATACAAATCTTTTCTCCATCCACACCCGCTTATTTGGTGGTTTTGAGGCTTGCTAACAACTTTTTGCATGAAAATACATTGCTGTTGTACTTTGCAGACCTCAGGAATGTAGCTAATGATGGTATTTGTACTTCTGCCTTCAGCCTTCATGGAGCTCATTTGCTTTCTTAAAAGTTCACTACCACCTGCATTGTCTTAACTTGCAAACTTATCCCAGTGCAGAATTTCTCTGAAGAGCATCAGGGATCTGATCTTACCATATTACAGGGGGAAATGGTGTGTTTTCGAATATCCTCTCAAAAAGAGTCACTGAGGTCATTCTAAGCACATCAGTCTTTGGCAGGTGACTCTCCCATTTTTTCTTCTAAGTTAGTTTCCTTTCATCCCCATTAATCTTCTGTACTCCCCACCTTTGCAGGAGCTTCTCCATTTAGTTTCCTTGCTGCTTGGATGCCCCTGGGCTGGGAGACTTTCTGGTTTGTGGTGCTTATATTGTCATCCTGATGGAGAAACCCAAAGGCAACATAATCTCTGGATTTATGGTTAATGTGCAAAGACAGGACAGTGATGTGGGCTTGGGGGAAAAGTCTCAGGTTTGCTGTACAAGCAGAGGAGAGGATGGTCACTTCAGACTTCAGTAAGCATCTGAATTAAAGCAAATGCAGTGACACCACCCCTTTTGATACTCCCTGACAGAGCAAAAATGAAGATTGACATAAGAATTTGATTTCATGCTAAAATGCCAGACTGCACAACAGTTCAAGAGCGCTCAGTATCCTGTTCAGGAGTAACTTGCAGCAAGCCCCAGGAGCAGCCTGAGCAGCAGAAATCACTACAGCCATAATGGTTAAATAGCTGAGAAACATGCATCAATTTTTAAGTAGCATAGAGTGAAATGTAACAGCTCCTAAAACATTCAAGAGCAGACTAAACATTGCTGAAGGAGTGAAAATAACGTGAGACATTATCAAGCCTTTCCTTTAAATCTTCATGAATCTGCCAGTTTTACTACCAGAGGTTCTTAGTTACAATTGTTAACCCAAAATGCTTATTAATAACAACTGAAGTGCATAGGAGGACTTTGATCCATATTTTGACACAGCTGCAAATGCTGGCATGGAAAGACTTTGAGTTGCTGCTGAGTATGATTAGCCCTAAGAGAAATATTTTGTAGAGTGGCTCTATGAGACTTTAATCTCCTGATAGCTATTGAAAGTTAATAACATATATAAAAACATAACTAAAATGCAGTGCTTATACCTTCACACAGGACAAAGCACTGATCTCTGTTAGCTAAAGTAGGTAACACCTGCTCTGGGGATCCAGAGACACAGCATCAAACTGCGACCTACTGACTTCTTCACAGTCAGGATTTTGCATATTATGAACTGGATAAAGCCTGAGTTAAGTGTAAACATTTATAAGGCTATTAAGGAATTCAGTGCTTGATCACCACCACATCTCAAGTGCTTTTGCTGGGCACAATGGATACCAGCTTCTCTTTTAATTTCTTAGGACAAAAAAAAAGCCATTTCTTGATAAGGAAAATGCCCTTGAACAATGCAGTAGGAAAGAAGACCAGCTGGAGCTCTGCTTTGTGGTTAGTTATATTTTGGAATCCTAAGTAGCTGTTTGCCTATGTCTATATTCATTAGACAGGGATTTAAAGCAAAAAGTACACCATTCATTATTGTTACCACAGCACAGACCTCCACAGCCAGCCCTATCAAATAATGCAAACCCAGTGAACAAACAGCCAACATAATTTACTGTCAGCTTCTGCAAAAACCTGGAAAAAAATCTCCACAGTCCAAAATATCACGGGTGGTTTCAACAACGTTGTCCACAGTGCATGAAATGCAATATTTTGGGGGTAGTAATTGCTGTTATTTAAACCTCAGAAAGCCACAGATTTATATTTGTTCGGTTTTCCCTTAAGCTGGATAGTAAATCTGTACAGCCTATTCTGGGCTTTTTTTTTTGTGTGTCTTTTTTTTTTTTTTTTTTTTAAAGAAAGGCTTCTGAGATTATAATATCTGCCTATATCAGGTTTGGGTTTTTGGGCTTGTGGGTTTTTTTGAGTTTTTGGGTTTTTCTTTTTGAAATCACAAAAAATATTTTAACTGCTGGGTTGTTCTATATGGAGTAAATTCTACCCTTAGACATCCCATATGTGCTGAAGATAGCACCAAAGATACATATGCAGAAACCAGCAGTCAATTTTGACTCAGAAGATAATACACCAACTGTGTATTAAGTTTAATGTAGATTAATGCGAGTTGCTTTCCTTTGCATGTATGTACACAGGTACAAATAATTAAGATTAATTCCACTGGATATAATGGCCTTCACTGTGCACGGTGCCATAAAATTCTTCTTTAATAGCTGTTAATTGGATGTATTTACTTTGATGGTGAAGTCCTGATTAGTCTTGTTACCCTACAACCCCTTCCCCCTCCCTTTGCTCACTTTTGTGCTTAGGAAAAGATTTATAATAAGGGAATCACAGCTATGCAGTTTATTAGCAAAAAAATCAATAGCTGTATCTGTTTACACATATTAGATGTTCAGCCAAAGAGGGGTGCTTTGTGTAATATTTGAAGAGTAAAGATAATGCATGTTTTCATTTTTGATTCTTTTCCCCATGCAATGTCTTTACTGGTAATAACTCAGATTTCTTACTCAATTTCTTTTATTTTAATCTCTTTTCTTTGGATTCTGCACTGAACCTGAGGAATTTCTTAGTGGTAACAGGAGGACCTTGGTACCTTCAGCAAGTTCCAGCTCCAGGATGTCAGGCAGAGGGCTGAATTTAGGAACTGCTTCCATACAGTGATTCCATGTTTTTTTCTGGAAAACAGTCAGTAATTATTTTAGCATTTCTTTCCTCTGAAATACAGCAATCCTAAGCATATGGGACAGAGCCTTCCATGTGTGCAAATCAGAACATCTTCACTGAAATCTAGGTGCATATTTGATTTGTGCTGAAGTTCTGGCCCTAGTTTTTTAACTAGCTTGTTTTTAACAATGATGTTTTGCATTTTTTATCTCCTAGGAGCACAGTTCTGTTTATGGAATTAGCAAGGCATGAAGGAAGAAGTTAAAGGTACAACTGCAGCCAAGGCATGGTGGGCTCTTGGGCCCAGTCCCCCACTCTTGCCCTTGCTCTGATGTGTATGGAACCATGGGCAGTTTCCATGGGACACCAGCCCAGATGTAGCCAGGGCAATTTTTTCTGCTTGGAGCAATTTTATGTACCTGAGTCCAGCCACCCAGGAGCTGTGACAAAGCCAGGCCTGGACTCTGCTGTGCCCCTCCATCTTCACTATGGATTTCTGCTCCAATGATTCAGCCTTACTAACACAAATAATCTGTACCCTTTTATCACTAATATACTGGTTCCTTTACTCATATGAGCATGAACTCATCAGCTTTCCCTGTTTCCTTCGGCTGGTCATCTCATTGAAGGGAACAGGGCTTTTCCCTTCTCCTCCTGCCCCTTCCCCCCTGCCCAGAGCCACTCGATGCTGTTGGGACACTTCGAGGTGGCTTGCACTCTAACAAATCTGTTCTCCTTCCTGGGACACTTGCATTAAATGTCTGTGGGCTCTGGTCTGCCAGGAAAGCTTTGGTGGGACCTGGTCCAGCTGAGGACAGGCTTTTGCCTTCCTCCTCCTCCTCCTCCTCCTCTGCCCTGTGTTTAGTGAGTCAATGCACTCCAGCAACCAAATGGGATTCCTAAAAATGAACGGGTTATAAATGACCAATCTGATTAGAAATTACTGCATCAAGCGCTCCACAGAGGACAGGCTAGCACTGATACTTGCATGAATCACTGCTATTTATGTCCTTTAATTAGGAAAACTGCAGCACAATGCAGGTTTTAGAAGATGTCTTCTGACAGATCCTCAGGGCTCCCTCTGATTTTATCTCTGCATCCAAGCCTGCTGCTTATATTATTTGGATCTCTTACTGCAGCCAGGGGAAGTCCAGACAGGGCCAATTCCTAAAGTGTTTAAATCTGTGAAGCCCCATCCTGATGCCCAATTATAGCATCGTCTGAGGATCTGATTGAACGATTTGGAGACTGAAAGAGCAAGTCTTTTATGAGATTAATAATCTACGGAACATTAATATGTAATTCTCTTCCCTCCTCCAAAAAGGAAGAGGTCTGCATAATAATGGCAATTATAAGAAAAGTTAAAAAAAAAAAAAAGGCCATTTATTTGGAACCACTTAAACATGCTTTGCAATTATACATTTATTGTCAGTATAAAATGAACAATTCAGAAAAAGCTGGGTGCGTATCAGCAGAAGCAATTAAGAAAGGTGTTTATTTTACTGAGAACTCACCATTTCAATTTCAGAAATAGAGCTCTATCCCTGAGTTTGCAGTTGTTTTATTCATGCTTTTAATTACAGCCCATTCCCAAACTTGGCTTTATCTCCCCTAGGCAAGGCTGTGTTTCCAAGCACTTCTGCCTAAAGTCCCCTCTGGCAAGGCAAGGGTTAAAACCAATATTTGTAGATAAAGAGGTAAACATATTTACATTCAGTTTTTCACACTTTATGCATATGTCATGCAGTGAATAGTTTTAGAGGTATGTTTGTACTATCTCTCCAGAATTTTTACAGTCTGCAGGACACAAAATCTCTATAAAGTGACTTATTGAAATAGAAGCAGATTGGTAAAACCGTTTCTCTCTTATGAACTGTGAAGAATGATCCTCTAAATGAAATCAGGAAGGAACTGGACAGAATCTTGTTTAATGGTGTGACAAAATGAATCACAACTATTCCAAGCATCCATCACTGCTAAAAGGGGACCACAAATGATCTGTGAACTACTATATATTGATTACTCATGTACTACAAGTGTCGGATTTAATGTTCACACACCATGGAAAGGCGGCAGGGACAGATGGTGCCTTAACTCTTCTTTGATAGATTTTAATGGTGAAATATTGATTTCTATCTGGCCAAGGCCTGTTGTTAGGGGCCAAAGTCATTTGTTGGGTATAGCTGGACACCCAGTCTGCTAGGGGTAATCAATCATTTTTGGCAAGGCAGGTGAAATTCTGAAGAGAAGCACCTTGGGTTCCCAAACTGTATCGAGATGAGGCTGAGACCAACATTTGCGCATGCACGCCCCCTCCTCCCCCCACGCACGCATACAAAAAGACTCCATGAAATTGTGCTTGTAAAGAATTATTAATGATAAGACATGTTTACTGAGGACAGTCACAGCGAATCACAGCTGACATGAAATAGTCTGGGAGCCTCGGAGAGAAAATGAGCTTCTCGCTAAAAGGGACTATATTTTATTTAAACATCCGTCTAGGGCTGAAAACTCAGGTAATCTGTTGTGTTACAAGCCACTGGCTGTTCTTGCCATCCAGAGAGATAACAGTGAGGAGCTAATAGGAACACATCAATCACAATCAGGCTGCAATTCCACCGGTGTCTCCTCTTCCCAGCTCCTTTTTAAGCTCCTTAATAACGATGATAACATAGTTCTGGGCTTGTGAGGGGGTTTCTTCCCTTTGAGGGTCATATTCATAAAGTGAATGGCTTGCAAAGTCAGCATCTCACTCCTGTGGAAAGGCAGGAGCTGAGCAGAGGGAAGGGGTTTGCAGGTGGGAGGGGTAGGGGGGCAGGAGGGGGTGGATTTCCCCTGGCAATAAATCCGTGGACGCCCCTCTTTCCCCTGACAAGTCTTCCCATGAGAGGACTCCTGTTCAGAAGCAGACAGGAAAGGGTAGGCTCTGCCCAGATGTGCCCCAGATGTGGGAACCAGTTGAGGCTGATTTTTCGTTTAGATTATCTTGCTTACCTAATGATTTTTGCTTCACTGCTCAGCTCGATTGTGTTCACTAGGACGGCAGGCTATTAAAATGTCAAGGTGCATTGAATTGTTGTTATCAAGGAAAGAGACCTTTCCAATCAGCCCGTGTTCCCCGGGTTGCATAAAGGCGAAGAAGGGATTGGAGGAGGAAGGAGACCTTCCTCATCCTGGGGAGGGGGAAGAGGTGCAGTGGGGGATGTGGTGTGAGTGTGTGTTTCTGTGTGTAGGTGCAGATGTGTGCGTGTGCCTGCTGAGGTACAGGTGGTAATTAAAATGCCATCTTGTATAACAGGTATTAGACACTTCTCTCATTCGTATTTACAGGGAGAGATGAAACTTCTCCCCGTTGTGCTTTTCACTGCAATCCTTATAAAGAAAATACTGGGAGGAGGAAACTTGTGTGGTTGAATCACTGGCCACGCATACTAAGGAGCTGCTGGGCTGGGCTGAAGGAGAAAAACAAAGGCAAATGCCTTCCTCATGTCTGCACCTGCCTTAAGGCTTGATAAGAAAATAAGTTCACTGACCTACTGGGAAAAACACTGGAGATTGTCCGGTATCACAATATTGAACAACTGGTGACAGGATGATACAAACCCAGCACATTTGGAGACTCAAAAATCCCCTACGTCTCGTCACCACCACCACCTTGTTCATATAATTGCAGAACAGTTTATTACACAGAGGCACATCAGATATTGCCACAGATTGATTTTTTTCTTTCTTCTCTTGTAAACTATACCGTACATCATATTGGTTGGGAAAAAATATATTCTTTGGATTTACTTCTCTTTGTTTAAATCATCCCACAAATATTTTGCTTTTCGCCTGTCATTTCTCTTTCATTTCCATTTAAAAAAGATGGCTTTGTTTTTGCTTGTGTACGGTTTTGTAGAATAATGACATCTATCCCGTCCTCCATGCATCAAGCATCATTGATTGCCCCAAACATCATTGTCACTACTGGGTGTTCATCTTCACACTTGCCACTGGCAGGTCCCTCATCTACTTTCTGTCTCACACATACCCCTCTCCACAGCTGCACACTCACTCACAATAGGCACGCCCACTTTCTCTTTTTGCCTAATACTCATTTCTCCTGGCCTGCTTCGGCTCTGCATCTCCTCCTCACAGGCCCTCATTTCTCTCCCTCCAACCTTGTGCTGCTGTGTGAGTCCATGAGCACAAACTGCTCAATTCTGCAGCAAACTTCAGCTTGGTCTGTGTTAAAAAGCCAGGACAAACCAAATCCTTCCATCTTTTTCCACATTGTCTATGCTGACTCATGAAAGTTTCTCTCAAAAATTTGATTCCTTGACATATTCAGGCACAGGGAGCAGAGAATACTGAAGGGACTATAGAAGTCTTTGCTACTCCTGTAGTGGTAGTGGAAAAGTGGCACACAACCCTTCTTTCCCACCATGCTGTTTCTCCAGCTGGCCTTAATTTTTGCCCTGCCTTACATTTCCATTCTCATGTCTGTCTCAGAACTTGTCTCCATGGAAAAATTATTGCACACAAGGCTGGGATGTGAATTAATAGCACATCCCTGCAGTGAACAATGCAGGTACAGTGAGGACTTGTGTGCACAAGGACCTTACTGTGGAGGCAGCCAAGGTGTAAATCTCCCCTGTCATGGCACCAGCTCCCCCCAAACACACTGCCAGTGTCTGCATGGCCCTCCCAGGCCCTGCTGGGGCTCCACAAACCCAGTGCCCATATGACATTCACAACAGATGGGCTTTTCAAACAAGAATTGTCCAGACATGTTTGCTGGTGTACATCAACCCATACCTGTGGTCCTGACAAACTTTGAGGTATTAATTCCTGCAAATTTCTTGAGGGGTAGGAATGTGGTATTATTATTTAGAGAAGGGAAACTGAGGTGTGAAGGCTCATGAAATGCCCATGGCCTTCAGATGCTGGGATCCAAAATGCCTTCCCTGAAGACATAATAAAGAGGATTGCTGAGAGTAGAAATTGGCACCCAGTCCCTGAATGCTGTACCCTGTTTATTAGAACTCTAATTAATAGAGCTCTAGATTTCTTTTCTCCTATTATTTTTTTTCTTGTCTCCTCACTGCTTCTTTCAACATCTAGCAGTTTCCATGTTGTTCTTGCAGGTCAAAGCTTCCTCAAGAAGCTGTTTTTGACTCCACCACCTCCAGCCAAGCCAGAGGAAGTGAGGCTCCTCCACTTGCTTACCTAGGAAAACAGAGTGGGCTTCACTGTGGGACAGGTGTGGCACCACTCACTCATGGTACCACTCAGGTTTTCAGCCTGACTCTGCTTCCAGCTATGATGAGTCACCAGACTGTGGAGGAAGTGGGAACAGTTTTTAAGACAGTTTTTAAGTTTTTAAGTGATGCTAGTCAGGTTTATTTAGGTAATGAAAAATGTATGGTGACGCTTAGCCTGCAGGAGAGAAGTGCCAGCACTGGTAGGAATCTCATAGTAAATTGGATTAAAAAATATGACTCCAAACAACATATTCAGGAAATTGTCACAGGCTGGAGAGTTCTGGTTGGAGGACATAGATGGGCCCAGAATGACAGAGGAAGGTAAGGAGAACAGCACAACTGAGGCCAAGTAACCTGGGAATTATGATATCTGGTAACCTGTATCTATGAGGCCTGGTCATAGGTACAGATCCAGGCAAGGATGCAAACTGGATGTCAGTCACAGTGCTTCACAACAGGAAGAGCACCTCTTTTCTTATGTTCAGTCTGTATGCTGGTCCGAATGGCACACTGTGCCCTTTTAGGGCTTGCTGGGCTAAAAGTCGTTTTCCCTTCTGAAGCACTGAGGCTTTTCTGTTTATGGCAGGATGAAATGGATGGTGGCAGAGACAGGATGAGCTCACAGTGTCAGTTGATGAAATGTCGTTACTGACATTTAAGTAGAACTTAGGTGCTACCTAAGCCCCCCAGTCTTTCCAATTTAGCAATGATTTGCTGTTCCTGCTGCTCCCACACCTCTCAGTAACAAACTTCAGAGGCTTTGCAAAACCTTCAAGAGGATATAAGTGGCAACACCAAAATCTAATTTCAGACATCTAAGACCTGATGCTGTATCTGGCCCTTTGTGCAAGAAAAAACCCTTAGTAGTGGCTATTACATTTAAATGTAAGTTGAGTGGGACCAGGAGAATTGCTCCCTGAACTGTGCCAAAAGCCCTGTTAAGAAGTCAAGGCTGGTATATATATCAATCACACCAGCATAAAAACACATCAAGGGGAGATAATTGTCCCCCAAGCAAGCCTTATATTTCACAGAAAACTCAGCTGAAGTTAACTCAGTTAAAATAGGTCTGAAGAGAATGACACTGGAAAGTTCCTGATGATTTCTTGTGATATCATAAAATAACCTTGTAATTATGATTAAAGCTTTATTTTCTTTGGCTTCAGAATTTATCTTCTTCCCTGGTTGTGTATTTTGGCTTCCTGGTGACTTCCATGGAGCAGTGGAGCAGTCTGGATTTAGAGAGAGTCAGTCAAACCCCAAGCCAACCTACTTGGCCATGGGGCAGCCTCCCCACTGGAATTAATCCCTCTGTGTGGGGACTTCCAGAATTTTAAAATAAATCCCTCGTCTGACACCATCAAAGATGTGACAGAGAGGGCAGAACATGGAAGGCATGTTGAAATAGCTGGTTCAGCCAAAGTTTTGGGGGCAGATGTGACCCAAAGTAAACCCTGCTGTGTTTGAGCCCAAGCAGCAGCTGCCTCAGCCTCCAGACAAACTCATTCCTGAGGCAGTGACCAATGACAGCCACAGGGCTGTTGCAGATATGCCAGAGATGTCCTATCCTGGCAGGTCCTGGTTCTAAGACACTCAGCACACAGAGGAAACCCAATGTCAGCCAGGGCAGACCATGTGTGACAGGATGAGAGTAAAGGTGAGCAGCCTCTGCTAGCTGCCACACCCCTGCTCCAGCCAGCCTGGACTCTGTGCTTCAAGGGTCCTGCAAACATTCCCAATCCATACCCAATCCTCCCCAGTGTGTCAAGGGGACCTTCTCAAACAGTCACAACTGTTAGAGCTCTGGACTCCTCAAAGGAAACACGGGAAGCAAGGCCCAGCCACAACTAAGCCATGTCCTTTTCTTTTTTTTTTTTTTTTTTATTGTTTTACATACCACAGATTTATTTCCTTGCAAAGGAGCTGTATAGGGCAGGGGAACAGAGGGCATGTCTGTTGTTTGCAGTGGAGCACCTTGAAGAAACTAAACTAGCACTCAAAGCTGAATAATTGGTGCAGCAGAAGGCTGTGCCCATGCTAATAGTTTTTGCTGAGATGAAGCTTATTAACATGTGCACTGGTGCATCTGTATTGCCTCTGGGACTCAAACTCAGCGTGGTTCTCTGCTGCACTGCATAGAGGTTTTACCTTCCTCTGACCTTGCTCAGGCTCCTTTGTCCTGTTCTGCTGTGCTCCAAGTTAACCTTTTGTCTGCCTGGGCTTATATTTTAAATCCAGGAAACTTCTTCAAGTCTCTTCTTCGCTAAAGGTTTTAGTTGTGCTGAAAGTATTTTGAATTCCATTGTTATGATGCTTTGATTTGAGGAAAGTTTGTTGTGAAGTGCATACTTCAAATATTCTGCCCATCTCTAAACTGAACTTTTAAGCTATTACAAGTGACAAAAATCCTCACTCTGTGCTTGCCCTACTGTTGTAGTTTGGGGCAAGAGGTGTGCTTTTACTGCACCTGGGTTTACAGACTGAATCCTTGTTTGAGAGACAGAAAATAAAAATTAAACTGTTCTTATAATATCCAGACTGTGCTCTTATTTCATCTACTAGAGGAACAAAAATGTAACTTTTGGGGACTAATTTGAAATAGGCTGGAAAAAAATATGTGGTGTTTGTATCTGATCTCTTCTGTGAAGTGCAAAGCAAAACAAACCTCTGTGTTTTGATTCACTGCTGCTGGCACAGTTTAGGTGGGGTATGCCAAGGTGTTATCTCTTGTCATTAAGGTCATAACAAAGTCCAGATAAGGTGTGTGACACACCTAATTTATCACTCTGTGCAAAACAGCCACCTTGCTGCACCAACAAGTTCACTCACATAGTTCAGTCTACAACCCACCCAAGGCTTCCCCACTTTACAGACCCTCCAACCAGAGCCAGAACAAGCCCCAGCAAACACAGGCTTTAGCAGTGTTTTGCTAACAGTGCCAACCATCCCAATCTGCATGTTCCATCTTGAAATGCCCTCTGCTTAGCTGTAGTTAGTGGTTGTCCCAGCCCAAGGCCTCTTTTCAACAATATGTGCACCAAAACTGAACACCCACTAATTAAGTAGGTGTATTTTGGCCCCAGACAGATTTCAGACAGCATCTGGAGACTCATCATTTGCTGTTTCCCCTCACTGTTGCAGTGTTGAGATCACCTCAGAGTAACCCTGTGAGTGTTCCATGGACAGTCACCACACCAAGAATTAGCAGATTTTGCCTGTTCATCTCTTTTGTGAACTCCAGTTTTGCACCAAATGCAGCACATCTCCTGTGTGTATGTGATTCAGATCAGGTAATCATCCTACACAGTGTAAATCAATGAGATGAAATGTATCCATTGACAGCACTTACAATTTTGCCCATTACTATGAAATCCTTTTTCTTTAAATGGAAGGTGCTTTTATGAATGCACTGAAGCATAGCTGACAAAGCCTCCAATACCAACTATTGCCTAAATACTGCAAAACATAACAGTTATAAAAGATACATGTGGTGCATATTTATAAGGATTAGACTAAGCACTTTGTTGAGTTGCTGCAGTACATTTATCCCCTTTTCAGGTTACTTATAGACCTTGGATATTTTCTTCTTCTCATGACTCAAACACTTGTCTGTGAGCTTACCAAGTCTCCCTGCCTTTCCCTGTGCTGCCGGTGTAAAATATGTACTTCTAAAACTGTGTTAAAAAAATTCCCTGCACTGTAATTATTCTTTATGCTGATATAATAGACCAGTAAATGTTCCTACACTTCTTGTAGGACTAATTACATTTCAATAATGTGAATCATCCCTGGAGCCACTTCTGTTAAATATTTTTGGAGCAGTAGCGAGGGAGTTTGTTATTTGTACACACTAGAGAAGTGTGGATTTTTCACACAGAGTAGCACAGCTCTACAGCAGTAATGCTCCTCCTGATGTGGCCATGCCAGGTCAGGGTAGATGCAGCAGGGGAACACATCAGCTGGAGGATTTGCTGCATTCCATCTGATGCACCAACTCGTCACACTCAGAAATCAGATTTTGCAGTGGCAGAAATAAGTTTTGCTTGAGACACCCATCACAATCAGCTCATTAGGAGCTGCTGAATAAAATGCAAATTTTATGGATTGTTCATGTCTTAAAAATGTAAGGGATTCCAAACCCACGTCTTGTTGAATTGGCTAAATTAAATGATTTACTATAATTTGCAGATTAGCAAATAAATCCAGAAAAGTGTTGAGACAAGCAAACAGGGTAATTTCAGATAAAGCTACAATTCCTTGTAAGTATCCTATAACAACTTGGAAAGGCACCCTGCCTATTTATTGACTTTTGAGGAATAGTTCGTTTTTGGACAAGGAGCTGACACGGGGACAGTCATGTCACACAGCAGGGGAAGCTGTCACAGATGCTGTAGCCTCACTGCTGTAGCTCAGTGTGTTGGAGTCAGGTGAGTCTTCACCCACTGCGCTCTGCAAGCAGTATTTACAATACTCTACAGCTCCAGCTGCTGCCCCTCCTCAAACACAAGAGCCCTGCACCCTGTTCTGCCCTTGGGTGGATCAATCTGGCTTCCTGAACCACATCTGTGAGCAGCTACTGGTACAGCCTGCCTGGGCTGCTCCATCTGAATTGGCCCTGCACCAGAGCTGGGTGCTGTCAAACAGGTAGTTTGGGTTTGGGTTAGGAACAGCAGGATAATGAACCTGCTGCTGCAGGGAGACAATGAAGGGCTGGGAGTAGAGAGGTGTCCAATAGGGAAGGGCCCCTGGAGCAGCTGGGTGTGACAGAATTGAGCTAAGGGAGATATGGAAAGGGAAGTCCTTGGCAGGAAAAGACAGACAGAAAAAAGAGAAGACTGAAAAAGAATTAAAAAAACTATAAAGAGGAACAAATTGAGATTTGAAGACAGAAAGTATAGGCGGGAGATTTTGAAGAAATTTCTAATTGCCAGAAAGAAATGAGCCTTTGGGGACAAAATGAGAGAAGTAAAAATACCTGCATTTCACCTATTCGTTTTCCCTACCAGGAGTTTCAGTTTTTACTTTTAGTATGGTCATTGAAGACACTTGAGAATAGGACAAAGCTCTTTTTAAGTAAGTCAGCGCTGCTTGTGGCATCTCATTAAAATCTCTCTGGTCTGCAAGTAAACCAACTCTTTGGGGTTTGAGTTTCCAGACCAACACAAGATTTCTTGCAACACCAGATTGTATTTACTCAAACCTCCTACCTGCTACAGACCCTTTATTCTGCTGGTGAGAAAAGAACAAAAATCATATTAAGAATATGTCTCCTGCTTCCTGGAAACATGGAATGAAATTATTCTGTTTGTAGTCATCAAACCCTTCCACAGAGTTAATGTTTCTGATGCAAAACCAACAAAAATTATAATCATTAATAATAATAATAATAATTTCACAATTTAATATTAACCTGTATCCATAGAGATGAAGTACAGATTTCCAGAGTATTTGCTAAATGAACATTCAACAGTCGACACTTAGGACATGTGAAGGGACACAGGACATGACAAAGAGAATCAGTGAGTTGCTCTGCAACGTGTCCAGTGCAGACTCAGTCTGTAATACTAGAAAATGAAATACAGACATTTCCTTAGGCTTTGTTTCAGCCAAAGAAGCTGTGAAATGGGTTTTTGAGCTCTGCTCATGACTTGTCATATGGAAGCTGCCAATGCATGGCTGAAATGGCATATTTTTCCTGTCTCCACACCCCCTTCTCCTTGTGTTCCCTTTCTC
Source organism: Certhia americana (assembly GCA_018697195.1). Lineage (NCBI taxonomy): Eukaryota > Metazoa > Chordata > Aves > Passeriformes > Certhiidae > Certhia > Certhia americana. The sequence goes on from CM031863.1 coordinate 7,584,314, forward strand.
CTCTTTAAATTCTTCTTCCTGATAGAAAGGGATCAGAGCCAAAATTCCCTAACTCTGGAAACTGCGTGGTTCTGAGATTTTGACTTAATTTATCTTTACCTGATGATGTGAGTGAACTGCAGCCCTGTTGACTACTGTGGTGTTATCTGAGGCTAAATCAGTCTATACCTGCTCCACAAAGGAAGCATTGTACAGCATGTTGGCATTTGATCATGCTGGGGAATGAAAGCCATATTTGAGTGAGGCCTACAAGTGCCTCATTACTGCACTGTAAACAACTGGATAGTACAGTATTGGACAAGGCTCTGAGTGCTATGAACGCCTTCACATTCACTGTATTGATTTGCAATGTGCACAGTGATGGTCTGCTGTAATAAATACAAATGCCATAGCGTAGAAATGTCAGAACAACTTATTAAAAATGTGTCTCTTCCTTGCTCATGCAGTTCAGCTTGTACATCTGCACAGCTGCAGGGTTGTGGTGAGGTGAGGATGGAGATGGTGCTCAAAACTCAGTATTGCAAGAATATAAATTCAGCATAGAAACACAGCCACTACAGGCCAGTCCTTTCCTTTGTCTTTGTGCCTCCCTGTAATAGACAAGGCTTCTCCTGTGCCTCAGAATATATTTCACATCACAGAGGATAATACATTGTTTCTCACATCTCAGGAAGGTTCAGGTGGTACCAGGTATGCCCACATACCACAGGCAATTCTGTGCCCACATTCTAACTCTCAGAGAAGTCGGAAACAACACTAGAATCACCATTTCTCTTAACAGTGCAATTATTTTATGCAAGCACGGAAATGCCTCAGCATTTACCAGGGCTGCAGTTCAGAGAAGCCTCCTGTGGCAGATCACAGGTATGCTTCTGCTAGGGGCACATAAAGCCTGCATGTGCTCTGTTATATACACGTGTATCTCTCAATAGATATTCATGTATAGATCATTATTCTTTGACCAGATCAGGTTTGTATGACACCTGCCTGATATCTTGTTCAACTAAATGGTGAACCAACTTCCTTAGGAAAATGTGTGTCCCTCTGTCCTTTTCTTGAGGTACTATTTCCCAAGCCATCCCTCTCTGTGAAAACTGAGCTGGGCTGAGCCTCCCAGCTGGACTCTCTCATTTCTGTCAGAATCCATACACTTACTGGTAGTTTTCTCTAGGGTTTCCCCACATGTCTTGAAAAATCTGTCCATAGCTCTAAAAATATCTGTCCCAAACTCTAACCAGTGGAGAAAAGTGAGAATCAAACCAGGAAAATGGCTTTTCTGTATAGGAGAAATGACAGGCTAATCATTGTAACCAAAATAAATAAGAGTTTATGAATAAGTGTGGAATGTGGCAGGAACTATGGAAATGCTTGGAGGAAAAGTGGATGGAAATCTTTTGCTGGAAACTTCCACAGTCATGAATATAAATATCACCTATGCTTCAGAACTGTACACCTATACAAACATTCAGACAGGTATTTCCATGATATTCAACACCATGAGCATTTTCCAGATGACAAACGAATTAAAACCCATCATATATTAGTTGAAAGAGGATTACTGTGCTCACCATTCAGACTGGAATATTGAAAGATTAGATGACTTAGCTCAAATACTGGGCTTGTGACACAACTGAATCTATAAGCTCTGATTCCATCTGACTTGGTTCTTGAATATATATAAAAATTGTCCTTCTAAGTTCTGTAACAGAAGGGATCTACAGAGTTTCACGGAAGTTTGTAGATGTAGCTATAGGAACTGCCAGGACTGCCTATTTTTTAGTGTTGTTCTCATCGTTCAGGTACTCCTATGGATTTGGAGATCTTCTATAACATCCTGCTGCAGCTGCCATAAGAAATGGGAGAGTCTTGAACAGGATAGAGAAGGTTTTCTCCCCAAAGTCCCTCATTTGATAAGCGTGCCAGGAGAGGGGAGGAGAGCTCGCTGTTAACCGCATCTGATGGATAGTCCCTGAGGCACCACTGCCATCTGGTGAAAGCTGGAGCAGCCCATGGGGATGTGTTAGGGAGCCAAAAGTGACAGCCTTACCACTGCACTAAGCCCAGCAGAAGGGGAGCAGGATGGCCCACAAAACTTTATTGAGAGCTTTCCTTTGGAATTTTTTGTTTTAAGTCTGTTTTACATTTCTAAACCAAACTCATAATGATTCACACAACCTTTGCACACTCATCAAAAATTATAGGAATTAAATCCTGAGGACCATCTCTATGAGGAAATCACAGGATATTGTCTTCTCAAACTTGGGAATATTGGTGAAGGTTAGCTACCTTTGCAAACCCATTCTCTGAATGAGAATCAGGAGGTCCCCTGTTTGTGTTGTGCTAATGCCCTGTTGGGGAGCAGGAAGAAGTGGTTACTTTTGCAACACTGAACACACTTTATGGGCACATTTGTCAAAAAAGGAAGTAAAATGCTTTAGGATGTGAGCATCTATTGACTCTTCAGTTCCCTGGGCTTAGGAAAACAGGCTGGTTCACATCCAGGACACTCAAAACTTGTCTTGGCCAGACTGGCTAGGCAGATGAGGGAAAAGGAGCTGCTGGAGTGAGCAAGCTGGTACAGGTATCCATGCTTTGTGAGGAAGAAAAGAGGTGAAGGAAGTAGGAATTATTCCAAAAGCCAGAGGGTGTTTTTCTATTACTGAGCCGATATTCTACATGGCATAGGGGAAGCCTACAAGTATGGTGTCTCCTGGGGGTTGATCTATTTAAACCAGTATGTTGAATTGAGTAGAAAACTGCTGGCTAAGTAGACCTTGGTCAAGCACCGACCTCCTGTAATCAGAGTTCCCTGTAAGAGATGTGAGAGTGAAGAAAATCTCTCCAGCAGAATCATACTCTTAGTTTGTTACAGCTGGTTGGGGTGATGGATATACAAAAACATTTGCTTTGTCTTTGCACTCTTACTTTTAGAATCAAATTTATTTGTATTTTTTATAATATATCTTGAAAATTTATTATTAAACTGTTCATGGTGTAGTGGGTTATTTTGCCTTAAATCTTAGAATCATACTTAGAAATAGTATCAACTGCTGTTTTGACAAGGAGAGATTGCATTACAATCAATATTACATATTATATCCTGGGGTTTGTTGTCAGCAGACAGTATTAAGACATACATAATTTATTAACAATTTCAGTAGGGGCCCAAAGACCTAAGTGAGAATCAGGCCAAGTTTTGGCCAATCTTTGGTTAAGCTTTTAATGACTTTGTAGGGGCTAGGTTGCCTCCACTATAGTGCAAACCCATTAACTTCAGTGGAGTTAAATAACCAGTTGTTCAGGGAAGTAGAAAATGCAGAGACTTAACAACTAAGTAATAGGTTTTTCAACACAACAAAAACAAAGGAAACGAAGAGATTTCTATTTTGGATAATCAATTTTGCATCCTAAGAACACACTGGCTAAAGCACTGGAAGCTATGAGAAGCCAATTCTTTACGCTACCAGCCAGAACCTTGCTAGAGGCCTGAATACAGTGTGTCATTATGATTAATTATGGGTAATGAGTGTTTTATGAACCTAAGAAAGAAAAGCATTTATTTTTCTGGTATTATAGTGGTAGTGTCTTGTTTTGTTTAAAGCTGGGATTGCAAAGCGAAGCAGATGATGAAACCCTTTTATTAGCTCTTTTGTTTAGCACTGGACTGTTTACTACACTTATGGGGCCAAATCCTCATCACACAGTGGCTCTGCCAGTACAAGAGACAAGGACCCAGCTCTGGGATTTTGCATCTTTGCCTTTTGCTCTGCTTAATCCACTTTCTGTGTCAGAAACCTCACAGACCTATCTAGGGTTCAATGAGTATAAGAGGTGATAGGACTAGTCTGTTCCAAGAGTGGTCCTACCCCCAGAGTTTATGAGCTCTGGGCCTGACAGAGACTGCTGGAACCTCCAGGAATACTTTGATTCATTTTTGAAAGCTCTTAGACCAGGTCCTTGGGGGTTTCTCTGGAACCTTCTGGTCAGGTTGAAGAAAGCTTGAGAGCAGTGATGGCTGAGGGGTCAGAGCTATGACAAAGGTCCTGTGCAAACAATCCTGCCTGGAACTGCAAGCCAGTGGCAATGCCACCAGCACTGTCAGTCCAGAGTGAACCTCTCCTTTCAGGCTTGGGGGCTTTCCATCCCTCCAGAGCCTCCATGCTTCCCAGGCTGGGACCCCTGTAAAGTCAGCAGTGCACACCGTGCTGGCTTTACCCACAGAGGTGCTCTTGGAGATGGGCAGCAAGAGGGCAGTAAAGCCCCTCTGCTTCATCCCTGTGTTTTAGGAGTCTGGGGGCAGCGGGGCAGCATAAGGGATTTTGGCGCTATTGCCCCCAAGTTTTAAAGAAGGGATGGAAAAGAAACAGGGGGTAAAAGCGTGAAAGGAGAGAAAAGCAGGATCAGGAAGGGATGGGAGAGCGGGAGCCGGGGCTCCGGCTGTTCCCCAGCGCACCAGGAGGTGGTGCCCAGCCCCTGCGCATCCTGCGGGCAGGGACAAACCTCCTTCTGCCGGGGACAGCGCTCCGGCTTGTGCTGCCCAGGAAAAACACTGCGGGTCTCGCCCTCCTCATCCTAACTCTGGTCTTTTGCTTGGCATTCAAGGCTGGCAATGGTAACTGTGCGAAAGGAAGCAAATGCAGGTGAACTTTTCACTGCGAACTGCTGTTGTCATGCTGCAATAATGGTAATAAAATAAAGGTATTGCCAAATGACTTCTAGGGTGATTATATTTACAGGTCGAGAGATTCTTGCTGGGAAGAATGCAGGCAAAAATATGATGTGATTTTAGATTCCTTGTGCTTGCTTTTTTCATCTTGCTCAATTCCTTCCTTATTTTTTTTAGCTTTTTCATTAAATGATTCTAAAAGTAAATTAATAAGGGTAAAAAAATAGGTTTTCATAAACTATAAAATCCACGTGTACAAATTAAAAAAAAAAATTAAAATACATGTCATGAAATTGTATTATCAGCTATCTCATATTTAAAATGCCAAACATCTCCCCTTTCTCCTTACTGAAATAGTGTACATTTGTAATACGGATTTTTAAATATGTTATATGGTATTTTCTGAAAATATAACAACACTATTTTTTTTTTTTTTTTTTGTGACAAAACCTGGCTTAATTGCTGAATTCCTGAAACATTAGAAAAAGAAACATATTAGTTTCAGTCAAACTGAAGTGTTTATTTCATTTTAAAAACCTTAGTGTGTGATTACAAAGCTGCCATATGAAAACACATTTTTCATTGTGAAAGAAAATTATATAGACATGAATTCAGCTTATCAGAAAATAAAAAACAGACTCAGTCTATTGTACCTAAAAGTTTTGTCTTGTTTTGGTTGTGTTTTTTAGTTGGTTTTTTTGGTTTTTTTTTTTTTTTTTTTTTTTTTTTTTTTTTTTTATTTAAGAAGAACAAGGGTCTGTAAAAGAAACATTCATTTAAGCTCCTCAGTTGGCAGTGATTAACAAAGTTTGTTGTGGGATAGTATAGATTACCGGTATACAAAAAGCAGTATATTCCATTCTTTCTCCAGCACAAAATGAAATATAGTTTTTTATAATTTTTTTGACACCTTTAACCTTTTTCCTGTTCTGGTTAGCAAATCTTTTTTTCAGCTAAATGTTACATATGTTCCAGGTACAGAAGCTTCTGTTGTTTTTATGAATGCAGAGTTCTTCAGGCAGTTTGTATACGTGTTGTTAGAAGCATATCTCCATTCAACACATTACTGAACAATCTTTTTCTAAGGTGTGGGGGCAATTAAGTTGTATAAAGAATAAAGAAACTATAGAATTAAATTTGTGCTCCTTGCTTTTTAAAATTCTGAGAAATACTGGACAGGTTTTTAAATCCCTATATTCATAATAACACATATACCTATTTATTTTGCATTTTGCTATGGAGGTGGATGTCATTTTGGAAGTGAGGGGTTAGGGAGGAAGACTGGTAAATGTAAACAGCTGTAAATGTAAACACACAAAGCATCATCCAAAAGACTCAATAACATTATTTTAAATTTCAGCTAAAAAAAAAAAACCAAAAAAACAAAAAACATTTAGAAGGTTGTATCAGAATCTCTGTTACTTTATATCAGTGTGGCTTCACTGCAGTCAGGGGAGCTAAATTGGCCCATGTCAGACAAGAGTCTGGGCTATTGTTTTGAACCTGATTTTAAGAGTAAGTGCTTTTCTACAAACCTTTAAAAGTTCATCTTTGCTAGTTCAAGAAAATGAATGTTTTGAACTCTGACTTGGAGCATTAAAAAACCTTTTCAGAATATAGCCAGATTTTCTGTTCTTGCTAATTTAACTTTCCCTTATTATCTTTAGAGAATGTCATTTTTCAAGCACGCTAATGCAGCAAACTTTTTTACCATCATTAAGAATCATGGTTTATTGGATTTCATCTGACTACTCAAAAAAACATTTGTTTAGTGACACTCTTAAGGACAAGATTGTACCACAAATGTCAGAAATGCTGTTCAAAAGTTTATGGGTAAAACATCATTGCTTTTAAGAGAACCTGGAAAGAAATGAAAATGTAAAAGTTTTAAAAGTTTTGCTTGACCTTTCTCTTTGGTGCTATAAGAAATGTATTTGGTCCCTGGGTTTTTTTCAAGATTCTTATGTGATAATAAAAAAAATTCTAATGAAGTTTAGAAAAAACATGCACAAGATAGAGATATAGCTCCAGCAGTGTGGATGCAGGTGGATATCTGTCACTCTTAAGCAATCATTTTCATTGACAGCTCTTGATAGCAGCAATGAAATGTACAATATTCTAACACCAAGATGACTTTATCTGGATTTTCATGTTGGTAAGCTAATGGAAAGTTTCCTATTTTATTCCTTTTCTTTGGATCTCTTTTTTTTTTTTTTTTTTTTTTTTTTTTTTTTTTTTTTTTTTTTTTT
>CM031863.1:7591238-7613843 GCA_018697195.1 Certhia americana
TTTTTTTTTTTTTTTTTTTTTTTTTTTTTTTTTTTTTTTTTTTTTTTTTTTTTTTTTTTTTTTTTTTTTTTTTAATCTGGTTTTAAAAAAATAAAACGTTGGAGAAACTGCATTTTAGACTTTTTTTATACCCATTGCTGAAAATCTGTCACAGCTACCAAGGAAAGCTAAAGAAAACCAGAAGCAGAAAGACTATTATTTATGGCTAGCAAGATACAGTATGGCACCATATGGTAGAATTTATCAAATTCTTTCCTCTCTCATGCAGGGCAAATAGGGGCTGCACAGTTACCTCTTGCAGTCCTTGCTTTGCTGGCCACTCATTCATTTATGCTCTGGGCTGAATCCTCCTCCACCTACAGCTTTTATAACCCTAAAATCACTTCAGAGGGCCAGTAAAGCAGGGCTTGGCCCTCCGTGTTTATTTCTTCTCTGCTGACGCAATTTTGTTCAAATGCTGTTTGCATTTCAATCAGCTGAAACAAGAGGATGGATAAATTAATGCCCGACTTAACTCTTCCCATCTGATACTGAAATGTAACAGTGCTCTGCCGAGGGTTTAAGTTTGCAGGGTGACACTTACCAGGTGTAAGGTGCTGTAAGGTTAAGAAGCATCAAACCTATAATAACAGCCTGACTTCCTCTTCATTTTGTTTCCCTTTGTGTTACATACTAGGGCAAGGAAGGTCTGCCAATCACTATCATTTCTTTTTCTTGTTCTGTAAAGACTGGGTCGTCACAGCAACAGGCCTGTGACAGGCTGGTATCCATTTAGAGCTCCAGGGGGGTCCTAATAGGATTGAACCAAAAGATCAAGTGAATAGCTTCCTATTTTAGATTTGTAATAACTCTGAACTGCTTGCATATACATGGACCTTACAGTGTTTTGAGGAGACTTTTTACCAGAGAAAAGATCTGTCTGTTTCTAAGAGCGCTGTACTTTCGAAAGGATGCCCCTTAGCCTACTCCATCCTTAGAAAAAGGAAGAGAAAAAAAAAAAAAAAAAAAAGACAAACCAAATTAAGCCCACTTCTCTTTCTCCTGAACACATGAAATTGGAAGGTGTCATTTCCTTTCATTAATTCATTTTGCCAGATCAAAGTAAATAGTCTGTTTATGGAGAACAAAGAAGGCCCTTTTTGGTATTCTGTTGAAGTCGCTATCAGATTCAGAAGTTTACTCATCTTTCTGAAATCTGGCAAGGCTGCACGCTGCTGAGATTACAGCCAAACAGCTCATGCAAAGCGGGCAAATAAATTCCATGCAAAACAAATTCTAACAGAGAAAGAATTAGGAGGAGGCATTTTGTTTATTTGGGAGACTCTCGAGAGGCCAGGGCTCACATTCAGCTTGCAGAGGGTTTGGTAAATCCACAATATTCAGCAAGCAAACGAAGAACCACTGGGGGAGGGAGGAGCTGTATTTTGTTAATGTTATTTTCGCCAATTATGAAATCCACCAGGAAACAGATCTTGCTTCATACATTTCATTCCCAGCCACATTCTTATATCTATTGTTTACTAAGAACAGTGCTTTATGTGCAACTTCTTGTAGGGCAAGATCCCAGGAGTAAACATGCCAAGGTCTAGCTTCAGGAATTGTAAAATACATACTTGAAAAGGAATAAATTTGGGTAGCTAGTTAATTTTCCTAAAGTACAGCTTCTGAAGGATCTCCTTCAGAGAGCGTGGGACTGTCTTATCTCAGGTGGGACTGTCATAGGAGTGTAAATGTCATTGGTTCTGCTGTCTCCTCCACACAGAACTAACTCTAACCAGGTTACAGGTGTGTGTTGAAGATCCCTAATGCTGCCTAGCCAGGATGTCCAGCCCTGGAGGGGTGTGCTTTGGTATCTCAACTTTGATAACACTGTGCCAAGTGATGACACCTGAAGGCTTGTCCAGGAGAGCCTGCCTTTTGAGTGCTCTCCTTGTACTCCTTTTTTTTGCTGCTTCGATGATCATCAATGCCAGCCTCTGCAACCAGCCTGAGACCACCTCTGAATCTCTCTGCAAGGAGAATTTTTGGTTGTTGTCTTCTCCACCTTACCTTAGAAAATATTTTGGGTTAAGCCACAGAATGCCTTCATTATCTTAAAACCAGCCCCAACTCTTTCAGGGGGACCTTCCATTGTCAAATAACCCTCAGTTTCTATACAAAAAGTGCAAGATTCACACATGTCAGGAAATGCTCACAAAGACTATGTCTGGGTAAGAAATTTCTTCTGTTTTGCATATAGGATCTTGGCACATACATACTTCCCTGGCACTTTTATCAGTACAAATTTTGTAAAGGATTTTGCATAGATTAGGGACCCAAAGGCACTCAGTTAATTAGAATTAGGAGCATCCCTCTGTGAGAAAGGATTAGGCAGGTAAAAGACTGGGACTGTGATCTGTCACCTTATAGGGACAATGGTGAAACTGCAGTTCATTGGTTCGGACCCTGTGTGTGGGGTTGAGATACATGACAATGAGCACCAAGATGAAGGGAGCTGGGGGAGGGACACGTAGCAAAACCCAGGGGCATCTGGAATGGGCTTTGAATGGATTTTCCCAGGGCATGTTTTCCCTAACCTCAAATTTCTCAAACTTCCCTTTTGCATTCAGCCAAATCAAAAGAAAGACATGCTAAACAGATTTTTATAAAGGTCCTTACAAGTGTTGCTGTTGTTTTTTACTCAGATTTCCTGGTGAATATGGTGTGACATGGTCTGAAAAATTGAAACAAATGTTGATGTTTTATGCATATTTTATTATGATTTGGGGGTTTCTTTGATGAAACCTTTGGCATACTTTCTATAATTAAAAAAAAAAAAAGGAAAAGATTTTTTTTTTTTCCTTTACTACAGCTTTCCTTTGAAAACCTGTGTCATGAGGACTGTCATTCTGGCAAAGGAAGCCTTAAAAGATCTTCTTAACAAAATGCAAGGACCACTTTGGACTGCTTACCCATAAGGTCCAAAGTTTTGATGAAATTATCTTAGATATTTTGAATATTGCTTTCAGGTTGTGAAGGAGGCAGAAAGTCTTTATGACAAAGAATGTATAAATCATGCTACAATCCATCCCACACTATGTTGCTTATTTCTTGAAACTCCACTATAATTTCAAACTTTAAAATCTGAAATTTGCATGCCCAAGAAAAAGGAAAAATATCAAGCCAAGTCTTTAATTTTTTTCTCCTGTGTCATCTCTTCTATTCAGCAAGGTCTACCAGCTTGATAGTGTCCCTGAAGAAGTTTAGTTTCCTGATGAGCCTGACCTCATACATAAGGGCAGTGAGAACCTGTTTGCTCAGGCATGTGTTCTCCAGTCTTCACCTGCAGAAGAAAAAACTGTTGGGCTTGAAGAGCTGTTTATAATATTTGCTTTTTCAGTGTATGAGCAAGGCAGTATTTTGCGTATATGTTTGTGAATGAAGCATTTACTCAGAGTAAAATTTATCTCTAATTCTTCTGTCTTGTGGTCATTTCTAGTCACTATAGGACTAAAATTTCATAACTATCTTCCAAGCAGTTTTCTCTTCAGCAATTTAATGTCTCTGATAAAAGGTTTCCAAAAGAACCCTGAACAAACCTGTTGTGATAGAGGTGTCTGTTCTCTCCTTCTGGCTATCTCCAAGTGTTGCAGTCCTAACTCCAGTTAGACAAAGACCCTATCTGTGACAAAAACAAATATTTTATTTAACCCTGCTATCTGATGTGTGTTCTCTTTTGTCGTGATCTAGACTAAGCTGTCCAGGTCAGGGATGGTCACCTTTGCTATTATTCTGTAACCTGTCTGCAGCAGAGAATTACTTTTTGGTTTATGTTGTACAGCACCTGGCTCCTGGCACAGTGCTAGTACAAATAATAATAATGTACAGTGCCTGGCACAGCAACACCTTTTGCTCTTTCACATGTGGCACTGCCATAAATGTGATAGTCCAATACTTCCAGTGAACACTTAGAATTACCTCTTACTGGAACTAAATGGATGTGGGCGCTCTCAATGATAAATCTGCCCACCCTGGTTCTTGCTTTTCTTTATGCAGTTAGCTGGAGTGAGGGATGGGATTTTTTTTCTGACGAAGTACCCACTTTTCAGCTGCAAGCACAAGAAGATACTTCCCAAGGGCTTGTTTGACTATGACATGGCAGAGCTGTGCTATTGCTATGGGTGATGGATCTCCTGGGGATGCCTTGGCCCTGGGTCTGACTGTGGCACTTCACGTTGTGAAGCAGAGACTCCACCAAGCTCCTCTCACGAAAGCTGCACTGTCTGTCCCGGGATGCCTCTCCCTCTGCAAGGTTTGAACAAGAAGGCAAACAGGCTTGGGTAGAATTACAGCGGCAACGCCAGAGGGGAGCTCTGGGATGAGGGAATTGCCCTGTGAAATAAATACTGCTCAGCTGTCAGCATGCAAGGAAAAGGGCGCTTAAGAATTAGAAAAAAGCAGAAGAAATTAAAATCAGCAGTTGTCCAGCCTGGCTTGCACCGAGCTGGGCCTGTCCCCCACAGCAGTAGGGCCAGCAGAGCTGCCATGGCCTCAGCCCCTCACAGCCCTCACAGCCCTGAGCCCTGTCACACATCCGGCCCGGCTCCTTTGCTCTGCCCAGAGACTCCCAAATATGACATTATTTACATCACTGATGTTTATATCATACCCATGTGGCAGAAATGAGTGAGTCCACTATTGTGGTGAAACTTCTTTCTTCCAATGGAAAAGCCCTGCCTGAGGTTTTGGACTCACTCTCTCTTCTCGTCTACTTGCAGGCCCAAAGGGCTTCAGCTCCATTAATGCCGAAATATCTTTTTTTTTTGCTTTGTCTGAATACAGGCCACAGCAATAAGCCTCAGGTCTGCCAGACTTGTGAAGGAGTTACACTTAGGAAAGCTCTAGAGCCTTCACAGGGAGAGGGGAAGAGCAATGAAGAGGAATCCTGGATCTTAACACCATTTTATTCTCTCAGCTACTTTTATGGGTGCTTGTTTACACCAACTTTCACCAGAGAAAGTCAGCCTGTGGCATGGGAGTTTGTGAATTTTACATAACTTCTCTGAACCAATTTCCAACCATATATTCTGTTAGAGTGCCTCAAAAAACCACCCACGTAACAATACTCCTCACTAAAAACGTACATTCAGATCATTACTGTGGAAAAGCATGTGGCTTGGCTTACTACAAAGCAAATTTCCCACATAAGCAAGCTCACTGTCTGAGAGAAGGAAGACAATTGGGGCATAAATCTTTTAAAAGTGTAAAATGATAGCTGTCTTGGCACTGGCAGATCTGATAAAGTGTATTCCACCTGGTGTGGAAAGGCAGCATATGGCCACAATAATCTGCAGTTCAATCAGAAATTCAAGGATTTAAGTCCTAGCCTGGAAGGATTTCTTGTCGCTGTCTCTCCTCAGCCCTGTCTATGGATAAGTCTGTTCATGTGGCATGAGGCAAAGAAAGGGGACGTTGTTCAGTGGTTGTGCTCTGGGTACAAGGAGCACTTGGCTTCACTGAATTTTACAGAAATTTTCTTTCAAATCTTCCCTTATGCAGGGAAACCTGAACAGTGGTTCCCATCTACAACCCACCTCCCAGATCTAAAACGTCTCCAAATGGATGCACCAAGGCTTTCCTCTCTAACACCCACAACACTTATAACACCTTTAATTACCAATAACTGCTCAAAGTTGTAATTTTCTATACTGCTAAGTCCAAGAATAGATATAAGAGTTGAATACAGAGAATATCTATAAATGCCTTTTCTGGCCTTATTCCTCCTGGAAGATCTGAGAAGGGTTCTCTGTTTTTTTTCATGTAGTTATAAACATTTTGTCTTTGTGTAATTTTTCTTTTGATAAGACAAAGCATACAGAGGAATCCACAAGTTAGTATGTGACTGGAGTGTTTGTACAGGCAATCTGTGAATTTCTCTTTTCATAACCATATTGGAAGGGCCTACCCAAGCTTCCATGTAAACCAGACATAGGCTGTGATTAAGTTCTGCTGAGCAAGACTGAACATTCCTGCTGGGAATCTGAAAAAGCAACTTTAATGAAGTAAGGAAAATCTCTGAAATCAATACAGGAAAGAGAAGATGACAGTTTTGTTATTCATTATCTTCTAGTTAAAAATCTATTTACGAGTATTCCAGATATTTTCTAAAATGGGGGGAAGCTATTGATAAAGTCTATGCTTCACATTTATATTTAGTGAACCTAAAGATAGTTTTATGCTAATATTTCTCAAAGAGAGGTGACCAGCAAAGAGCTATGTGTGTGCACATTTTACCCCAGGCGCCATGGCAGACACTTTACAGCTCAAAGCTTGACCTCCTCTGTGCCTTTTTGTGCTTTCCCCTGGGACTGATGTAAACCTTAATTAATTGATTTTAGACTATCCTAAATGGACTGCAGAAGTAACTTCGCTGCTTTTGGTTCAGGCTTTCAAAAAGGTCCTATTGCTGAAGGAGTCTGTGCTGGAAGACTGACCAAGATCTCTGTGCCTTTCCTGGAGCAGAACTAGACCAGTTCCAGCACACCTGTGACCTGCAGATGCTTGCAGGTATCGCTCTCTTTTGCAAGCAAGAGAAGAAATAACCCAGGGCAAACTTCCCACTGCTGAAGCAAGATGTAGGAGAAGCTGCCTTTCTCCCATATTGCTCTTCATCCAGTGACAGGGTTTATAAATCCCAGGGCCTGAGGGTTCTGTGCAGCTGGAACAAGGAGGGTCACTGATTTTCTCCTCTCCCTGTTTGAGTGCAGGGTCTCTGTGCCCATCTAGCTGTGTCCATTTCTTTACATTTTGTAACACCTTAGAGCAGAGGGACCTGCAGTACTTTTGTGTGAAGTTCTCCAATAAGGAAAGAATCTTATAGGAGTAGACAAATCCGTACACCTTCCTTAAATTAAAACTAAACTAAACAAAAAAAAAACTCCCCAAAAAGCCCCAAACTAACATGAATAAAGACCATTTTTGCCTGCAGTTTAAAGACAGCTGGAGTCACTCTCTATGAAAACAGCTTCTACATTTTTGAAAAGTACTAGGCCAAAGACAATCTTCTGTCACTACTACTTAATCTTGCCCCTCCAAAGGTCATTCAGTGGTACCACTAGGTTTTCGGCATGCCATTAAAAATGAAGAAAAAATGTTCTTATATGGTGATAGCATAATGAAACACAACCTTCCACTGGCCAGTGGGACTCTCTAGGCAGAGATATGTGGGGGTTTTACAGTGTTTGTGAAGGATACTTTATGTTCTGTAACATATGGTATTGTTGTTACTCTTTTGATTTGTAGTTTTGGGCAGACACATTCTCATAACCTCTGTGCGCCTTCGGCTTTGGAGGTCCTAAAGCTGCTATTGTTCAGTCAGTTTCCAAGCTCAAGAAGAATGTTTTCTTCATAAAGAACATGTTAAATATTACCAGAATTTCAGCATCAGTTTTATATTTCAGGCATATGATTTGGCATGTTCTACAGATGACGGAACATAGCTTTTAAGTTATGATTTAATTTAGTTTTTTTTAAATTAAAAAAGCAGCTGTTTCTCTACATATGAAATATGAGTCCTCTGTAACTTCACTTATATAAGCATTGTTTTCAAGGTATAACATATTGGATAACCTAAGAGCAGAATAAGGGCTGGATTCAAGATCTGTCTAGCCGCTTCCTACCACTGAGTGAGTGCAAGGCTTGGGTAAGCTTGACAAATCATTGTCAGTCGCTTGGATAAAGTTTATTTCTCTCTCTTCACAGTTATCATTCTTCTGCCAGACATACCTGCCTTCTTAGCTGAGTAGAGTCTGCACATTGGTAATTAGATTTATGGGAGTTTGGATGCTGGAATGAGTTTCAGTAATGAGTAAACTGAAGGATTGCAAAGGGAAAGGCAGATCTTTTGGATTATATTCCAAATACCACCTATGCTGGGTGAAATGTTCCTAATGCAGAGAAAGAGTGGAAGATCACTTTTATGGTCTGTTTTAAGAATGTAAGGAGTTAGTGTGTGATGTGAAGAATGTAAGATTCCCCTCATGTTTATGTGTTGCTGCTAGTTTGGCAAACCACACAGCATGAACTGCAGGATTATGTATGGACACCTTTACTGGTGCCTTGATTTTCTCAAATGACATAAAGTCCTTCTGGCTTTGCATGGTGTTTGATGTTAGTTTTTTTTTCCTACTGTTTTTTTTTGCCCCTTTTTAATTTGTGCTTTCATGAATTTCTAAAAAACAGTGAGTAAGTTGGCTGTATAATATTCTAAGGAAAATGCAGACAGGATATCCAAATGTGTGGTAATAACTGTGTTGCAGGCAGTGTAGTGTCTCTGTGGCATGAGACATCTCTCTTCTAGGAGTGTGAGAAAAAGAAATTTCTTAGGATCGAGTTTTTCCACACTAGACTAAACAGCTGTAACTCTGATAGCAAACAGCCACTAAAAATTGTTCTTCTCATTCAATATCTCTTTTGCTTACTGCTATTAGTCAGGAGCAGTTGTGGTGCAGGTGAGGAACCAGTGCTTCAGGATTTCTGAACAGGAAGGGAAAGAGGTCCATTTTTCATGCACCTATCTGCTCTCAGGTTCTTACTCATGTCTCTTCTTGGGGCATCCTATGAAGCAGTGATAAAATGAATGTCCCTGACATTTCCTGCACCTCCTTCCAGACATTGCACATCATTTATATGCAGTCTCACAATGCAATAATTTTTCTAACATATTGTGGGTAGCTGAAATATGTGGTACTACTTGTATGAGGACAAACCTTACTGCTGTTTTGTTGGGGTTTTTAAAATCAGTTTCAATGTATATCTTAGATGACATCTGTACACACTTTTCCAGGCTCAGACGGATCATGGCCATAATTACTGTGCCAGTGTCAGTTGTGATGGTTGCTCATCCTTGGTTTCATAGTTTGGTACCAAAGGGAGGTCTTGGTGTAATAATGAGATGGATAAAAGGCTTCTTCCTATCCCCACCTCCTATTAAATTGCCAAATCAAAATAGTTGATTGAGATGATCATGGTCCACAATTACTTCCAACGGTCTTTTAAAAATCCTTTCTTTTGTGGAATTCTTAAGATGTTTTTTTGAGCCCAAAAGCTTTAATATAAATAACTTCATTATTTTGATTTTACTCTTAAAAAGTCATTAAAATATTTCTTTTATAAAGTAGCTAATCCCATGGGTTAAGGTAATAATATGACATCAGCAGATGAAAAGTTTCATTTATCAAATAATTGAGTAAAATATTTAACCATTATTTGTCTATTCCACCTTGTTGTTTAGAAATTATTTTCTGAATTTAATCTGAATTTTCAAATATTTCTGTGCATAGTCACAACATTACATTTCCTGATGAATATTATTTTTTCTGAAAAATTTTACCCTGCTGTGTTGTAAATGTCCCATGTGACTGTAAAGTACTGGCAAAATGGGGGGTTTGGATAAAGGGCCAGCTTAATGCTTTATGTAGGGAATCTCCACCAAGAAATTCAGCTAAGAGAAGTGGAGTTGTTAATGCAAAGATTTTCACTGGGAAAAGTTGGGGACAGAATGAAAGCAATAAATCAGTGATTTAAATCAAGGCTAGAAGTCCATAAATTCCTTTTTCAGCAGTAGATTAAGCTGTCAGGTTTAACAAAAGCTCACAGCTCTTGCTGGTCCTGATTCTGCACGTGCTATTGCTACCAGGTGTCCTGCTCCCTTCTGGGACCTGCCCCAGAGGAAACAAGCCTGGGAGCTTGCCTAGGTGGGGCCATGCCTCAGACATGGCATTCATGGACATTTCCAGTGCTGCTGTGGGAGCCCTTTGATAATAAATACCAAGGCTACAGATTTTCCATGATCATGTGTCATAGGCTCAGTGTAAAAGTCTCACTCTGGAACTACCATTCTGATTTTTTTTTCCTGAATGGTCTGAATAAAAAGTCACATAATTATTCTTATACAAATATCTCAATAGGAATGACATATTTATATATATATATATATATATACATATATACATATATACATGTATACATATATACACATGCATATATAATTTTATATATGCATATGTAATAAACATTACATATTTATATATTGTGCATTTATATATTTTATATAAATTATATATTGAATATATACTTATTTCTCACTATTTTATCTGTTTTTTGATTTGAAAGCAGATCATTGAGATGAACAGCTGTAAACCACATTTTTTCTTGTCAGGTAAATTACTTGAATTTTTCTATTCCTTCAGTATGTTTTATCACACCACCTGCTGCTGTGTTGTCCTTGTCACAAGTCTCTCAGTGTATCCTACACAAATCCTTCTTTTCAGGTTTTATAGTCCAGCCATCAAATTAACTTTGGATCATAATGTTTCTTGAAAGATGATAAGAATTTCAGGGCACTTGTGAACTTCATCAGAGTGTGTTTGTGTGAGGTTAACAAGGATCAAAAATGGGCTATTTCTAGACATCAGAGGAGATCAGAGTGGGCTCATATAGTTTATGAGTCCTATTTTGTGGACAGTATCTGCAGCTCCTCTCTGGCAGCCGTTTTACCTGATGGTGCTCTGCACCCTGTGTTTAAAATGAGTCCCTCTCTAAGGTGTTACCTGCTATTCCTCCTGATGGCTGCAATTGCTGAGAGTGCTGAGTGTATTGAAACTCTGCCATTGAGGAAAAGCAAGAGCTGTAACTGAAATAACATTAGCAGCAGAGCTGGGAGCTGCACTAGATCCTACAGGCAGCTCAGTCCCTTGGAAAAGGAAAGTTAAGTTAACTTTAGGTGTTGCAAATGTCTTCTGTAGGGCATCTGCTCAGCAGAAATTTCCTCTGCAGTTCCTAAAGTCTGTCTTAGACAGGTTAATAAATCTCTGCCTCTCTTTGGCTGCAGACATTTGGCATTTTACAGCTGCAGAAGGTGGAGAAAGAGAAAGTTACATCTTGTATGGAAAGATAAATTCTAGGGCAACACCAAAGGAGTACACAGACTTCTTAATTCTTGATTCTCTCTTATAAGTAGTAGAGTGTGTTGTTTTGCTATAAAACAAAGGCTCAGAGTGCAGAAAGAGCGAGGATTGAGAAGGCTGAGTGGACAGAAACGAAACAGATTTCTTTGCAGAGGAGACTGGGGAGATGTAAGGAAATCTGTATGTGTGTATGTGATTTGTGGCTGTCACTGAAGCTACAGAGTGGCCTAAATCAGATTATAGAAACTGTGATTTATTCTATACCGCTGATAAATGAACTCAAATAATATTGATTCAAGATATTTTCTTATTTTAATGGGTTTTGTGTACATCCAGTTTGAAATGCTCAACAAAGTTATAAAAATGTCCTATCAAGTTTATGTGCTTCTAAATTGTGATTAATTTGATATACAAAAGACTAAGTCTAAAAAGAATAGGAACTTTCATAACCCAGTGATTTAGTGCAAAACATAAAATCACTGGCAAAATAATACAGTTATGTGTTTAAAAAATGTAAGGAATAAGTTCCAATGATGCCATAAATTCCAGGAAAATATTTTGGGAACTACAACATAGAAATTTATTGAGGTTTGGCTGGAATAATGATTTCTTCTTGGCCAACAAAACATTTTATAGCTTTAAATCTATGGATCAGTATCAAAGCTGATTTTATCAGAGGGGCTTCTTTAGATTCGTATGTAATTTCCTAAATTTAAAATATTAAAATAGCAGGTAAATTAACAATTATTTTACACTTAAAATGTAACAATTTAAATTAAAATTTAAGCAGTTTATATTGTGCATGATAAATTTGCAAGGTACGTAGGCTCAGCAAGACAGTTCTCATTTTACCCCGGGATGGTGTCAGGGGCGCTGCTGTCAGTGTTCTGTTTGGTTCTCCAGGCAAACCTGATACAGGGTGGGTTTGATGGAATTGTCTGATACTTTGGAGGCTCACAATTCAACCTCTAAAAAACGCACACCTCTGTAAGCAGGAGAGCTACACAAGGAAATCGTGCTACCCCTGATTGCCATGAGCTACCACAGAGGGAGGTTCTGTTCCATTGCCTTCCAGGTCCATTTACCCTTCTGCAGTGCAGAGATGTTGCCCTGAACCCCTTCTTTTTAGCAAGGCAAAGGAAAGACTGTGGAAGATCTGACCACTTTTATTGTCCTCTCTGCAATCCTGCAAGATCTTTTCCCTTCTATAATGGCTTGGGGTGTTTTTGTGGTCAGGCAGAGGTGTGATGCCTGGAATCTATTAATATGACGAAGTTTTGGCACTGCTGAATCTTTAATTCATTTGAGCCATGGCAAGAGATAGGGATGTTCAAAGGCAGAGTGCTGCACTGCTCAGCTCTTCACTCTGATCTTTTCTGTTATGCTCTAAGTGGGTGGAGGTTTAAGTGACTGTCAGGTTAATAAAACTTGATGTTCCTGTCCTAAGGATTTTACTATCCAAAGTTCAGTTGCATATTATCACCCAGATTCAAGGACTTTTGAAGTCAATTAAACCTTTTCCATTCATGTCCCAGTTCCTGAAACACATTTGAGCTATGCATTGCAGGACCATGACTGAGAGTACGCCAGGGAGAGGCAGAGGAGGCATTGTCCCATTCATCCTCCAAGCAGATAATCCTTGAATACACTCTGTCACCATTTCAGATGTTTCCAGAGACCCTGTGGCTCAGTCCATCCTGGTTGAAGCTTGAACTGCATGAATTTGCAAAACCCTTCAGGGCAGAGAGAGGATATTTTGTGTCTGCTGTACCCTGCTTTTCTCTGCCTTGTTTGTGGTGACATGGAATGATACAGAGTGCACTGTCTTAGGTCTTGCAGCTCATGGCATCTGCAGGGCTCTGTCCATTGCCTCCTTCCCAAAGAAATCATGGTAAGAAAGGTGGGGATGGCAAATTGGCATTGGAGTGCAGCAGAGATACAGCAACACCAGCATTAAATTTTGGGGCCTCTCTGAAGGTTTCAGTCCCACTGGAGCAGCACAGGACTTGGGACAAATGTGAGAATCTGTTAAAGGACGAGAATAAGTGTTTGAGTCTTGCTGGTCTAGGAATAATACCTATGAAATTATATGTATTATACATACATAATACTCTGTCCAGCTGCTTCAAAAGACAGTGTGCCTTCACCACATGTCTCTGGCACAGGGATCTCTTGAAGCTTGTGTTTGCAGCAAATGCAAAGGTCTATGAAGGCAGTGTGGCTGCAGTGCAGTAAACAGCCCACAGAGCTGCAAAATCCCAGTCTGAGCTGGCTGCCTTGGCATTTAACAGCTTAGTTTTAGGGTAATTCAGATTGGAAGCTAGACTTAAGAATCAGATTTACCTCATTTGGTAGTGGAAATGTTAATCTGGGACCTGCTTTTATCTGTCCAACGTTTCTAGTCTTCAATAAGGGTTACTCTATTTGGCCAGGAACTGAAGTGGTTTCCTTGTGGCTATGTGAGAGAGGAAAAATAAATCAAAGGGTCTAATTCTGAAGGAAGCAGCCTATTCTCTTGTGAGAAGTCTTCTCTCTCTTTTGAGAAGCCTTTGCTTTCATGTAGAGAATCATCCCAGAGTTCTGGCAAACTAAGAGAGGTTTTTCTGGGTTATTTGCTGGGGAAAAGGCCAATAATGCAATTTAAAACTGCACAGAGTCCAAATCTTATTTTTATCTAAATCTCCCAAAAGTGTTGTTTTTTGCATTCATGTCACTTAATAATTCAGTCCTGATCTTCCAGTCTGTCTTTATTTTCTGTCCCATTTTGGGGTTTCAAATACACTCCCTTTTCCTCAAACATCCTGTCACATACCAGAGGTGTAACTGCATCCACCATCTTAACTCCAAGTGGCTGGAAGCTGATTCTGCATAAATTAGAGAGAAAAACTACATTCTTCTTTCTGAGAAAATTGCCCCAAATTAAACTTATAGACCATAAACCTTGCCAGTATAAACCTTGCATTTACCTCCTCTTTAACAGTTCTCGGTATTAAATATTCGCACAAATAAAAATGGTTTTCAACCATCATGGGTTCCTTTACCTTCTTCTGTAATTTTCAAAGCCCAGATTTTAGTGTAACCTGATAGATGCAAGAGAACTAAACAACCCCACACTCATGAGCAACCTGATTAAAAATACAATGCAGTGGATTTCAATTACAGAAATAGAATCTAAGAAAAAGTCAGACTCCCATTACCACACAAAACTTAACTTTGTGTCATGTAGCACAAACACATAAAGAGTTTCTCCTTAAGTACAGCTTTTGTTAATGAATACCTGAAGATAACTGGAAGTATTGCAGCAGGAGCACCTGCTCCAGCAGCTGGATACTCCTAGGTTGGTGAGGATGAAGATTGTACTGACATGACAGACTGCTGAAGCCTTTGGCTTATAATTATATGAATCAGTATAATTTTATTAATATCAGTGGAGTTTTTAAGTTCTGTCCCTTTACTTGTGAATTTCCAGTTATTTCATGCAAAGCAAACCCAAACTTACAGAAATTTGGACTGTAAAGTTTCTGTAAAGCACTCACCCTTTATGGACAGAAGCAGAACATTTCCTAGATTCAGGTGACAGGAGCTGACATACATTTTGTGCTTGCAACTGTTTTTGTCTCTACACAGAAATGTATGTAGTAAGATCAGATCTCATAAATAACCACAATTGTCGGGCTTGTGAGAATTCCTTCATTCTGGTACTGACTTCTAAGAGTCATTAGTTAGATGTCTGCAGTTCTGAATCCTGATGAAATCTCAAACCAGCTTCACTGCCAGAGTTTTAGTCTGAAATGGGTGCACCTCAAGCTCACACAAAGCAGCTATAAAAAGCAGATGACCCTATACAAATATTTTTATTTTCCAGACAGAAAAACTACCTTCTTTCTATTCATACTCATATATTATTCATGTAGCACTGAAAAAACTTATTTGCCAGGAAAAGTAGTACTGAATTATTTCCAATGTGCCTTTTTCTGGGATACAGCAACTGAGCTAAGTGGAAGGGGTCACTGTGTCCAGGACTCACTATCTTTTTGGGAAAAGCAGCATGATTGTCCAGCTGATCCACGGGTTAATTTGAGAAAGCTACAGCAGTCATCATCATTGTAGAATATTGCTGTCATAAATACACCAGCAAATATATTTGCCCTCAGAATTTTCTCTCTTTCATAAGTGCTATTTCTTTGCTATGAAATCAGCACTGCTAGGTGAACCTAGCACAACTTTAAAGCCAAGTGACAACTTTCTGAGTTTCCATTTTTCTACATTGCAAGGCCAGATAGTTTTTGATTTAAAAGGAGTATCCATTGTTAGCCAAAAAGAAAAGGCATGTAGCAGTGTTTTCTTCATGCGTTATTATTTTTATAAAATGCATTACAAGTTTGATATCTACTGTCAGGGATGAGATAAACAAAAGATGAGTGCAATATGCTCTTGCCCTGGGTGAGCTTGCTGCAATACTCATCAATTTTAAGACTTTTCATGGCTCCTAAACTCCTTTCTGAAATGTTAAAGGTCTCACTAATCTTATCAGATCATTGATTACCACCTGCTGAGCACAACAAAGAGCCAAAGAATGTGCATTACCTTCAATACACATCAGCGGTTTTACTCTGTACTTCACTCTGAAATTATCCTGCTTCTTGAAAAGGTGTGAATATTGAAATTAACTTGTTCAAAATGTATGTTGTGTGTCGGGGTAGTCAGCATCTGTTTCAACATCATGCCACGTGATACAGCACACTGTGATATAACTGCAGCTATGGGATCCTGAGTGCCTAGGATCCAGCACTTACCCAGTTTATTACAATGGCCAGCACAAGGGAAGTTTCCATGGTGCCTCATCCTTTCCTTTAGTTATCACTGTCCTGAAACAAAGCTGTAAAGACAGTGTTTGCTGCTGGGAAAATTGTGGGAAACACTCTCCTCTGCAGTGGAGTCAGAGTACAGAAGATTTCCTCATATATTATATAATAATATGTATAATATATTATGCATATAAAATCATATCATGTAAGTATTATTATAATAAATGAGGTGTGAATTAGGAAAATATGTTGGTTTTCAATGCTGAAAATTGAACCATGTGAGATGCTCCAAAATCTCCAAGTATAGCTCTTTCTTATCCATACATCAAAGCAGCAGGACTGGAAGATGTCCCAGGGGTTTTGTGGAGCTGAATTTTGACTAAAGATGGGTACAACTAGCATGGGTCAAAGTTTGCATTTAGTGGATAAGCTCTCACTTTGTCAATTTATTCCTATTTATTGGACTGCCAAAATTTGGCAGGAGATACCAAGAAAATATCTATTATGATGCTTTTAGAATTTCCTGTTCTGGTTCAGCTTGGAAATGCTCCAATATCAGCTTTCTTATGATATTTTGGCACTACTTTTTCTTTTCCAAGTTATTTGTACTTTGACATTCCTTTTTCACTAGCTGAAGCCTGAACTAAAACCTCTGTAGAGGAGATGGCAGCATGAGGCTGGCTGAGTTGGACACAGAGGTTAGAGAAGAGTTTGAACAGTGGCACATAGAGGAATTTACTGTTTTAATCAGAGTGACATCAGCTGAGGAAATGGGACTGGGATAGTTTCATAGCAACAGCAAGGTCTGGGAGGAAACCAAAGTGTAAGGTTTTGGTTTTGTATCCAAAATACTGATGGGGATTTAACCACAGGGCATTCAGTTGGAGATTGAGCACCTCTGAGCAAGCTACTCTGCAGCTCCTGCCATCTGAAATAACCTTCTCATTTCTGATTCTCCAATTTTCCTTGAATCTTTGAAAACATTCTTTTCCCCCCCATCCCGTACCTCTGGAGTTCTCTGCTGCTCCCCCTAAAGTTTGTGTTAAATGTTGTCTAAAATGCCCGTTATGCAACTGGGTTTTGGTATATTTTTAGCTTGCACTTAATACCTTGGCTGGGACTGTATGAGCAGTAAAACATTGGGGGGTTCACAGTCTGTATCGTGCAATGCAGATTAGATGCTGGGACAAATCCACAGAAGCTGAAATACTGCTGAAAAGCACTTTTTTCCAAGAGTGGTGTCCTGGTGCCAAGGATTTCAGCCCTGTGTCTTGTTAGTGGATTAATGTTAAGCCAAAGCCTCAGTGAAACAGATAACAAATATCAGCCTGTTTAGGTTCTTTCTACTTTTCCATTTAGGCATGCCTCAAGAACCTTCTCCAGACCTTTCCCAGCTAAGAGGGAATCAGAAGACAGAGCTGTCTGTCTTCAGTTGTATTTCAGTAGGCACGTCTACAAACATGAACCTTGTCTCCCTGCTCCCTACAGTGTGGATCACTGCTAATTGGCAGATTGGATAGAAGAGAATTCTTCCAGATGCTGCTAGATAGTGTCAAAGTGACACTTCATTTGTGTCAGTGAAGCTTTTGTGAAGCAGATTCCAAATTGCAAACTTCTTCCATGATATGTGTTGAGCTGGTGGAAACAGATATTTTGTCTTTTGGGGTGAGATTAATGGCAGAGACAGGTGGTTTGTGTCTGGGGAATCCATGCACCAGGAACACTTAGAAAATGAAAGCCTTTCTACAGATATGCCTGGCCTACTGACTAATACTGCTGGCTGTGACAGGACACCATGAATCTCGGTGTTTTAAAGCCACATTTCCATTTCACAGTCCTTAGGATTTAATTTTTGAATTCCACCAGGGAATCCATACATCGATCTCACTTTTGGCACTTTTAAACTCTGAGCTATTCACTTGGCCAAAGTAGGAGTGGCAGAAGGACAGTAAAAGAAGCTGTTAACATAAGGAGTGTTTTATCTATTTAAATTTAATGAAGAATGTCAAACAAAACAACATTTTAGTGCAAAGTTTTTCTTCTGTAACAGATTAAAAAAATGTAGGTTTTAATGGACCAAGCACAGTTCTTAGGACTTGTTTAATTGCTCACTGAAGATTCTGGAGATTCTCACTGACTTTAATAAGATCAGTCCCAGAGTGATGAAGGAAGTGTTTTGTGAGGATTAATTCTTCTACTTAAAGAAGTTGCTCCTCAGTAAGGATTCCTTCTGAACATGGAGCTAATGGAACATTTTCTTCCTTCTATAGCTTTAAAAAAGATAAGAAAAGATTAATTTGGGAATTCTTGTGGAGTTACCCAAAATTCTAACATATCAATGAAGAACTTCATTTGATATTATCTCCTGTTCCTCATCTACAGATATATTTAAAATAACCAAAAAAATTGCAGATATTTACTGTTTAAATAGTTGGATAATTTGTGATCAAAAAAAGGTTCACTAATTTCAAAACCCTTTTAAAAATTATGCATGAGTTGGGTCTTTAAATTGTTAGTGTTTTCCTGTCCTTTTTTTTCTTCTTTTTCCAATGAAATGACATAAGTGACATAAGAACAAAATAACAGTCCGATCTTTGTGTTTTGTAATGAATAATAAAGTGTTTTTAACCTCTTTAGGGATTTAACACCACGTTAATCCTTTAATCCCCAGAAAACCCAATTTTGTTGACATGAAAAGGGGATCTTTAACTTCGTCCAATTAATTTTCTTCCTTGGATATAGCATGATTATGAAGATTAGATTGAACAGATTCATTAGAATAACCTTATTTTGTACAAAGTGGTAGTTTTGCCAATAGATAATAGTATCAGAAAAGAAAATTTTACATCACAATTACACTTAATTTTCCTCACTAGAAGAAAGGCCAATACTTTGAAACCCAGAAAACTCTGTCACTTTTTTAATACTCAGCTATTAGATATTGAATCTTCTTTTTAAACATATTTGACAACAAATGGAAGAGAGCAGAACACTCACTACTTTGCCTATGTCTTTGTTCTATGACTTCCAAATTTTGGACATCCTCAAAGTTTTACCTAAGCAGCAAATCATTAAAGCAACTGTTCTGTGTTGATTTTCCAAATGCATTGCATATGTAAATTGAGATTTTTCACTTTCCGTGTAAGAATTTGTAGGAAGCTCAGATTTTTAAACATTTTTTGTCACTCTTCAAAAGGATAGGGCTTTTTAAAAAAAACAAAACCCTGCCTTATAGTTTGCTGTCTGTGGAATGAAAAGACTATTATGCATAAGAGTGAGGAAGGGTTTTATGGTTAAGACATCAAAGTGAGATTTGGAAAATCCAGATTAAATTCCCCCCTCAGTCATAGACTTGACATGCAGTTTTGGTCAGGTCACTTGACCTTACATCTTCCACTGAAAGTGGGTAGGTAATGCATCCTTTCTTACAGCCTTTTTTTAGTTGCCTCTTCAAACTGGAAGTAGTTTGGGGTACAGGCTGAGGCCACATTTCAATAATATAATAAATTTGTTTTCTGGTACTGGATCAAACATTTTGTGAGTGAATATTTCAAAACACCAAAACCTGGATAGACTTTCTCTGTTAGGCCAAAGCTGTCACTTCTGATGACTTTGTACCAGTGGTTGTTATGCTGGATGAGATATCACTGGATGTACCACTTGGAGAGTGTGGTTTGTGAAGCAGTTTAAACGAAAGAGAGCCCTGGGTCCTGCTGTGTGTTCCCTCTCCTTCTCTGTCTTAGCTTTAACGGGGCACAGCAGTGCAGTTGGCTGTGCCAGTGAGCTGATTCAGCACAAAAGAAATCTCACACACACATATGCACACACACACAAGCACACACCCTGCCCTCAAAATGACCATTTTTTGCTCACAGCCAAATGCATGATCAGTGAAGCTGTCACAAGGGAGAAGATGGGAATGCAAGACCTGGGGAAAGAAGGTGGGACCATACTGCAGGGGCACAGATCTTCACTAGGTTGGTGAAGGGCTTTGCAAAGTGCAGTTTGTGGCCAGTATAGATGTGCTGGCAAAATATCCTGACACAGGCACAGCTGTGCTGGCCAAACAATGGTGCAGTAGGAGGTACCAGAATAGCTATGGTGAAAGAGCTCCCTAAGTGTGTGCTTGGCCCTCTACCTGGATGCTGGCACTGGCATCACAGAAGTGATGTTGAGAATGCCTTTCTGCATCTAAGTCTCAACCCCAGCTATTCCATCTCATTCTGAGAAGTGATGGGCATTTTAAGTGCTGCTGTGCTTGTTCAAGAGGTTTAGGGATGAAGCGTTTACATCTCGAATGAAAAAAAATATTAGACTGAGATCTTTTTATGAATTCCACACTTGATATGAACCTAATACACACTGATCTTTCCTTCTGAGTTATTATTTTGTTTTCATTATATGGGCAGATGAAACTGGACAGACCATGAATTATTGCAACCCATTGGTGGATATTTCACTGCCCATAGTACTGATTTTGAAGTTCTGATGCCACAGTGTTGCAGTATTTCTTAGTGTCATCTACAGCACTCTTACTCCTCCTTAAAGCACAGAGTTGCACAGAGTAATTCTTTGTGTAGGCTGAAAAACTTGCCCTGACACAATACAACATAATGGTTTCCAAGGAGTCATTACATTCTGTCATGTCAATAATTGGCAGATTAAAGCTCCTTAGACAGACACTAACAGCACTGAGTGTAACAGCTCCAAAGGAGCCATTACTGCTTGTGCTGTCAATAAACCATCAATTAAGGATCTCTGATAGGATGCATTAGCAAAAAGGGTTAGAATGGCTCTGAAGGACCCACTTGGAGCCAGTTGTTTGCTTTCTGTTGCCTAGGGTTTATTTTTACACCCTTCTATTCATATCTTTTATTTTCTCTTTCCTTATTCCTTTCCTGAAAGTCTGGGCAAATGCTATATCTGCATGACATAAGAATGTATTTTAATGTTACATTTAGAACAGTATTGAACGAATTTTTCTCTTGCTTTGTCCCCACAGCAGTGTGTACATGTGCTCCCACATGATAAAAACAAATGCTGTTCAAAGGTTATGCACATGCAGATGCCATTTGAATTAAGACTCTACTGAATCCAAAATGCATCTTTAACTTGGCTTCTCTACAGAAGTGCTCAGTGACAATAGAAAACAAGCATCCAAGCCAAAACCATAAAAACTCATGTGGTTGATATTTTATTAGAAAGTCAGATCTAGTGAGAATATTATTTTCATCCCCCTAAGTAAGATTCAAAAACATGACATTCAGGGAACAAGAGGTTCAGAGGATTGTGGCTTTTAGTCAGGCTGAGGGATATTTCAGGCTGGAGTTTGAGCCCAGTACCACTACTCAGAAGTTCCATTATCAAAGCACACTAGCACATGCTAAGCACTGAGTTCAGTGAATCCTAACAATATTCTCACCAATCCTCCCTGAACTGTATCTCAGCAAGGTTTCATTCTAAATGAGCAAAGGAATGAGCACCCCATCCTCCACACTTTTCCTGCAGAGTTCAGTGCTTGCTTTGGCTGACCAATGTCTGCGCAATGGCTTTAGGAGGCTTTCAAAGTCCCCAGCTGTCAGCACTTGGAGGAAAAAAAATGAAATATCTATTGTCTGAACCCTCCTTCTCACCTTGGGTGGGGTCAATGCAATTTTACAGGACAGAAGTGTGGAGAAATATTGAGGAGGAGTTGTGGGGTTTTTGGGGTTTTTTTTGTTGGGTTTTTTTTGGGGGTTTTTTTTTGGGTGTGGTTTTTTTTTTTTTTTTTGGTTTTTTTTTGGGTTTTTTTTTTTTTTGTTGGGTTTTTTTGGTTTTTTTTGGTTTTTTATTCTGAAACTATATTGAAAAAAGGAATTCTAATAAGAAAAAGTCAGGGTTTGTTCTGCTTACATGGTATTAATAGGGCTGTCTGTGCTACAAAGTCTTTAATCACATGGGCAGACAGTGTGCAGTGGAATACCATTCTCACTAATTCACATTATTCAATTAGCAGAGCAATAAGTGCTCCTGTCATCAAGATTTTGGGAGTTTGTTACACAGAGTTTAAAAATCATTATTTCATGCTAAACATGGATATTCATTTTCAGTGGCAAAGTAAATCAGATTTAACATCCTTAAGAAATACATTGTGCAGTCACATTGTATTGCAGTGATATGCAGCTCCATGCATCTGAATAAGGATGTCCTTAAAATATTTCAGATGAGGAAGTTTTCACCATCCTTCACCAAAGCCCTGGTTAATTCACTGTTCCAGGCTCTGGGAGTGAGTTAGTACAGTGCAATCCATGAAGCTCTTTGTGCAGAACCTCGCCCCATTTTTTTCCAATGCTGGAAGGCATATGACAGAGGCAATGGGGCAAAAGTAGAAGCCACATCCTGTGGTTAAGTGAGCTGGATTCTCTCTCTGTTGCCTTATAAAACTGGGAAGATCTTCAGACTTGGTACAGCTGGGCCTTTTGGATGAGTTTCTCATGTACTGGGTGTCTAGTGCAATTCATCTGTGGCCAAATTTAGAGGGATATTGAGTTCTTACAGCTGTAGCAGGAGTCAGCTTAAGCTGTGATTTGAATGTAGAAAGTGCTGAGACAATGCTGGATACTCAATGAGAAGACCCAAGAACAAAAACCCCAAACAAAGGGATTTCAGATGCCTGTTTTTGGTGCTGGCTGCTCTGTGCCTTGGTCCTGCAGCTGTAAAATGGGGATATTAACATCTGTTCTGCAAGGTGCTATGGAATGCCATGAACTCTCTGTTTGTGAAGCTGCTGGTTACTCTAGAAATGCAACACAGACAGAAAGAAGACAAGCCTTGGATGGATGGATGGATGGATGGATGGATGGATGGATGGA
>CM031863.1:7613853-7632271 GCA_018697195.1 Certhia americana
GGATGGATGGATGGATGGATGGATGGATGGATGGATGGATGGATGGAATTAAATACCAGTGCACGGCTGTATTGAACAGGGAAGTAAAATGTTTTATTGAATCAAACTGAAAACTTTCCCTGCGTACTGATATTGCTGTATGTATGTGCACATGACATTCCCAATATATTTAGAGCTTGATTTTCTCACCATGATGTCGTTTTAGTGTCATTTGACAGCACCTTCAGTGCATCAGTCCATGTTCATCCTTGGTCCAATAATACCAAGGGGATTTTTTCACAGAGTGTTGTGTCAGACTAAACCCCATGCTACAGCAGGGATCAGGAGGTTGTGGTGCAAGTGGAATCAATGAAACCTGCTTCCCTGTGGGGCTGTGCACTGCAGTTTTACTCACTCATGTGAGACCTATCCAATGGTTTTCCAGCCCTGGTACTCACAATGTCTCTTACCCATATGGCTTCTCCCATGACAAATAGAAAATAAGTTCAAGCTGTATCTTATCTTCCACAGGGGCACCAGTACAATCTCTCACCCTTCCAGGTTGTTATATTTAGAAATGAATAGAACAGAAATTGTAGGAATTTTGTTGAGACTCAATACTTACCCTGCTCTCAAATTTGGCTGTCATTGCCTGGTAAGCTCAAAAATCATTTGTGAAATGAAAGGGTAAGGGAACATTCAGCCATGACATGATTACATAAGCCTAATATTCTGAGGAGAAAAGGGAAAAAAAAGCATGCAAAAGGTAAAGAATCCTTCTCCACTCTGATATGCCATTTATCAGAGGACTTGTGGTCTTAAAGCAGGAATGGATCTTACCACTAATCCTGCAATGGTGTGATTCCCTGATTGCAACTTTTACAAGAGTGTGACCAAAGGACAAAAAAACCCCAACTTCACACCCCCAGGCTGATGTACTTCACCCAAAATTGAATATCCATAAATTCAAAACTTGGGGCAAAAGTGAGTATAAGTCTGCCAGACTATCTAATGTACTGGTGCAAGCATTTCGTTTTTAGAACTACTGCTGTGTAACAGCCTTCCCTCTCTTTAATCTTCTAAACTTTTCTCAGGAGGCAAATAGGAAAAAAATATTACAGCAATGTGTGACCCTTGAAATTTATTTCTTCCTATCCTGCTCCCCAGAAATTCACCCTTATATTGTAGGAGACAGAACTCTATTGCCCTAATTCATTCAAGTGGTGTATATGTTTCATGCCCTAAAATGAATGTGCATAAAACATTATGCACATTCAAAATTATATTTGCATCAAAATTGAATCGATGTCTTGAGCTTTTTCTAATATCTAATGAGAAGAGCCCAAATATTCTAAGTGACAACCTCATCCCCAAGATTCCTTTAGTGTGGAATGTATTGTTCACTAAGAAGGTGTTGTGTATGAGGAAAGAGAACAGAAAGAGTACTCTCCATCTATTCATATTTTGAAGAGCTTTAAACAATTTCCAGAAATAGAAACAGCACCTGCTAAGGGCAGAAGTATAATTGTTTGCATGCCCTCAAATATTGCTTTACTGCACCATTTTTCATCTTGTTCTCAAAAGGATTAACAACTAAACACTGAGGATTAGAGTGGTGCAAGGTTAAAAAAAGGAGATCAGAGCAGGCTGGGTGGGCAGGAGTACGAAAAATGTTTATTTGTATCTCAGTAATTTATAAGTCAAATTTCCACTTAATTCTGTGACTGCTTTTGCTTGTATGGTGAATGAAAGTAGTTTCAATCTTTCTTTAGTGCCCTACCAATCTAATGGTGCTTATCAAGAACTGCAGCTTGTTTAGGAAGCAGAGTGACACTGCACACAACTGCACCATGCACCAAAGGATGTTTGTCCACACATACAGACCAAGGGCTGTTGGCACCAGGGGCTGCCCCCAGCTGTTGAGTCCCTATTGGGACAAAGTATATAAAATATCTGATGTTGTAGCAATTAAATTTCTGAAGAGAAGGAATAGAGCAAGAAAGACCTTGAGGACAGTATCTTGAGCTTTGGTGACTTTGGCTTTACTTTATGTACACCCTGACACAGCTCAGAGAAGTGGAGCATTGCTGTTTTAGGACATGACCTTATCATCACGATGCTGGGGTTTTAGATAGTCTTCAAGTGCTGGTGGGCTACAATAAATGCCTGGAGCAGAAGCAGGTTAGTAGAAACAGCTCACAAGATCAAAAGCCTTTTCAAAAATATCTTTAAATGTTATATAAAGGAGCATAATATATTTTTATTATACAGTAGTCAAGCTCTTTAGGCAGCTTCAAGTTAGACATAGATGTTTTGACTGTACAGTCATTCACATTTACAGCAGGAATGGATGGGAGTTGCTGTGT
This sequence comes from Certhia americana, assembly GCA_018697195.1. Lineage (NCBI taxonomy): Eukaryota > Metazoa > Chordata > Aves > Passeriformes > Certhiidae > Certhia > Certhia americana. The sequence goes on from CM031863.1 coordinate 7,616,199, forward strand.
TCAGCTCTCCCTCTGCACATGCAGTGCAGCCTTTCATTGATTTACTGCCAGATTTCTGTAGCATGCTTCACAAGATTATTAGAAAAAAAAAAATCAGAAGATTAAACTAACTGGAATTATAGAACTGGGAATGTGGGTGAGGTCACAAAATAACCTAAATACAATTTGCAGAAATATTTCATTGCTTTCTAGGGGATGATGTGACCTCAAACTGGTTTTTGGGGTAGAAATAATTATTCCAGTTGTGGGAAAACCAAAAGGACTGTCTATACATTTTAGTGTGTACTTTACTAAAATGAAAGGAACCAGTCTCAGCCCAAGCCATGATTTGGTTGCTGTCAAGGCAGAGGATGGAACAGACACAGTCAGCTCATCCTTATGTGACTGCAGGAGCTGGCATAAGGAAGCTTAGGCTTCCAAACCCACATAATGCTTATTTTGGGAATACTTACAAGACTTCTTCTTTTCTATGCTTTTAACTCAGTATCTTCCTATAGAATTATACGAATATCTGGTGTTACTGCAATGGAAGGGTTACAGTTCTAGCAGCTAAAAAGAAAAACAGTAAAGAAAGTATTTCTGCTTGTGGAATAACGCCAGATAGACTGTAGGGTTGGGTCAGAGATAAGTCCACAGCTAAGTGCATTTTTGTACTTTGACATGAAATTCTAGTAAACCTATTTTTTTAGTTAATTAAATAAGTTTCTTTAAGGGAAAAATATCTTTTCTCTAACAGTTAATTTCCTTTGCATGTATGTCTTATTGGGAAGAAATAACAAATCTGCTACCCTGTAATTAATTGGATTATAGAATAATTGCAGCCTTGTTTACTTTCTGCAGATTACATGGTAATTATATTTGGTATTACCATGAAAAACCAAGAATTTCTAACTATGTCATTACATGGTTATTTCTACAATACAATACAACTGTTTAATTATACATGCAGTTTCTTTACTTCAATGGAAAAAATGATTAAAATAATGCCAATGCCTCAAAGTTTTGAACAAGTGCCAGCATATTATATAACATTTACAGTATTAGTAGGCACTTGTGTGTGTGTTTGCAAGTGTGTATTTACATATGCAGGGTTCTCCTTCATTCTTACAGTCTCTCCTTTGTATCTGAGGCACATTTCAAATCTTGCAATAGAAACTCATACTCCTGCTTTTCAGTATGCCCAGAAAAACTTGGTCCAGAAGCCATGAGTATTTTCCCTAGTTCTAGTCTACTTAGAAACAGCCATGACAAAGATGAGAAAAAGGATGACTGTAGATAGATCCTTCAAGCTGCACGAGCTTAGTCTTGACAAGGTTTCTTGTCAGACTATTTGTTGCTATAATACCCAGTTGCTGAACAACTGAGCTTCTTCCTCTGCAAGAAGAACGGAAAGCCAAACAGAGCAACAACAAAAAAAAAAAAAAAAAACCAAACTTTTTCACTTTTTTCAAGACTGGCATCTAGCATACGTTTTTTTCTCCTATATTGCCCCAGGCATGAGAAAAGCACCTTCTATCAGCAAAGCCACACATCCATCATCACAATAATATATTCATGATACACCCAGGTGTTACAACTGTGTGGAATAACACAGAGTTTAGAAGTCTCAGAAAGACTACCAACATAGTCAGCATCTAGGTGATAAAGTGATATATGGTGTCTTTATGTAAAGCTGCAGTTTTTCTTAATGTCTGTTATCAGAATTAAATACGATGAAAAAAAATGAAATAAAATGGAAAAAAACCCACATTGATATGTTGTTAAAGTCAGAGTTAAATCTCATAAGATAATCAGTTAGGGCAGAACTGTCAGATGTAATATTTTTATTTCCCAGATAGATAACACTTTGATTAGAGAAGGAATAATAATACTTTTTCTTTTCTTTAGATTTTTCTCTTGTATATTTTTCAATTTAATTTGTCACAGAATATTGCTTAGAGATTATTGTCATGTTGGGCAATGTCCATAGAGAAAAGGAGAACTAAGAGATCTTTCTGATCATTTCATGTGACAAGATGCTGGAGGAATACAGACATCCGGAAGAGACAGAAGTTGACATTTAGGCTGTGGCTTGGAATCAGTAGGTAAAATACGATAAGCTGGGAAGATCCTTGAAAGTAAATACTTCTGTTGGATACAGCTGTGACAGATGAATCAAAGGATGGCTTGTACAGTGAGGGTCAGAGAAGCTTTTAGGAGGATATCAGAATCACTGCTGTTCTCCATCTTTATCCATTCTGGATCTGGTCATGCGAATCATTTGTGCCTTTTAAGTCAAGGGAAATCAATGGGAGTTCAGTCTCCAGGGGTCTTGCAAGACTGTGCCCTGAGGAGAGGTATATTTTATAGTCCATCCAAATTAGTTTGAATTTGTTCTGTCTGGCACTAGATAGCAATAGCTGCCAATGCAATCAGTGTCACTTGCTGCTGAAGATACAGCATGAAAACTCTGTCATTGGACAAGACATTTTGCATCTTGTTCGTGTTGCAAAAAGTTGATTTCAACACTGGAAAATTCAGCAAAGCCATTTCCCAAGGCTTAATTGCAAGGTCTCTCAGTGCAAGTGTAGAGTGAGCCAGCTCGACAACCTTAATGCCAACCTTGAAACCTAAAGGGATGGTTCAGTGCTACCAAAGGGTACCTGGATCCTGCAGCTGTAATTTAAAGTACTGACATTAAAATGCAGTTCTACCATCACGTTTCTCTGATGGTTGTTCTGGGATTCATACATGGATAGCAAAACTCATAAAGGAAAGAAGCACATCACAAATGAAGGTTGCTTACTAGTTTTCATCTGGGGAAGATGAAGTGAATTATTTAATTTTGCTGTGTCGTGTTCCTTTTCTGAGTTGCTGTCGCAGACGATTCAGCACAATGAGAGCTGCAAAAGCCTCCATGTTCAGTTAATGCTGTTTTGTGCCAGCATCATTATGTGCTGTAGTTAAGCATTTTGTTAACTTCAATATTGACAGACAAAATGTTTTTCAGGTAAGTACAGCTGGTAAATACAGCACAGTTTTAAGATTGGGAAAATACAGTCATTAAGTTATCTTAATAGGAGAAAAAGAGAGCCATTATTTGCTGTCATTATGCGCTGTTTGCTAATTATGCTCATCAGGTGATAAAAATGAATAAGTTAATTTAGTTTTTTATTGTTCTGCCTGAAATCCTCAGAGATTCTTAGGGAAGTAATTCTTCTCCCTACTAAGCCTTCCCTCTCTCTACCTACAGCCTTGTACATTAAGGACCAAAATATGAAGCTGATAGCAAGTGCTAGTTGGTTTTAACAGAGAGTGTGGATTTCTGTCCATGGTGGTGGACTTGTCAGTTCTGGGTTAATCGTGGGACCTGGTGATCTTCAAGGTCTTTTCAAATCTAAAAGACTCTTTGATTCTATTCTGTGGTTCTCAAACAATGAATCCATAGGCATTCCTGGAAAGCAAGGTAGTAATTGTGGAGCTGAGCTCTTGCTACCCACACTTTATCTGAAAACTTCACATACAACTCATCTTTATCCAGGAAACATTTAGTGCTGCTGTTGCTGTATATTTATGTGAGAAAACACCTGGGGACCAAAACACTGGCTTCCTATAGTTCCTCTCTGAAGGTAGGGGCAGAGGTTTTGGACACTGGATATTTTGTTCCCAGCTCACGAATTGGATGTCATTTCAGTCCCACTCTTCCCAGTATTTCTATTTCTTCATTCATAAAGTACTTTTTCAATTCCAGGTGAAAAGCTGTATATAGTCACAGCAGCTATTATATATATCTGAAAACATTGTTATTAAAGATAGGCCACTGTCACCTGTATGCTGTTGGTTTGATTCACAGATATGGCACTTCTGCAATAACCTACTGCTCTCTTGAATTTCTGTGTGAATGAAATGAGGAGAGGAATTAAACCTTTGACTCCAGTAAGCGAAGATTCTAAGTTCATTATAGCCTTGGGGTTGCTTTGGGAGCCCCTAAGGAGGGAAGAAGTTCAAGCCCAGACTGTCATGAAATCTGAAGGCAGAAGGCCATCTCCTCAGATGGTTTAAATCATTGTGCAGCATAACTGTATCAGTAGTTTGCTGGCATGTTCTACCCCCTTTTTAAAGAAATGTGTTTTAGATACTCTACTATTACTGTGGTTTGATTAATGAAATTCCATTTGAAAATGAAACACACATTTATTTACATAGTATGGCCTGTGCACTACCAGGGAACCTATTACAGTAGTGGTTGAACTTTAAGAAAACTACAAAAGTGTTTTCAGATCTTCTCATGTTTTGATTCAATCAACTGTAGAAGTACAAAGAGTGTTTATGTATGTGTAATAGAAAAAGCTGTATACACTTGGATGAGTAGTAAATTCTGATGAGCTTTCTTTTGTTCTATTATTTAAAGTATTTATAGAACCCATTTGCATTTAGCTGGATGATTCTAGGAATTTTGTTTGTGTATTGAAATGCCAATTCTAAATCACAAGTACATATTGGAGTAATAATATACAGTGCTTTTTTCTTAATGATTTTTCATTTTGTGGTTGAGCCAACTATCTATATGGGTTAAAATCTATAATTCCCAGAACTGATAGACAATTCAAAAGGCTTAACAGACTTCATGCATCACTTGCTATTGAAACTGTATATCTAGAGGAAAACTAATATATTGACCCTAGAAGGCCATTTACTGTTATATGAAATAAACCCATCGCTTATAAGTCTATGGAGTGTTTATTTTAGTGGTTAAAAGGGAAACATGAATACTGTGAGGATTTGGGCTTTTTGGGAAGCCCATTTTCAGATCCCAGAGTAGCCTCTGTCTTTGATCTAGAGCTAAGTATTAGTTCCAATGGGAGCTCTGAAAAAATACCTATTGTTCCTGTAGTTATCTTTATTCCCTGTAGGATGCCACTACCTAAGCATTTCAGAGGTTTTCTTTATTTTGATCTCTGTGTGTAACACAACTTTTGAAGGGAACAACAGAAGTTGTTCCTGTTTCCCACAGTTATAAACAATTATTTTTTCAGCACTGAATTTTAAATGCACTTAAGTCCTTTAACAGTCATCATTCTTCCTAAAGTAACTGGACAATTCATAGGGCACCATGGGGCAAAGAACAGGAGGGCCGTGATACATTTTTGTATCGTTAAGTTCCTTCTCTAGTGTACAAAACACTTCACTTGGTAGTGAGAGGTCTAAACCCCACTTAACAGTTGCACATTACAAGGAGATTTTAAAAAGCATTGAGAGCTTCAGCAACTACAATGAATGTTGAAGTACCAAAGATAATTTCAGACTTGGGAATCTTAAAAGTATTCTGACTATTTGATCAAACCTTATTGGGTTAGCTTTAACAATCAAAGTAAATTAATAATTAGTGATCCTTGCTACAACATAACTAGGGATAATAGAATAAGAATAGGCACATGGAAATGCTGGGAAGTGCTTTCTAAAAGCAAGGAAACTTTAATAAATAAATAAGTTACCTATGGTAGTATTGGAAGATATCTTTTTTAATACTGTAAAGTGCAATAGACAACGCATTAATAAATTTGACACCTTACAGAAAACACAAATGCCGTTTCCTTCCTGGATTCCTGAAAGAATAAATCTAATTAGATGAATATTTAACTTTAGATGCCAAGACATAAATGTAGCTTGTATTCAAAGATCTGCACTTAAAAATCACTCTTCAATGGCAAACAAAAATAACAGGTAGAAGATGAAAGAGAAAGAAACCTGATTTTCCCAGATGTGTGCATGAAGATCTAAAGAAGAGATGTCCAATACTGCCTTGGGACATCTCTCTTTGGGGGAAAAAAGATTTTTCAAGGTCAAGCCTGTTCTCCAAGAAACAACTTCAAAAATAAGTCTCAAAAGCATCCTTGCTATCAATATCAGAATCAAAAGCAAGAGGTTGATGTTCAGACTGAAAGAATTAAGTAACCTCGTAGTAATAGGATTAGATGAATTTCCATGTATCTTCTGCTTGATGGTGAGTTTGAAATGAGAGAATATGTAGGGCCTAGAAGACACCAGCATTAATCTGTTGTCACCTTCACAGCCCTGAAAGGGAATGAGAGATAGAACCATTAATACGACATCCAAGAAGAAGAGAATTTCTGATGACTGGTGACGACAGGAGCTGGTGCTCTCCAGCAGTGAAGTGCATGTAAGACAATTGACAATGTTAGTCAATTTTTGATGCCAAGTATCAGAGAGGCATTTAAGCACACACTTACTTTTAACCAAACTGATGTAATTGCCTGAAAGAGATATTTTTACATCTGAAAAATCCTTTACCTTGTGTCTGAGGCAGAGAGCATCAGAACTTGCCCACTGGTTCATTTATGGACATGGTGGAAAACATTCACTCATAGGGGACACTTGAGGATGCCTATATCCTGTCATAGGCAGTGGATAGGTCCTATTAATTCTTCTTCAGTAATTCTCATCATAAAATGTCAGTTTGCATCAGTTCACTGGCAGAGTGAGTAGCTTTCTTTTCCATCATCCACAGGAAATTTTTCATTAATTTATGTACACTGATTTTCCACTGAAGTGTAACTTAATCTTATTAATTCCTGAAGGGGGTTATGTTTAGTTTTCATGCGGACAACACAGCATATGCATCCTGTTTTTCTGTTCAAAAGAATCTCTTAAAGGGGGAGAAAAGAGAGAAGAATGATTTTGAGGAAAACATGTTTAAAAAGAGGTGATGTTAGTTTGTTTAGGGTTTTTTTTCCTTCTAGTTTGATATAATTTTTTGCATGTGACAGCTTTAATTTCTGAGGGAACTTCCTTCACGTGCGTTAATAAGAGTTAGACAATGGAAGCCAGCTAATAGAAGAGTAAATGCACATCCTAAAATATTTCTCGCTATTTCTCTTTCTAATATCTATGGTTAAATCATACAGGAAGGAAAACCTGCTCTAGAGAGAATGAACAACACAAGCAGGCATAAAAGCAGATTGCATTTGTCTTGCAGCAGAAGATGAGTCAGGGGTGGCCTGGAGTCAAGCCTCCCCAGACTCCTTTCCAAGCCCAGTTTGTCCCATGTGATATGGTCACATGGATCAGTTTAGGTGGATGAAACTTCATTCCGAGTGCTCTGGCTTTCCATCTGGAGAACACAGAGATAATTTGGAAGAGCATATGTGACAGTGAGCCATGGCAAATGCAACTGATGAGGATATTTTATGTTATTATTTTGCCCTACTTAAATAACCTATAGAATTGTGCTTTTGAGAAAGTGTGGCCTGTGTATATTTGATTAGAGGAATTATTGTGATGGTAAATAACAGCATAAGATAATTTTTCACATTATTTTGTGGGACTTGTGGCTATTTAGTATAAGCAGCAAAAAGATATTTCCTGGAGTCCTTTAGAGTGTTAAATATGTATGATCCTAAATCTCAACTGCTCTGCAATGTGAACATTTAGAAAACACACAAAAAATGGGAACTGGGAAAAACCAGTTTGATCCAAAAAATGTTTGATCCAAAGTGTCAGGAGGCATACAATCCTCTCTGATTGACACATCAGCAATACATGGTGCTGGGTAGGCTGGGGAGGTCACCTGCACATATCAGTGCTGAAACATTCTGGAAAATTACTTTTGACAGCACTCATGTAAATGTTCACACTGCTTGGTGTGAACATTGGTTGGTCACAACTTGCTTGTAAATGTAGTTCTACTTTGTGTTTGGGAATTTTCTGCAAGAAGTCTCTGAATCTGATACATTCCAGAAACTATCTTTGGATATGAAGAGTTTATTAACTCTTAATTCTCAGCATCATGGAAGCCATGTGATGGTGCAGAACATGTTCATCCTCCCTTACTGGAGCACTAAGATTTTGCCAAGCCAAAGTGGAGACATTCAAAGAGATTCCAAGAAGATAGTGAAATACTAATTTTCTGCCTTTTGGAAAATATCCAATAACAATTTCAGTGTAGGGGTGGGCAGACACAGTTTCTATGAATCATATTTTGAGAAAACTAAAAGGAATAAGTTTAAAAAGTATACTCCAAATAAGTTAACAGAAGTCCAAAGTTTTCTTCATTTCACCATGAAAAGACCCAGCTATATATTTCTACCCTGTTGCACCAGTTTTATCCTTTTTATTCTATAGAAGATGTGCAGTGCTCTAAAAAAATGGTGTGAATTTGTGGTTTAGTAACTTATATATTTCTTCTCTGGAAGAATGAAAAAACTAAGATAAGGATTTATTTATTTATTTATTTATTTATTTATTTATTTTTATTACTTTTTGATTCATTTTGACAAAAATATTTATAAAATATAAGACGTTACAAACCTCAAAACTGTTGTAATCACATACTCAAGTAGCTGAAGGAATATGTACTTTTGGTGCAGACTCGTTCTCTTTTTCCCAGCTATAAAGTTTATTTTCAATGGTTAATGTATCAAACCCCCCCAACATTATTAGGAAGTCCATAGCTGAGGCAGGTGTCAGTAGGTGGATGACAAGGGTGAACTCCGGGACTCTTAGGACTTACAAGTGCACTTCCACCTGTTTTATAGGATCCTGCTTTCATTTGAGACTTGTTGCATCAGTGTTGATAGAACTACCATTTCAAGCAATAATAAATAGGCTCTTATAGGATTGAAATGCAAATTAACAGCCTAAATTTGGGATAAAATTACAAGAATATTGGCCCAGATTTAAAAAATTTCGTATAACGTAGTAAACTTCAGTGAGTTAGGCCGGAATGCTGGCTTGCATTAAATAGGGAACCAAGGTTTTGTGTTTCATTATCCATCATAGGTATCTACTTGTGATTTGGCCATAATAATTTCTTTTTAAAGCCAATTTCTTTTTCAAGAATTGCAGTGCTCAAGCTGCCTTAATTGGGTGCAACTTTTAGGTTTTCTGAAATAAGAAACTGGTTTTGATAGGGTAGGAGTGCAAAACCGTCTCAAGCTACTAACTTTTAATTTACTGGTGTCCTTAGCAGTCAAAAATTATTGAAGAAATTTTGGTTAGAGAAAAATTTTAAAATAATTTCTTGATCTTAAAACATGTTTAATAATTAGCTTCCAATGGAGAAAACACATGATCTTAAAAGAGAAGGATTTGCCATTGAAGAAATGAACTATACATTTTATGATATCTTTTACGATTCAGCAGAGGTGTTTAGCCCATGGAATTACAAAACCTTGAGGAACTCCATGAGAGCAAGACAGACCACGTGTTTGTGTGTGCGTGCATGTGCAAAGGAGAAAAAGAGGGAGAGTGAGCCCAAGCAGAGAAGAGAAAACATTCTGATGGATCTGATTTAATTTAATGTTGTGTTTTTACACTGAAGTTCATTTACAAGTGCTGACACTTTGCTATGAAATGCCATGAATGTGGGATCTGCCACAAATGAGAAGAATATTTTTTAACTAACTTTAGCTGTGGATGATAATTTGTTAAAACAAACAATAGCTCACTGCATTACTGTTGAATGCAAAGATATTATTGCACTCAGCTAAAATCAAATAATCTTTTAGTTTTTATTCTCTCCAAACTGAGCTAAACAGTGGTGTCATAAAATGACAAATTACAGGATGAACATAAAAGCAGTGCCTTCAAAAATACAATAGTTATACAAGCCATCTATTGTTAATGAAGAATATAATGCAATTTGTCTGTCTGTAATACAATTATGCAAATCAAAGATGGAACTATCCTGAAATCTCTCTACATTCCAAGTCATTAAAATGAGATAATTTATCAAAAAGAATATTACTGATCATGTTTATGTGTTGCACATTAATCCTATTACAATAATGTATCTTTCTACTAATGTAATGGATTTGTGCAATCTAACAGAAAATGACTTCTATACTACCCACAATTACAAAAATATTCAAAGCATATCCATCCCTGCATAATAACATATGCCTAAGACCTTACAATAAACTTATTAAAACAAACAAAGCTTATGAATGTAACCTTCAAACCAATAAAGACAATGCTAAATTCAATTTTATTGCCCTCATTATTTCAACAACTTCATATATAATAAACATGGTGAGTAAATTACCTTAACTTTCTTTATGAAAAAATAAAATCTCATTAAAAAATGTGATACAGAATTTGAGAGTTGGTTACATTGATGCCAGGCATGTAGAACATGATAAAATCTTCCAGACCCACACATAAGTGGCAATCCATGTACTTGCAGTCCAAAACCTCTCTAAATCTCAGCCCTCTGACAGATATAATTTTTACAGGTGACAAGTCAATCCTTAAAGTAACAGCATCTTCTGAAATAGTTTCTTTTATCTGCAGTGAAGCATGTGAAAATGTCGTGGGGTACATATGAGCATTCTTGCACTCCCACAGAAAGATAATACTATGCTTCAAAATTACCCACACAGAAGTATATTCAGAAAAGTCACCTTTGAAAACTAAAAGATGTAAAGAAAAAGGCAGCATATTCAACAGTAAAACTAACACTGTACATGTGTATTGCAGTATAGTCACTAGGTGAGGAGTCACATGCTCAAGAAACATCATAATATTAATTTTTTTCTCCACCCAAATCTGCACAAATGGACTTTGGTATAATATTCAGTCCTATTATTGTACAATTTCACTAATTTCCCTTCTGGAGTTCAACCCATCTTTATTGAGCTGAGCTTGCTGCACTCTTTTTTTCATGTGTAAAATGCTCCATTAGTTTCCTCAGTAGGCAGCTCAATGTACTGAACTGTTTTCCTTCTGGCAAGTAGGTTTTTCTTAGGTGCAAGATGGGATTGAGTTAGTTGGCTGCAGAATTAATGCAGCTGCATGCACTCCTCCTGCTCATCCCATCACTGACCCTCCCTGACATGAAAATCATACTATGTTGCCCACTTCACACCCATTTATTCTTCGTTCTTTGTGAGAATTCTTCTCATTCCTCCTCTTAAACCAGTATATTCTGCATATTGAGATGAGAATATATGTTAAAAGAGAGATTGAAGAAGACAAAAAAGAGACGATGCTTATGTATATCATGTGTTTAGTGGTCTTAGCCCACTGTAGACCCAAATGTTACTGCCAACACCTCACATGTATTCAGTGTTTGGAAGACCCTGGGGTAGCTGGCTGAAGCTGCTTAAAAGCTCCTTTTTTCCCTCTCTAACCCCCAAACTGCTTTCTGAATTTTGGTCCCTCCTGTGCTTTCAGAGCTATTCGGTGGCTTCCTGAATTGATACCAGGTTTGAAGGACAGCTTATCCCAGCTGGGCTCATGTTCTTACTCCACCTGTGATTATTCTCCTTTCTGCCATACCTGTTTTCCTTCAGTCTTGGAGGAGAGAGGTTTTCAGTCTAGAAGTACCTGACTTCAATTCAACAGTTGTCAGGAGCTGCTGTTAGTGACAAAGGATCTTCCCTGCAATGGCTAAAATGGATTTGTGCTGCATTTTAATAAGCGCCTGATAAAACCAGACTGTTCTATTCTGGGCATCTTGACCTAATGTACAAGACGTAACACTTTGGTAAATGCTAAAGTGTGTTAACCACTCTACAAATCCATAAATCCACCCCTGCTGTTACATCTGCAGTATCATGTTCAAAAGGATTTGAATTCTTAAAATTTCCCTCTGTTCTGTACTCTGAATGGGATAACATGATCTCATGTGCAGAAATTCTCCTTTTGAGACTGGCTGGCACAGGTCTCTACTTTCAGCTTTTCCATACTTTTTATGGCATTTTTAATACACATTTCTTTATCAAGTGTCCACGAGATTTAAAATAGCTTTGAACTCTTTCTTAATGCTGTCTAATATAAGCTTAGCAAACCTTCTGCACTGGGCAGAACCAAATCAGTAAAAAGAGGGCTGGTTTATTTGAAAGCTGTCAGGGACAAAATCTCCACTGTCATACCATTTAACATTTGCTCACACAGAGTTATATGAAGTCAAGTTAAGATCCTGCTGCAGTTCTTTTGGATCAATCTCTGTCTTCACTTCTGTCCCTCTTTAAAGCACATATATACTCTAAGACAACTGATGGATAACAAATATACAGACTTCTGCTTCTGATACTGATACTAACAAAGCTGTTGTTTATCAGATAAGAGCAATTTCAAATATGGCCATATTTGGCATTTAGAGGATTTAATACTTCTATACGCTCTGGATAAGTATTAATTCAACCAGCTCTGTATGATATGTGCAGACATTAGTTTCAAATACCTTAAATAACCAGCCTGAATCAAATCCCTGCAATATCCCTCATCAGCCTCAGAGACTTTATGTCACCTTAAAACTTGCATAAGGTGGGGTGACAGCTGGCCCTAAGGATCTCATGTGCACTGGAACAACCCCTTTGACTTTGTACCTCATTGTTCATCATGGTAATGCCAGCCCATTTGGATTCCTGCATGGCAAACGCTTTTCCCACATTTCTCCTTTCTTTTCAAATAAGTGGAAGCTTGCCAAGGTTTTGGGCTGAGCTGCTCATCAAACAGAATATTGAATGGATTTTAGCCTTGCTGGCCTCTGTAGAAATGCCTCGTTCCTCACAGCTCTCCCAACAGTAACATCATATAGTGACTGAGTGGTTTCTTTGGGCATAAGGGCTTCTGCTTGCTAATATCACCTAAAAACTGATTGAAAAAATATTTAAATAGCAAAAGGTATAAAGCAGGTGTCCCCTGGGGAATTTACATCCCAGCCTAATCAGGTCAGTTGAGTCCTTTAAAGAGGGAAGGGGAAAGGTTAGGAAAGAAAGCTTATAAACTTATAGTTACTACTTATTTCTCTGTATTTTTTAGCAACTTGAGTGCCTTTAAGCCTGCACCTCTCTCTTTTTGTGACGCTTCCTAGAAAATGAAAGCTAACATTGCCTTATTTCACACATTTATTGTCGACATTAAGCATTGTGAGATGCTCAGGTAGCACAGCAGAGGAAGATGTTGAGGTACCTGATTTTGCCATAGAGTCTAATTTCCCTGAAATAACTCAGCTAACCTAGTAACTAGGGGCAATATCTCTGCTGGTTGTGGCAAACCCACTGAGCTATTGTGCTTTTCGTTTACTGCACTCTTGACTGTGTGCTGGGCTAGTGTGTGAACAGGCATTCTGGAGAAAAACAGCACCAATTTTCCATACCATCTAAGGACCTCAATTGGCTGAACTGTGTGACAAATCAGGGCAGATTAAAGTCAAGCTGGTCAAATTCTGCCATATTGACATCTGCACAAAAAACCCCATGGCATCCCTGCGTCCAAAAAAAGGCATAATTTGGATCACAGTCACAACACTCAGATGTAAGAAGGAAGAAATCCCCAGTGTTAAAGTCAAGGCAAAACTCATTTTTAAGCAGAATGAGGCTGGGGCTCTTCTGCTCTGTTGAGGTTGTAATTACAGCCTCTCAAAACTTGCAAGACATTGCTAGTTTGAGAGAAAATTGGACACTGATATGTGTAAGAACACTCAGGGCTGAGATTCTGATTTTAAACTTCATATATATCAGCAAATCAACCCTGTGAATATTAAAGTCATTTAGTACCTCTGTATAAGTAATTACAGAAACTGTTAGAAAACAAAAGGTGGGGAGATGTAAATATCACCCTCTAAGGAAAATTTAAAGAGGTTTGTTGGATTTTAAGATACCTGAAAGTCAAACTGACCATCAAACTGTGTCATGAAATGATGAAATTTTATCATTTAACACTTTTCAAGGAATAGCATTTTTTGCTAAATATCTCTGACCTGCAGAGGAGTCATTGTTAGATGGTGTCCTCCACTTAAGATCTTGTCATTTGATACGTCCTATTTTATTTAATATAGCTTTGTGTCATGAAAAAACCCAGCTCTTTGCCTTAGAGGTTTGATCGTTGAGTGGTTCCTCTGACTTTTGGGAAGCTATATGTAATATATGTTAGCATAAAAGAGAGACAAATATGCCATAAGCACCCACTGCAAATAGGTATTTACTCATGGCTTGGATCAGCCTTATTGTGTGGAAGACTCAGTGCTCTTTGGCACAAAGTGTCAGATGGTGTTCCTATCCTACCCCATCAGCCCAGAAGGGTGTCTTTCACCCTGCAGTACCACAGCTGAAGTTCCCAGTGAAACTGGACAGGTGCCATGTGTGAGAAATGCAGGAAAATAAAAAGACATATCCTAGCCAAGCCTGTCTGAATTTGTCCATCACTCTTGTCTTTCTACAGGTACTTTAATTTTTTTTGGGGTATCTGTGTTTCTACGATGGGTCCTGGGCATCTTCTGTAAAGTGCCCTTTAATACCAGGTCCTTAGGATGCTCATCTGACTGAATTAGCCAGATGAGCATTAGACTTAAAAAAAGCTAGCTGAGGTTTCTTTCCTCTTGCAGGTGATAATACCCCACGGCATAGAGAAAACTATTTAGAAAAGATATTGTGAAAGGATCTGTAGTTTAGGGGCCTTCTGAACTCATCTCTTGCTCTGTAAAGGCACTCTCTTGCTGATATGCTTAGCATCCCTTGACATCACCTGTGTTCTGGGTGTGTGGTTGGAAATGAAGATGTTGATGCTTATCTATCTGTATCTAATCTACAGAAAGCTTTCAAACTTTCCATGCCCAAGAAATAGTATTGCAGGGACTATGAAATCCAAATAAGAGTGGAGATGGGGAGAGAAGACAGACAAATTAAGAAAGGGTTTATATGACATAAATCAAAATTGAACAGATTCTCATTTATTTATTTCCATTTGAGACTCCCTTAGCTGTAAAGTGCAAGCACTAAATACAGAGGAGATGGCAAGCAGAGGAAAAAAGTAAAATAGTTAAATGAGAGCAGTGATCAGTATTTTAGTGTGTTCCTTCTACAATCTAAGAGATACAAGTAGAAAAGGCCAGGCATAACACAAATATTTCCTATTATGAATAAACTAAAGTCACAATGGAATCTGTCATGCTTGTGATATGAGAAACGGACAATATTCCCAAGCTGTTGCCATGATGGCACTTGAATGCAGTTCGTACTTTGTGAAGCTGAATCAGAAACCCTTTCTCCCCTCCCCTTTCTCGCCTTTTTTTTTTTTTTTTTTTTGGCCCAGCATGTGTATTTCTTCTTCATGGAAGCTCGAAATGGCTGTGGAGCAGCTCAATATTCCATTTATTTTATTTATAAAATAAATTCAAAGCCTGAAAAGATGAAGTAATTGACTTACTGGGATGACAGTTAAACCCACTAAATTTAATCTTATCCTCTCAAGTACAACATATCGCGCTTACAAATTATCACCCTGCACCAGACAGGCCTGCTCTCTTCACCTAATCCAAATGGAAATGAAGGCCTCTGTTATTGTATTATCTGACTTTACTATCAGCATTAATCCGGCTTAACTCACTTAATGATGCCACTTGTGGCACTATGAAGGCAGCAAAGAAGTCTATAAACTACTTCCATTAAAATGCAAATCTGGCCCACAGAGAAAATAAGTGACACAAAAGTAGGAGAATTCGGCCATACACTGTATTAGCCTCTTGCAGCACAGAACTGATACAAGTATAATAACTGATGCTGTGATTATTATTCTAGCTGTGGATTTCCAATGAAAGGAAGCCAGTCTACCACAGAACGTCACAAAAGTGCTTCAACAAGCCAGGGTATTTAATTTCTGAAGAGATTTATATTTTTTGTTGTCAGGAAATGAACAAATACTTATCAATGTAAAAACTGCTATCTTAAATCTTCCTGCCAGGTTTTTCATACTGATATTATTTGCACCCTATAACACAGGAAATGAAAATCTTCTGTGCCTTTCACATCTCCACTGTATCTTAAAATTCTTTAGTAACAGACTTGCTTCTTTTTTTAACCCCCTTCTGTAAACATAAAAGAAAACTTTTATGGATTAAGTATAGGGAATTACTAATGCCAAAATCCCAAGCCCAAATTCCTTGTCCTGAACATTTCTGTTTGCTGTTAATTTAATTATTTTTTTAAAAGGAATCATAACATCTGTTTTATGGAAAAGCCTGATTTAATTTTAGTGTAAAGCTACTCACATTTACCTCTACCCCTCTCCTCCTCACACACACAAACACACACACACACACACACACACACACACACACACACACACACACA